>OZ012680.1:131243706-131843706 GCA_963942445.1 Argyra leucocephala
TATTTAAAAAGTTAATTATTTAAAAATCTTAATAATTATTTTAAATAGCTGTTTTGAATAAAATCGTAAATAGGTACTACGAATCGCAAATAGGTTCAAAAAGCGGAATTGATTTCATATAAGGGCGGAATTAGTTTTTTTGGCAGTTATAATATTTTATTATTTATTTAGAAAAATATAAATTATAATTAGATGAAAATACTTTTTTTTTTAATTAAAAAATACTAAGTATTATAATTTGGAAAAAAAAAAATTAAAAAAAGCTTATATTTTGCTTATTTCGTCAACTTAAACTAATTTTCCCTTAAGGGGGCGGAAATTGGTACATTTACGTCACATGGTTTTTATTTAAAAAAAAAATATGTTTCATTAGTCTTAAATTTCTGGTCATCACTGGTCTTAAATTTATCATCGTTGAACACCAAATTTATCATCGTCAAGCACATGTCCATTCTCTGAGTAGTAATATTTTGCAAAATCAAAATATGTATGTTAACTCTATTTTTATATTATTTTAAAAATGTGAATTTAATTGTAAGTATAAAAATTATTTTCAAACACACTATTCAACTACAGAACAAGTTTAACGTAGTGATGCATAAAATCAATCAATGATTAGAAAAGAAATATTACTGTTCAGTCAGTATTTATTCTGAATATACAACAGGCATTTGATAAAATATTACCCAAGGCCCTTCTTAATAAATCAAAAAGTATGATTCAAAGTTCTAATGTGATGATATTGAAGTCACATCAAAAGGAAAATATTTTACCCAGTCATATTTAGTCAAGAACTGTAAAACTTTTATAAAATTAAAGTATTCTCTGTACACAGGAATATTTGTTAAGTATACGATATATATATATAGCAGATCTGCAAATAATCAAAAGTATTGAAATAATTACAAAAGTGCCGAAACAGTGTGGATATTAAGCGACATCGATTAAAATAGGACGTCCCAAAAACAACAAATTCAACTAAATAAAACTGTTTAATTAGTGGAAAATGTGGTACTAGAAAATTCAATTAAACACTAATAATAGCCCACTGATAGCAATAGAAAGCAGTACTTTAATGCGAACAAAACATTTGTCAAATACTAGTCACAAAATGTGGGATCAGAAAATTGACACAATAATACGTTAGTGATTTCACTATATAAAATAATTTGTTTTAAACTCGGTATAAAATGTTTGTCAAATACCTGTGTCTTCAAATGGACACAATATACTTTAGTAAACCCACTATATAAAACGAAAGAAAGATGTTTTGAACTAACAGAATAAAACGTTTATCAAATACCCAGTTAAAAATATTGATTTGAATACTCGATTTAACATTGAATATTAAACTGTTGTTTTAAGGTCATATACTGAAATCACGGTAAGCTTATAGGATTGACCTATGGGCTCAATTGCATGAAACTTGAAATCCTAAAAATATTTCAAACTAAAATTACAAGAGCAATCAGCAATACATCCTTAAATAATTTGCAAATCCAAATTAAGCTTATGATTATAAGACTGGCAAACAAGGAAGGAAATATTAACCTTCCAAAACGATTGGATATTTTTAGCTTAGAAGAAAATAATTGAATAATATTCAGCGAAATATCCCAGAAAACATTTAGACTTTGTAAACCGATTAGAAATACATACATATCTACATCTTATCTATTTTATCAAAAAAACAAAAATAACAGTAGTTTTAGTGAATAAGAAAAACAAATACTGTGTGTGTTGTTTCACTCTATCTTGCTAATAACGTTTATTAAGCTAAAAGAATAAAATAATTAATATTTTTAAGAACTAAAGTAATTTACAATACTAAGTTAGGTTAGCACTTGTATATCTCCGCATTATTTTCTTAAGCTATATTTTTGCTCAATTACACCGATGTTTTTTTTAAATTACTCAACATATTCTAAATCTGAATTTTGGGTCTAAGTTGGTTCGGTTTGTCTAGACGGTGGATATAACAAACCTTGGTCCCGTACCAGTTATTTTATATCCTATACTCATTTACTTCTTACCCCGTTGTACACCCACTCAGCACGCCCACCTTAACTTTGGGTCTAAGTTACTGTTTTAAATAAAATCTGGGCTTTTTTATTCAAATTCTAGCTTTGTTAGACTATTTACTATATCAAATTCGAATTGAGTATATTTAAAATTTATTATTTGTTCTTTTAGTTAATTTTTTTTCTACTCTTCTTTCTTTTTGTTCTTTTTATTAATCTGAATTTTTAATTTTTAACATAATTATTTTTAAAATTTCTAAGACATAAAATATTTATTAAAATATGGAAAATTTTTGATTGTATATTGTGATTAGTTAATACCAAATAAAATAATATGATAAATATTTGCTTAGTGAGAAGCACACATCACTGCAATGTGTTTTGGATAGAGGGCACAAATTATTTTCTTTGTATAGTTAATTTATAAACAATTCATCCAAACAAAAAAAAAAACAAAAATTAGATAATAATATTCAAATAATTGTGTATTTTAGTATGAGAGACTTCCAAAATGCAATATAAAAAGTGTTAATACAGTTTAAATATAGTTCTATCACCGCTTATTTATTTATTTATTTATAAGATCTTTATTATGGGCTTATCAACCACGTGGGTTTTGTCAAGCCCTCATTCTTTAAAGTTTTTTACATAAATATCTATCACCGCTTAAACCTTTTATAACAATTTTACTATAAAACACATTTGCTACATTTTAGAATACCATTTTGACAATATAATATACACACATTCATTTTGACGTTTAAGTGATCATTTTGTGTTTTTGTAATATAAATAACGGTAATAATCTAACTTTTGTTTATCTATCGATAAATTTACTTTTGGGTTATCTTTGCTGTTACATGAAAATTAATTGTGCTATATAGGTCAGCATATATTTTCGACAAAAAAAAATATTTTTGATTAACATATTATTTTGCTACAACTTGGCCATTAAATATAACTTAACCTATAATTTCCTTAATTCTGGTAAATTTATTCATGACAGATATACAAAATATAATTTACATTTTTTCGCTTCACACTCTGCTCTTATTTTACGATTCCAATACGTATTATAAACATTTTGGAATAGTGTTCAAAACCCAAATGTTTTTAATATACGTTTAGGAAGGTGCTACATTGTATATTGTACGACCTCACTGCATTCTTAAAGTGATGTATTTACACAAATATCATTTCTACACTTCACATTACTAGAATTATCAAAACTGTAATTATTATTAATTTATTCTAACTCAATTTTATTCTTTATTATAATTTGATAAAGTTGATATTAAAGTGTAAGCTAAAGTTTGAATTAAAGTCTAAAAATAGTAGTTTGAGCTAAACGAATAAATTAATAAATTTAATATTAAAATACTTTCATCTATAACTATAATTTATTTACTTAAGCCGTACTAAATTTTTCCATTTTATAATTTTGAAATAATTTGTTTTAAACAAAAATAAATTTAAAACTCAAAAGAATATTTCTACATTAATCTAAACTTTTAAAATTTACACTTACTTAATTAACCTTTAAGATACGAAAAGCCTGAATAACAAAATATATAATAATAATATTTTTAAAATGTTAATAAAAGATAACAAAAATAAAAATTATTTATTCATTTTCAAAATTTACATACATATAGACTCATAATATATATATGTATATTATATACATAATATATTCGTTCAACAAAATTTTAATTCCATTTTAATAAAATTGTCATAATAATAAAACATACATATTTTAAATCCCTAATTTATATTATTTTAAATTATGATAAATTTAACATCATCATACACAAAAAATATTATTATTTATAACTTATTCTTTTTATATTCAACTCGATTTATTTTCAAATCAAATTAACTAGGCAATTAACTTTTAAATTCCTTATACAATAACATATACGTACTCATTCTCATTCACATCTATGGTATATGATTATTAGCATGATAATATCTTATATTATAACTTGTATATCATAGTCAGTACATAGAATCAATGTTAAAACCCTGTACAATTTTTCTTCAATAATTTTTTATCAATTCATTATGATTTCTAGTAAATTAATGTTCATTTTTATATATTATAATATATTAAAATCTACATAATATATCTATAAATTATATATATAAAAATATAATATATAAAAATATAATATGTAAATAATTTTATAACAAGATAATTATTGAGATTAATTTAAACCTCAAAAATAAAAAAATTAGTGACAGTTAAAATTTTTTTTTTTGGAAAAACTGAACTGAAAAGATGGAGGCAGAAAATTTGAAGAAAAATATTAAATACAAAATAATGTAATTATTGTACCTATATATATATATATCTGTTGGATTTTTATTTAATAGATATTTTTATATAAATATTTTTTGTAGCTCGAAACGATCCTGCTAAAACAATATCTGGTTGTTAATGGAATCATTCTAAATAAATTCTAAATATTTTTTGTAATATCCTTTTATCTATTTCTTGTGGTTGAATCAGATCTGGTGCATATGATCAACATTTAATTTTTCGAAAAAAATAATAATGTTATTGAAAATTATATACATGAGTTTTAATAATTGTTATACCCAACACATAATGTAGTATAGCTTATGTCAATGTGTGATTTCTATCCAAAATATCATGAGTTTGAATTAATGATGATTAGCTTTTTTCGGTAAAGTAGAACGTTTCAGTATTTGAATACATATATTGATATTAATCGAGAAGTTAGAAACTAAATAATTTTCCTACATAGGTAAAAATAATACTAGTCGATTAATTTTGATTTCACAAACACAATATTGTTTTTTTGTATCTATCCTACTTGTTAAACCATTTTAATCTAATTTAATTCATTTAAAAACTATCCTTTACGTGAATTATAATTTGGTTTTCCAATCCATTTTTACAATCATTTTATAAGCCGATCTAGGTAATCAATGTCAGATTAGGTGTTAAGATCATCCAAAAAGTTTAGAAAGTCGTCTGTTAGATAAATTTTTTTTTGTGGAATATTGTGGGGTACAGGAAAACAAGATATAAGATTAGTTCGTTATCTTCCAGATTTTTTTGTTTACAAGATCTAACCAAATTCAAACTTAAAATCTGCCAAAATTATACAATTCGATAAAATAAAATTCGAATTTAATACCACAAAAATTTAAAATTAAAAAAAAAAAAAAAATGTCGGAATTTAAGGATAACAATATTTTTTTTTTTTTTTTTATATTATATAGAAATACATATACAATTTATTTTAATATAATGTATGGGCAATTATATGTACATATAATACTTATAATAATATATAATATATAAAATATGCCCAAAATTTAAACACATTATATACCTGTCCCTGTACATTCATAGTTACATAAATATATATATATTTTTTTTTTTTATGAAAAGATATGTAAAATAATAATAAGTATATTACATGTAATTTTAACGATGGCATTTTGTTAACACAAAATATTATATAAAAACGAGACGAGAGCAAAGATTGACGCTTTATTTATGACACCATTTTACATTTTTATTATTTTACAGGATTGGGGGTTTAATTTGTCTTTTGAACTGGAAGACAAAACAACACCAAAACAAAGGCAAAAAAAAAATATAATATAACAGAAAATAAAATAATAATAACAAAAACAAAAATGGAAAAAAAAAATATATATACATATATATATTTTTTATGTTGTTTGTTTTCTGTTTATTCTAAAGGATATAAAGTGAGGTTATTGTAATATTATAAACATATGTACTTTGTCAATGTATATACATAGGGGTTCGTATATGATAGCTAGTATGCAGATATATTATATGGAATGTAAATCAGAATATTATTATATACATATATTAAATAGATATATCCGGATAATGTTAAAATGGGTATAATGGTGACAGATTTAGTTTTTTTCTTTCTTTAATATTGGCTTCTTGATTTTAGTACAAGTGTTTGGTAAATTTTGTCTTATTATTGTTATTTTTTTTTTTTAACAAGATGATAAAATGTAAAAGCTGTTAAATGTTTTTTTTTTTTTTTTGTGGCAAAATATTAACTTACATAAAACAAAAAAAAACAAAAAAAAAAAATATTTCATTTTATTAAATCAAAGCGTAATAGGAATTGCGTGTAAATTTTTGATTTTAATTTTTTTTTTTTTTGTTTCTTATTCCGTTAAGAGAATTGAAATAATTTATCCTTTTATAGACAAAATAATAGAATTTTATTATATATATTGTAAATTTAAATTTATTTTATTTATTTGAATTCGCCAGAAGCAAATTTAAATTCTTAAACGATATAAAACGATATTTTGCTTCGGATGTTTTAATATGAAAAATAAGAGAATGGCAAAACGATGGATGGGTTGAATATACTAAATTGGTTGGTAGTACAAAATTAAATTGTCTTTGGGTGTCCTGTCGTGTCACTTTCGGGATATTTCGTGAGATGTTTTAACCTTCTATCTTTGCTAACTCATTTGAGAGTAAACTGGGTGCTCAAAAGAAAAAATTGTAGCCTGTCCGCAGTAGAAATAAGTAAACGATCTTAAAATTCTTTCGTCAGAGAAAGAAACACTGAAGTAGCCTGTAAGCAGTAAACGAAATACGCGTAGCTGTATTAGAGGCATATTTAGTAAAATTAAAAGTAAAATATTGGACTATTTTCATAAATTGTATCTTTTGTCGCCTTATATTTCCTTTGATTAATAAATATTCTGAGAAAATTGTAATTAAGGGAGAACCTGTAAATCCCTAAATACAAGAACACCAATAACAGAATCCGCAAGATTTTGAAAATTCCCAAATACAAAATCCCTGAACATAAAATATCCCAATATAAAATCCCCAAACTTAAAATACCCAAATACAAAATCACCAAATATAAGATCCACAAATACAAAATACCCGAACATTTGATTAAATTTTTGACTAAATTACAAATTCAAAGTCGCAAACCATTTAATACATTAAGGCAACTCTATGAAATCTATTTTATCAAAATGAAAAATCCAAAAGCTTCAAATATATCAAGTTAAAAAGTACTTACAAAATGAGGTAATTGCTTAGTACTGGTTTAGAGTCAAAACCCCATCAAGTTTAATTAAGAAACAAATTTGTTTGGTCCGTCATTTCCTGTTTATAATCTGAGATTCTGATTATGTAAATGTGAGATTCTGAATAGTAGAGACTTTTGGTTGGTTATTACAGATCCAGAATTTGTTGGGATTATATAATTTGTCACAAAATCTGCGTTATACGCCTTTTACAAAATATGTATGTATGTGTATCAAAAATTGTGAATTATAAGATATTTTAGAGTTCGTATTGCCTAATTACGAATAATGGTAGTAAAAGTGTTTTAGGATTTTTGTATCCAACCAACATTAAGGGATTTTGTGATTCAGGATTTTGTAATTGGTGGTTTTAAATCTGGGAATATTAATTTGGGGATTTTACTTTGGAAATTTTGTAATTGATGATATCGAGGGTTAACTCTTTAATTAATGCATCTTGAAAAATAAATGTGTTCAGTATATAGAGAATAATTTTTTTTGAATAATTCTTTACATAGCCTCAAAAATTTATCACGATCTGATTCCTTCGAATAATTTGCGATTTTTCTTTTCTTTTTTTGAGTAGAGATTGATTTTGTTCTTTATACCCATTATAAATAGCTTTAGAAATTGTTATCACATCGAACTGAAATTAATACCACAAATTCTTTATTTGATTCTGAAAAACATAAAAGAAATAGAGACAAAAAGTAGTTAAGTTAATAAGCATGTGACGTCCCGACATTTGTTATGATCATGCATATTATTAATATTATTAGTTGTTTACATTATATTTTGATATAATGGTCACCCTATATATATATATATGAAATAAGTGATCATCATATTTAACAAGTAACGGTTAGTTATTAAGTAGTAGTATGTAAATTAAAACTAAAAATAAGAAAATGAATATATTCAAGTACAATCGTCAAGAAACATAAGCAAATTAACCACAGATTTGATCTGAGAGAAAAGATAGATGAGAAGAATGCTTTACAGCGACTTTAAAAGCCTTCTACATTTAGCTTTACGTAATACCGAAAATATGAGAACTCCAAAACATATTTGGATTAACCAGCATTTCGAAAATGTGAATGTCTCTTAGCCGTTGTATTATTCTTCATATTGAAGCTGAATAGGTATAGAAATGGTGGCAAGCGATGGCATATACCTACAATATGTTTTTTTTGTAACAAGACAACTTTAAATTTCGGAACTATTCAACTCAACTTTGTTTCTTTAACCGAACTTAACAATTTTAATTAATTCATGGTTTCGCATTTAGCCGTCATTATTCTGAAGCAGTCGTATAGCATTAGGAAAAATACTGTCATCCGATAAAAAATATTATCAGATTGCAATCTTTTTGAAGAAGATGATTAATGAATATAAATATAGCGACAATACAATAGTGACAAAATATAGCCTTGTGAAATATCAGCATTATAGTTGATCAGTTAAAAATTCGTTAACTCATCCAAAGCGGTAAACACAATTGCGACTACCGACGAAAAATTTGCCACGAAAAAATTAAAATACATACGCTCTAATTGTGAGCATATAATTCCAACTACAATCGCTCAACCACATTTTCGTTGCCGTTGAAATAAGGCTATTTTCTATTTTTTTCGCTGGTAGTCGGATTTGACATTTCTAACAACCTTTTTAAACATCAAAAATAAAAACAAAATAATTATTCTGAAATCTGATATTAGAATATTATTGTTCTGTTTTTTTTTTTATTTTATAATGTTCTACAATTTATACTTCTTTATTTTTTTATTATATACATATGTAATTTTAGATTTATTAGCGATGTATTTGAATCTGATGATGCTACAAATAAATTAATAAATACAAAATATTTTTTTCATTTTGAAATTCCGCCATTTGCTTTTCTGTTTTGTTTGTTTATTTTTATTTTTCGTTTCGCTACAATTGTGTTTCATTTGACGAAAAATAGTTGAGTGAAGCGAATTTCGTTGGTAGTCGGCGGTCGCAATTGTGTTTACCGCTTAATATTTTAATTTAAATAATTTAGTTATTGCCAGGTTTCCGTTCACAATTAATTTTTAATATTTGATTGCAAATATCGATATGTCGGAAGCAACATACTTCCTTTACCAATGCTTGTAGCGAACCTAATTGCTTATAAAATTTCAACATACCCCATATGTACTCACTATTTATCTCTTCATCTACCCACAACTATTCAATAAAAAAATGTAATAAAATTACTCAAAACTACAGAAGTTCAGACTGACATAAATATAGGCAGACAGTGTTATAGAAGAATAAATTTTTATTGAAAAAAAAATGCAATATAATGAAGAACATTTCCTTTGTACAATATTTATTATAAAATATTAAAATTTTGTTGCTTTATTTTTCAAAAATTTTGTGTAAAATAATTTGTTGTTTTTTTATTATTATATTTTTTTTTCTTTATATAAATTCAATACATCTATAATATATTATACATTAATAAATATAAATGTTTATCATAATGTTAAAGAACAAAATAATACAATAATATAATACATGAGTTCAATATATTAAAAGGTAAAATTTATTTAATTTATTGCATTTGTTGTCGTTAATATTGTTGTTATTTTATACATATATATATATATATATATATATATATATTTTGTTGCTTCACTTCAATTTCAACATAGTATTAATATTAAAATTACATACTTTCGTATATTATATACAAATTGTAACGATAGTCATATAAAAAATTACGATAAGCTATAAAATGAAAACTTTTTTTTCAAGATCCATTAATTCAATACACAGGAAATGAAAAATGTGTCAGAGAGGAAAATAAAAAAATAATAAAAAAATAAAAAAAATATTTAAAATGTAAATGACTGCATTTGGACAATCCTTCAATAAATTACACAAAAGAACTACATGATTTAATATAATACCATATATATATATATGGGTCTAATAATTTTGTTGATAAGTTGAATGAGATGAAAGGATTCAGTTTTAAAATCAAATTAACTTTTGAGAAAATCATGACATGAAATAAAACACAAATTTAATTTAACTTTATTTACAAAATATTTACCGTTATTTTGCTTATATTTATTTGGATTTTAAAGAGTTCAGAATTTTCTGTTTGTTAATATATTAAAGTTGAAGTATTTGGGTAGTTATATTGTTTCTATATTATATTATATACCTATAATCTTAAATTATTGTTAAACACATTGTGGTGTAATAAATAGAGTGATTGGTTTTAATCCGGGACGTCCCAGGTTTGATTACGAATTAATTTAATTTTATTTTATTTTATTATTTCAACTGCACGTAAATGTATAGCCAAAGCTTATGGCTCTTTTTCGTGTTGGTCATCTCTCTATTACAAATCTTATATTTACTTATTTATTACTAATTTTAATCTAAATCTAATTTAATTTAAATATAATCTAAATCTTATTATACATATATGTACATATATCTATTAAATTGTTAGTTTTTATTACAGATATGAGTTTTATTTCATAGCATGTTCTTCTTCGTTTATTGAATTTTTGGTATAAGTATAGTATAAGTTAAGTAAGTAACGTTAAGTAATTTAGATTATCATTTTTTGCACTTTTTTGCACCAAGTGAAGCGGTAGTTTCACTTTTGTTTGAATTATTGAATTTTTCTACTATTAGTCATATTTTGTTGAATTTGCTTTGTTTTTATGATAGCTTATTTTATTCCTGTTTTCACATATTATATATTTACATATATAATCTGTACGACCGATTTGGCTCACTCAATTCATACAAATGAAATAAATGTGATAAAATAAGTGGCAAAGAAAAAAAATACCGTAAAGTTCTGAATATAATACCCCTCCCAATAAAGTACCCCGGATAAACTAATCGAACATTTTTCCATTTACAGAACCCCGGGTATAGTATAATTAGATTATATATTTTTCGAAAATTAATTTCGAACTATTTCGATATTGGATGTTATCTAATACTAAAATCATTTTCATGTCATCTATTACTAAACTCAATTTAGATGGTGTGAAATTTCATCTAATAAAATAGATTTATTATTAAACACTTGTCATCAAATAAACAAGTACCTACCTGTGCAGAATCTATCATATGTATGTATAGGTGTCGATCATATCTATATGTTGCTTTCCGAATAGTGTACCCGGGTGTAAAAATCCAATTAGAGTACCTGGGTATACCAATTGGATTTATTATTTTTCAGAATATTGGCATTTTCCAGTTAGAGCACCTGTGTATTATATTCAGAACTTTACGGTAATTGAAATCATAATATGGTAACAACTTAAACAAAATGAAACTACATTATTTCCAAAACCTTAGTTTGACAATAGTAGTAGTTTTCCAAATCATAAATAAATGTATCTATAGTAAAATTTCAATACTGTATTATTTATACTGTACTTATACGGTGTGGTAATTATAATTATACGAAAAGAAAATTCTACCTTAATTAATGTCAACAACATAAAAAACAAAACCAAAAAAACCAAGGATTACAAACAATGTTTATACGAACATGGACCAGTATTGGAACGGTATTATTTTATAAGTATAGCCTACTTCGAATTCACAATATTTCACAAGTCAATATGATTTTTCCTATAATAAAAAATGAGCTTTCAAAAATAGCTCATATGAGCTATTAAAAATAGCTCAAATGAGCTATCAAAAATTTAATCATACCATATTTGTGTTCGTTTTCTTCACACTTATTTTGACATTCTGGCTGAGTAATAATTTGCTTTTTTCAGGCTGCTGACTTAATAAATGTTACCATTTTTATCAACTTAAAAATAAAATGATAGATCACAATGACTTCACTGAACAATATAAAAACAGGCCCCGTTGAGTCAGACTATTGTATTCAATCCCACAAAACTCATGTAGGAATTTATTAAACATTATTATTAACAGCTTATTAGTTTTTATCCGTATTTGTAAGAATAAGTTTTGTAGATTGAATGTATTTAAGAATAAGTGTTCTGTGGATTGTAACACCTAAGTATACAATTTGTTATAATTGTGTATTATCACAATTGCTTCGTAACTAGACATTTTAACAGAAGATTAACAGAAAAAAATCTTTGAGATATGATTTATACTTTTTTCATTCAAATTCAACAATTTGTCAAACAATTTGTTTGAAGAAATGTTGAAATTGATTAAAAAATGTTGAATTTATTTGAAAAAATGTTGAATTTGAATGAAAAAAGTATATAATTGTATTGTAATTTTCAATAAAACAAATATAATATAAATTATTATTTTTTTTTTATTAAGTTTTCACATATTGAAATACAAATAAAAAAAACGGTAAATCTATTGATTTTCTACAATCATTAAATAATCTTTAATTCAACCAAATTATTATCCAATTTTTGATTAAACTTAGTTTAAAAAATCAAAAGGTCAAAAATTTCAAACAATATTTAATTTTTTTTTTGTTTTTTTTTAATTAAAAATAAATTCAATATTTTCCTAAGTATATAGACTCTTAACTGTTGTATATTTACATAACATAAGTTTAATTGTTTGCAATTTCCTTATATCCTTTACTCATTCCTTTTTACTATGTATGTATATATTTTTGAAGTTTAGTGATTACTTAGGGAATTTTGTTCTTGTTTTTGTTTCTTTATAACTGTTTCATGTACACTTATTCTTTGGGAGCTTCCGAATTTAAATTGTATATATATATATATAATATATCTACCTATACCTACATTGGTATTTGAAAATTTTCATTTTGATTCAAATTTTGCAAAATAAACAAATACCATAAAATATCAAAACAAAATTGAAATTTTGTATAAGACTTTTAGACAACTCCATTATAAAATCGTAAATAACATAGTTATCACATTATATATTTTTTATGGCAAGCTAATGAATTTTTGAAGTTTAAAGAACAAAAATATAATGCCAAAATTGAAATTATAAAATTATATAACAGTATATTTCAAATTTGGCAATTAAAAGTCGAATTTGCTTTTACTATAATTAATTTACTTATATAAATTTAAAAAATAAAATGATATTATAAACAATAAACTAAATTAATTAAATTTAAATAAATAAAATCAAAAAATAATTATTAAACACTTATAATTTATTAATTTACAGCAAATTAAATTTTTATTTTTCAAATATCGATATTTCGGAAGCTAAGTACTTACTTACACTTCCTTCATCAGTGCTTGCGACTAATTCTCTCTATAAAATATTTTATTATTTTTTCATTTAATCTATTTTCATATATTTTGTACAATATATTTTTTATATTTATGTAGTACCTATATGTTGAGGTTATATGAATTAAAATTAAAAATCTAAATTTTGTTTTTAAAGCTAAAATCAAAAAATATATTTGAACAATCATTAAATATCCGATAAAACTTTTACAAAATATAATGTGAATGTATGTGTGAAGTTACAGTGTTTATTCAGTGAAAGTTAAACATATTGGATTGGTGTATTAATAGTCTAGTGTTCTTAAAACCGACTTTTAATACAAGACTATACCTTTGATTCAATATTTAATATTTACATAATGATAAGAGACAATACACTATACGTGATAATGCAATGTACACATTATATTTGGTGCTATAGAAATTATTATTTATATAAATCGAATGAGTTTAAACGAGTTATACTAACTATAAAACCGTTCATATTACATAATTATTATTCAACATATTTATTACATTACATATTTATTCATTACTATGCATATTATTTATTTTTGTTAAAAAAATAGTCTGTTCAATAAATTCCAAAAAAAAAACAGGATATTTTATTTCGTCCTTGTAATAAATTATGCCAAATTTTAATACAATTGATATAATATTCCTGAAAATTGAACAAACTATTTTATATAATGACAGAGTTATTTGAAAGCTGTTTAATGGTACCTGATAATACTTTCTGTTCAGATTAGGCTTAATAATATTTGTAATTTTCCTGCTCACTACCTATACGTTATTTATTTAAATACATTTACTTTTTTTTGTTAAAAAAAATAGTTAAACTCTAACAATATAGTTTTCAGATGAATATTTTTAACAATAATTTTAATTTGATTTAATTTTAATTTTTTTATTCATTCCAAAATATAGTTGACATATACTGACATTATCGACTTATATTAATTTAGAGCTTAGATTAAATCATCTTATCAACTACAATTTACATTTTTTTTACATATTATTGCATTGCCTGCGTAATTATGGATTACAATAATTTTACTTAAAACAAAGCTGATGATTTCTAAAGTAAAAATTGCGGTTGCTAGGTTAAAACAGTAATTATTTTTTTAAGCTCCTCTATACTTTTCAGACCTAAAAAAATTTCATTTCGATTGGTTTTACACAACTAAAATTAAAAACCGGTACAATTAATAATTTATTTTTTATTCATCTAAACAAGAGCTATAAATCGATGATTTTAGATTTTAAATCGAAATATCGATCATTACACAGTTATTCATATATACAATTTATCATATCACCTAATCGCCTAAGGTAAATGTGAAATTAATATTTGTTCAAATTTTTAATAAAATCAATCAAATTCTATTCAATTCTATTTATTTTATTCTACACTTTTATAATAATTTGCCAGTGTCTATTTATTTATTTGTTTATTTGTTTAGATATTTGTTTATTTGCAATTTTTTAATGTTAAACGTTTTAGATTTGAACAGTTTTATACAAAATTGGTTTTAAATAAAATTGTAATTAGAAAAAACATCGTAATAACAAAATATAGTTAATATAAGTTAAATAAATTGAACATGTAACAAATTATTAAAACAACAATTAACATCAATTTTATGGTTTTAATTAAAATTTTTCTTTTAAAATAATAATCGATTACATTGTATTACAAACACCAAATTATAAACTAACTACATTCTTAAAAAGAATATTCTTTAACTATCTAAAGCTGTTAAAAACAACATAAATTTACACCAAGTAGTGCTGAAACTTTAATTTTAAGTAATAAACAGATATTTAGCTATAAGCAATTGAAGATTAAATTTAAATTGATTTAATCGACTAAATTGAATAATGGGAAAGCAATTAAAGAAGCAAAGGTATCCGTCAACGTGAGTGAATTAAATTTTTCATATTTTTAAACTTAATTTTATAAATGTAGACCCACATTATTAGTAGGTAAAGGGCACAAATATAATGATTGCATATTTATTATGTAAAAACTGATAAATAAATTAATAAATAAATAAATTAAAAAATATATCAATAATCAACAAAATAGACTTTACAAATTCACAAGAAAAACTCAGTAATATTCACACAATAATTAAAATTGTATCTTAAGCCCTCCTTAAACAAGTCTCTTAATTAGGGTAATTTTAATAAATTTAGAAAAGTTCTTCTTAACAAAAATCTTTTTACTGTTTTCATTTTTCTTTTATTCCATTAATCTATTCATTACCAAATTAGTATAAATATATAGTTTCTAAAATAAGACACTATACCTATAACACAAAATATATAATCATCAAAATTTGAATTAATAGTGGAACTGGGCATTACAGCAATAAATAAAAAACCTCAACTGTCATATTACTTTTCCAATAAAACTAAAGACTTAGACCTGCTTAGACGTATATTATTATTATGTAATGTTCAAGTTTGTGTGTATATTCAAAGTGGAAGTATATGGTATATGGATGAATGGATTAAGATGTATAATAAACAATATAGAAAACTCATCATATTCATATATACATACATAGTTACATGCATACATTATGTATATATATACTAATGATAGAGAACTGAATATATAGAAATTTCAAAATGAAAGTTCTGCAAATATTAAGTATAGCGTAAATGATATTAAACGGAACTGATGATGTGTAAAGATTGTTATTTAATGAATTTTCTGTTTTCTTATACATATGTACACAAATTTCATATAATCTGAAATCAAAAAACAAAAAAACAAAAAAAATTAGCAAAAAAAAAATTAAACGTATATTATACAAGGATATTGGTATGGAAGAAAATTGAAGGAAAATAGAAATTTCATTACATTAATTCATCGTTTTTGTTGTTGTTGTTGTTATTGTTTTTGTATCTTGATTTGATTTTGTTGTATTTGATTCTTTTGCTAGAGTTTTTTTTTTTTGAACTTGTATTATTGATGCACCTGTTAATATCCTTAACTGCCTAAGGATACTAAAGTTTGTTTATTTTTTTTTTTTTTGTTTATTTTACTTTTTTTTTCTTTATCTTTTTTTATATTTAGGAAAAAAAAAGTTTTCCCGCAATCACTTTCAATTAAGCTACTTTTGAACTACAGCATACACTGTTTATTGTTGAATAAAATCTCTTAACTTCAGTTTGTTTTTTTTTATTTTTATTTTTGTAAAAGATATATTCAATATATATATATATATATATATATATGTACATAACTATGTTACACATAAAAGTGGTACATATAACATAATATACTTAATATACATATGTATAGGATTATTATATATATGTAGGTAATTGTTAGATGCATCTAGTTGGTAGTATTAAGAATGGGTAGATAAAAGTATAAAACTACTTCGATTTTGTATCACTTTTTAATCTAAATGCTTTCGGTTAGTAAATGAACTCATTTAAGTATTATTGATTGGCTATATTGCAATAAAAAAAACAACAGGGTGATTGAAAAAAATATTTTTTATAAAAAATAGTGTGGTAAAGTAGAAATTTTAATAGGTGTATTTTAATGTGGAAGAAGGACAACTCAACTGAATTGTAGTAGATCGTTTAATGATGATATATGTGTATTTGGTGTATTTAGTGTATACATGTATATTTTCCACGTCTCTAGGGAGGTGTAAGGATATGAAATATGTAACAACTGGATTCGATTGTCATAACTCCTTTATTAATGATACATGTGTTTAGTTATTAGTTTTTAACGGCTCTACGATGGTGTAGAAATATTCATTATTTAATATACTTAAAACAAATGTTAACTGAAAAGTCTGTTTAATAAGCAAGCAATGCGAGTGAAAATTGTAAATAATGATGACTGTTGAATCTGTAATAATCACTGCGGCTGCCTAGGTCTATCGAAAGCTACGGTTATACTACGTACATCGAATGTAATCTGTCTTCCGTTATTTTACGTTATTTAATTGTTCTGTTTTTTTATTAATTATTACAATTATTATCTTTGTTCATTATCACAGTCCTGTAATTCAATCCGGAGTATAAGTACGATTTTTGGGATTTGGGGATCGGTAGAAGGCGGATTAAATATTTTTTACTAACAAATTCCAAATTATTTATAAAATTTACAAAATATTTTAAACAATTAAAAATTTTACATAACAATTTTTGCAACTCTTGAAAGCTCAATGAATCTTTTATTATATACTAGTTGTAAAGCCCGTCTCAAGACGGTGTTCTAGATTTGGCAAATTTTGCTCATACGTTAGATCACCATCTACCACAGCTAAATAATAGATCTATAGATTTAACATTTTGGGTTAACTTGGTTGCTAAATTTTATGCAAGAGCTTATAACATCTGATTGGTTCCTTTTTTTATTCTAGAATGAATTATAAACGAAACGAAGTTTCATAACATAATTATTTTGATTGAAAACCTTAAAAAAATAAAATTGGAATCCAAAATTATTATTCATACTATTCATAACTTTATACAGCATTTAAAATAACAATATTTTATTCATATGAAATAATTAAAATATACTATATACATAATATACATATATATAAATAAACTATACATATATTTATTAATATACTCATAGCTTACAATAAATTCATATTAAACATCATTACCTATATTTTGACCTGACTGAAAACTGAAAAATAATAAAATATATATCACATACATTTTATTTACAATAACAACTTTTTTATATATGAAGTAAAAATTAAATACAGTTTTTTTTTCTTTTGATTTTACGTTTTTATTAATTTCTTTTACTTTAATATTCTTTATTATTATATCATTTCATTGGAATTCAAATCAATTCTAGAATATACACTTCTTCATATGTCACAATTAGAAGTCAAAATTAGAAGTTTTTTCATTATGCATACACAGTAAGTATTTTACTTTTTTTTTGCTTTTATTTTTTTATAAATAGATAGATCTAGGTACATAAACAAATTCAGCAGAGAAGAAAAATTGTTGTTTACTATACGTTTTCTTTCATTTACTATTTTCTTTTTGTTATTTTGTTTTGTTTCAACGCTTGGTACGGCACGTTGGCAGCAGGATTGTTACGTTTTATTATATAAGATATTTGTTAGTTATAAGTTAATTATGTAAGGTAGTAAAATTAAGAAATGTATAATGAAAAAAATAAAATGTTGTGTCTCTTATTGCTCAGGACAACAGCACAAAGTAGACGTCTAATTATTTTATTATTAACATACCATAACCTTCTACTAAAACTATATAATATATACTATAGTAAAGAATGTTTTGCTCTAACAGAGCATACTTCAAAAACAATACTAGTATTTGCCAGCTCCATGAAATTCTACGTAGTTTGATAAAAAATCGTATACTCAATTTCATTATAAAATGTTTTCCATAATTTAAATTTTTTGTTTGCACTATACAATATTTTTGAGTGAATTATCTAAGCCAACAACCGCAAGCGTAGTAATTTATTTTTAAAAAATTGAATTTAATGGTTTAATATTGATTTATCTTAGAGAACAACCGCATATGTAATAATTTATTTAAAAAAAATTTAATTTAATGGTTTTATTATTGATTTATCTTAGACAACAACCGCAAACGTAGTAATTTATTTTAAAAAAAATTGATTTAATGGTTTTATTATTGATTTATCTTAGACAACAACCGAAATTGTAATAATTTTTTTTTTTTTTAATTTAATTTAATGGTTTTATTACTGATTTATCTTAGACAAAAACCGCATATGTAATAATTTATTTTAAAAATTTTTTTTTTATTGATGTACCTTAGACAACAACCATATATTATATAATAATGTATTTAAAAACGAAAATTTAATTTAAATTTAATTCTGGCAGAAAAAAAGAAACTCTAAACCTAGGTGCGAGCTGTGGCAATAAGACAAAATTGAATGTTTGTATGTTAAGATGTGTGTGTGTGTATGAAATTTTAATTGAAAAATAAAACAAATTTGAAAATTTAGTTTTGCTACGTCTCATTTTAAATAACTACCATTTAAAAGCGTAATAATATAAATCGGTTGTGAAATGGTTCAAATATTGTACCCTACTTTTTTCAATTTACATGATTGACTATTATGCTACATTATCAATCCTCAGATATCATATAACTTATACATATTTCTGGAGATATCTAATACTATAAAGGAAGCTAATAATTTCTGAATTTCCTACAACATGATTATACAACTGTGTACAACCCTATACTTGAAATACATTAATGAAATTGTCAATATATAATGTTACTTTAACCATTTTCAGGAGAAAAAAAAGCATCTGCAAACATGACTTTAGGGATTGAAAATAAAAAAAAAAAGAACATGAAACGTATAAATGAATTAGATTTGTTTGTCTTATTTTTTAACGTCTGCAGTTTTTAATTTTATTTTTTTTCTTTTTCGTTTTCCACCCAAAATCTATCTATCTCTATACATATATATATATATTTATCCAAAATGTATACCCATATTTGAGAATCAGCACTTAAATCCATTTTTATTATATATTTATACACTTCAAATGAAAACTGAAAAAAAAAAACTATCAAAGGATTTAAAAACTAAAACAAAATAAATAAACTTCAAAAAAAGAAGAATTATAACAAAAAAAAAAAAAAAAAATAATAAAAAATCTCCAATTCAAAAACATTTTCACTACACATTAAAACCCGTAAACCAATATCTATTGGTATTGAGAATGATATTTGGCTGTGTAACCAAAAATAACAAAGAAAAGAACAAAAACAAAAAAAATTAAAGGAGCAAAAAAGAAAAATTAGTAGGAATTTGGTAAACAAAAAAAAAAAAGTATCATTTACATACATTGGAAACCATTTAGAAGAACACAGCAAAAAAAAATATAGTTAAAACCGTTCATATTAGGACTAATATCTCAAAATGCGAAGAAAAATGAAACTTTTCTAAATATCAATTTATCTTTTTATCCTATCGGAAAAACTGTTGATTTTTTTTTATTTTATTTTTTTTTTTAGCCCTAACCTATTAATATGTGTTAACATTAATGATAGGTTCAATGAGCGAGTACACAATTAATAATACACAGGGAGTTTTGGTAATAACGTTCTATAAAAAGAATTTGATTGAAGATGTTCAAAGTTTTTACATCTGGAAGTTAATCGTTAACACACTAATAAAGCTATAAAAAAAAAATTGTTTACGATGATTTAGTTTTATATGTCTACAAAATTGAAAGCCCTTAGAATAATCTACGAATCAAATTTTGACAAGTAGTATAAATTGTTCACATGTATAATACCAAAGCAGTAAACCAGGTTCGCTATTTTGAAGGTTTTGGGGCAATTGAAAGCATTTAGAATAATTACGGATTCAAATTTTGACAAGTATGGTATAGTAATAATTCCAAGGCATCAAATCAGGTTCACTGTTTTGAAGGTATTAGGGTAAATTGGCTTAGGAACAATAATAAATTCATATATGAAGTCATATAGGAAAATACCATCGAATGTTAAAATTCTGCTTGAACAAATGTTCAGAACAGAAATAAAAAACATATTCATTAATAACTATATTTAAATTTGTGATTATTAAGTAATTTCTTTCAATATTAAAGTTCAATACTAATGCTTAAAATGAAAATTTCAAATTATATTGTCTTTTCATTTATAGTATTTTTGTCTTGGATTTTATTTTGAAATCTCAATACTTTATTTTGTACTTTATTTTGTGTATTTGTAATACTGAGCTATTATGCTCATTTAATTATAAAAAAAAGCATCATTATAAAATCATTATATCAGTGTTTTTTTCACATCGGTACTAATGTAGGGTCTACTTTCCACCCTATGACTCACTGACGGAGTTACAAGACAGTATTTATTGGCACAGTAACTTGAAAAATGGTTCAGCTAAAAGTTATTTGAATTTAAAATTTTAAAAATATCTTAATTGATTTTGATGATAAAATTTGACCATCCATTTGATAAGTAAAATATAGCATAATTATTATCATCATTATCAATGACTCCATTAGTATTATCATAAATTAATTGAAATGTAATATTGAGTTGTACAACAGTCTTAGTGGTTGTAAAGGTATTATTAACAATAATTAACCATATACCAACTCAGTACAATATACTTTAACAAATTACATATATCTTCAATGAAATTGAGGTCCTATAAAATGTTCTATGTTTATAATTTTTATTAATAGAAATTTTTCTCTACTTTCAAGCCTATATGTTTTATGTAGCAATTTTACTAGATTTTTAGCTATTCTATTCATATACTTTGTATACAATTGTAAAGACTTATCGTTTTATGTATATGCACAAATTAATAAATAAATAAATAAATAATTTTATGTAATTAAAAAAGTATAAATGTAACTTTAATACTTACATTTATACTTTTTCAATTACATAAAATTGCTACATTGCTACATCATACCACAAAATCTCTGAATCGAATATTTTATTCAACTTCAAGCTTTTTCTTGAATTAATTTTTTTTATATAATGTAAATAATTCTTGAATTAAGTCATATTATTTATAAAACCACAATTAATATCAAATCAAAATAGTTTATTTCAGATATAAAAATCATTTCTGGGAAAATCAATTCTGTACAATTGCACAGGAGAGCCACTGGTATATATTTAAATACATTAAAATGTTTTGAATGTACCTAAATTAAGATTGAAAAACTCGGGAACATATTCCCATTTTTTTTTATATAAAGGACCTTCATAATCATCTACTAAACTATTTTCAGGTTATATTCTCAATACACCTTACATAAAAGTTATTAATATTATGTAAATATACATATCTATATAACTATATACAGTCAAATTAGGAGCTTAAAACACTACTTGTATGACCTTTTCTATAAATTTTTAAAATTTTTATTGATCAGAAATTCTCATAAAATTTAATCGATCTCCTTAAAAAAAGGATGTCTGCAGTACACAATTACAATAATAATAATAATAAAGTCTATATTATCCTATTTAAATAAAATTGCATAATTACATGTTGCAAAATATTAGAAAAATAATTCAATTAAAAATTTATAGGACCGTTAAATAAATAGATTAATTTGAACTCGTAAACTGTAGACAAATTTTTGAATGTGATTAGATAAATACATTTTTTTGAAATGTTATAAAATTAATTTATTTTAAAAATATTAAAAAAAACCCATTCGATATGGTGTAGTATTTCTGTTAATTAAAATGAATGTTCAACTTAAGTATTTGCATTTTTTTCATTATCCCTAATATAACTAAATGATAGTATTTGACCGATATTAGAAAATCAAGAAAGTTTGACAAAAATCATACTCAATATTTCGTTTTGAATTGTTTTCCAACATTTCAATTTATAGTGTTCACGATATGTTTTTTATTGATAATATCCTAAACAACAACCTCATACGTAATAATTTATTCAAAAAAATGAACATTATACTTAAATCGGGGGTGTTGTTGCGACAATATGATAAATTACAATTTTTGTATATAACTGTTATAAAAGGGATGAAATTTTGAATCGAAATTTCTAAATGAAAATTAAAAAAATTTTAAAAAATATTCGAATTCGCCACGTCTCTTTTTAAATATCTAAAATTTAAATGAATAATAATGAACAATTTTATTTTTAAATGGTTTAAATATTTGTACCGTACTTTTATTAATATTCAAATTCAATATAATGATGTACACTATAATTGTCATGACTTAAATAAAACCGAACTTAAGAAGGTCTAGTTTTTGACAATAATTTTATACATTTTTGTGTATAGTTAGTTGATTTGATATACTAAATATAATCAAGATAATTTTAAATTTTAAATTCAAGGATAGTTTAAGATAGGTTTATATCACATTGCATCAAGATTAATTAAGTTGTTTGATGTGTATTTTAGTTTCAATTCGAAGTGAAACCAAAGTTTTTGAGTAGTAATAATCTATAACTATATTGGCAAAATTAAGTTGTCAATGAAATAAATATAACAATTCAAAACAAAATAATTGGTCAAACAATTACATACAAGTCAACCGATTGCGTTATGGATCCTGATGAAGTTATGAATTACCTAATTGAATTTTTAAATTCACTCGATTTACCAGGAACTACATCAAATATTCTACAATTAAAAATTGGTATGCCCATAATTATGTTACTCAATTTAAATCAACCACTGTTATGTAATGCCACAATATTAGTGGTGAAAAAATTAATGAATGATAATATCATCGAAGCATCTATATTAACTATAATAATTTGCAATGACAATAAATAAATCGCAAGGGGAATTACTACAAGTATGTGGGTTAAATCTTAAAAATTACTGTTTTTAATATTTCAAATTTTGTAATCATTTAAAATTCAAAATAAAAAGTTATTATTATTTGTCTCAATAAAGAACATTAGAATTAATTTGCACGATTTTCGATTTAACAAACAAATTTTATTTTCTACAGATACCACTGTGCTGCATGTAATACGAAAATTCTTTTCAACTGGGTGTTGCAAAACGCACCGGGTCCGCTAGTTGATAAATAATAATCCACTCGTCAAATATTTCAACTTGATCAACTTTATTCAATATCTATAAATATAATTGACAAGCAGTTAAGGTCCTGCGCAGTAGACACCTTTTTATTTTATTTCGATTCTCCTACTCCTTAATGAACTTCTAATATATATAATATATAAGATTGTATATAAAACAAAAATGCGCACACAGTTGACAATTTTGTAACCATATGATTTTATTATTCAGCAAATACATAATCTTATTAAAATAATAAGCAAAAGCAAACAAATCAGTTATTATAATTTATATATTTACTTGCAAATGAATCTATGTACATATGCCAAATAAAAACAAAGAAACAAATTCATCTAAAATAACAAATATAAAAACAACAAAAAAACAAATCACTTGAATTCTTCCTTTTTATCTTTTTAAGTAACTGTTTCTAAATTTTGATTATTTGTAGTAATAATATAGTTTTTATTAAAATTATGTATTATGTAGGTATATATATACATACCTCTTTAATGACAACATTTTTTATTTTTAGTAATTTTATCCACTAAATGCCACTTACTATAGGGAATATATCGGAAACGAAGCAGTATATGAGGGACGTGTATTTATGTGTCCTAAATAAAACTTGCTAACCACAAAAGTTTTTATTAAACTCGAGTAGTTTCTGCTATATCGTGCGAAGTCTATGTCAGTAGGTAAATTACTGTTTTTTAAAAATTTTAAATTTGACTTCATCTTGAAATATAATTATTCAACAGGGGCCCCTAGTATATAAATAATTTAGTTAATGTGAGAAAAGTTAGTTCTAACTAACGGACAATATAGTAAAAAATATTACCTAACTAAAAATATAACAATTTACCTAAATTGTAATATGATAAAATCACAAAACTAACCAACCGTACTCCAAAAACTTCCATACACACAGAAACTTTGCTGCTAAACAAAAACACTTAAAAATTTATAAAAAGATGACCCCAGTCACAACGAGTGTAAAAATTTAAATCAAAACTAAAATCATTAAACACTATTTACAAGCCGATGAATCAAACAATGAGTTTCAAGTATACCAAGGGTAAGAAGTTACATCATATTATGTATTACTTCACCCAAAAGCAGAGTGAATAAAACTAATAGACACATTAGCATTTCTGATATTTGGATCTTCGCACGAAGATGAATGAAAAATACAAAACATATAAAAAAAACATAATATAAACATAATAACCAACATTGTAAGCAAACAAGGTTAAAATATATAAAACTTACGTAAGACTATGCAGTATGCAGAAGTCACAATTCATCATAAACCAAACCAGCATTAAAATCTATATCTGCTGCGATTAAAACATTAAAACAAATTTATAGAAGAACGATTTTCAGACACAAAATGACTAAATTCGAACTGTTTATAATATTCACATTTCCCACATTGACCATCAAGTAACACGTAAATAAAAGGTCGTGATCATGTCTGTATGGAATGTTTAAATAAATGACAGCCTTGAAAAATGTGTGTACAAAATCAAATTAGATGATCAGATTAGAATTACAAGAAACAAATAGAAATACAACGAATACTTGTGATCGTAATCACAATGGACTGAATTTTTTTTTAAAACTGGTCCAAATCCTATATCAACAAGCAAGAACAAGCTGAATAAGAAACGATTTTTTGCTCTAGAGAAACAGAAACATCAACAAATTTTAGTTGATAGTCTAATTATGTTTCATTTAAAATAAAAAGGGGAATACAAAATTGAGTCCAAGTATATTTATGTAAAATATTAGAATCCATGACAATTTTTAAACTATTAATTAAATCGTTTAATAAGAGTTTTTATTTTAAAACGAAAACTGTTTTACATGAACTAAATTGTTTTTATATGCCTACTACAATCTCAAGAGAGTTTTATAAATGGCTTTTATAAATGGTTTTATAAATGGCGAATTTGTGTGGATAAAGTACGGCAAAATTTTTGTAAGAAAAGAGGACAACACAAAAGCTTTCAGAATTTACAATATTAATTCATTTAATAATGTCTTTTAAGTGTCAAAATAATAACAACTATTGTTTACCATTTTACCCAAAAAACAAATTTATTAATAGTCTTAAGTTTAAGTAATAAAATAGATGAATTACTGTACATACTGGATAATTCCCCAAATTTAATACAAGTTATTGTACTTACTGAAACCTGGCTGAAGGAAAATGATGATAACATAGCAAATATTCCAAATTATTCTAAGGTTCTATCATGTAGGACGAATAAAAAAGGTGGCGGAGCTGCTATATTTCTTTATAAAACTATAAAATATCACAGTAAAAATATACACTATAACAATAACACAAATTTAATTACAATTGAAATAAATCTCCAAAACAATATCAACATTGGTATTACTGTAATATATCGTCCACCAATACAAAATATAAATCACATTAAAACATTTTTTGATAAATAAAATTGAGATAGGGTAATTAAGAGAGTGCATTATGATAAATTGAGAGAAATTATAAAAAATAAAAAAATATTTAATCTTAATTATGACGTCACAGTTAACGAAAAAACTAATTTACTAACAAACACATTAAATGATGCTCTAAATAAGTCTACAAAAAATATTAAATATAAAACAAGTAATCGAATGTCTAAACCATGGATAGATAACGAAATAATAAAATTAATTAAAATAAAAAAATTTTGGTATCAAAAACTAGCGCAAAATTTTGATAACAGTAAACTTTAAGAGAAACATATAAATTTTGGTTAAATAAGCTAACTTCTCTGAAAAGATTAAAGAAAAACAAATATTATACACAAAAATTCGATAACTGTAAACATGATGGAAGAAAAACTTGGAACAATATAACTATGAAAATCTAAAAATGATATGGTAATAAATTCTGTATTAATATGTCAAACAAATAAAAAGTAGAAAAAATAAACGATTTTAATAACTACTACAGTAGTATAGGAAAAAATCTAAACCAAAATATACAATCGATTCCTCTTATTTTAAAGAAAGATACCGATAAATGCTTTTAAATTAAAAATGTAAATAAAAAAGAAGTATATGAATATATATTAAGCTTAAAAAATACAAATGCAGCGGGTTCAGATAATATTAGTACAAAAGTTTATAAGGAAGGTTTGAATGAAATAACATCACTAATAAATTCATCCACATTTCCAGAAAATCTAAAAACAAATAAAATAATACCAATATACAAAGAGGGTAATCTTATATATAAAGAAGGATGTTTGTATGTTTGTATGTATGTATGTATGTATGTATGTATGTGTGTATGTATGTATGTATGTATGTATGTATGTATGTTTGTGTCAGAACTCCTCCGAGACGCATGGACCAATTTCAATAAAATTTTACAGGATGGTTTTTTACTACTTGGAATCGAACCCGTGTAATGTTGTTTTCCGAAATTCTGACTGATTCGGGTACCTGTCATACAACTCCGAGCACCTGACAAAAATATTTCAAAAACCAAAGGTGCTACAGAGTTGAAAATTTGCACACAGTTACTCTCTCAGAAATAAATAAATATGACTTTTACATTTTTTCGAAATTTTGACTGGTTCGGGTAGCTGTCATACAACTCCCAGCACCCGACAAAAAGATTTCAAAATCCAAAGGTGCTAGAGAGCGGAAAATTTGCATACAGGTACTCTTCCAAAAATAAACAAAGTTGCCTTTCACATTTTTTCGAAATTTTGAATGGTTCGGGTAGCTGTCATACAACTTCGAGCACCCGACAAAAAGATTTCAAAAACCAAAGGTGCTAGAGAGCGGAAAATTTGCAGACAGGTACTCTTCCAAAAATAAACAAATATGACTTTCACATTTTTTCTAAATTTTGACTTTTGTGTATTAAATTGGAACCAAATCGGTCCAGTTTCTGAAATATAAATTTTCGTTCAAAAGAGCTCTGGCGGAAAGCAGGTTCAACAAATTTGGCAGGAACTACCGTAATCGGGATCCAAGGTAAAATGTCAAGTCCCTAACTTAACAGGAAGTGGGTCTAAAATGCCTGAATTTCATATGTTATGCAGGCCATATATAATTTTCTAATGGAGCTTGAATTTAGCTTATTTATTTGACCCTTTTTAGTGCAGTTAATATTGGTACGAAATATTGGTGATAGTCATTCAAAAAACAAGTTTTTAAATTTTTTTTTATTTTATTATTTTTAGAGAGGAAGAGAAAAAGGGGTGGAGGAAAAGGGGTGAAGAAAACAGCAAAACAAAATTCTCATTTTTATTTATTTCTATCTTTCAATGAAATAAAATAAAGAAAAAAATTTTTTTTTAGAAATATTTGCCTTGAATTTAAGCGTACTAAAACTACAAAAGAACACTTTAGAATCGCAGCTTGATATAGGGTTTTCAAAGCAATACAGAAGAAAAGTCGGACAGGCCGTCCCCGGATACAATGTGATCAAGAGTGACGCCTTGAGTCGAGTATATACTGTTCTGCCAAAGTCCGGCGCGAAAATCCGATGTTAGCAATCACGTTTGGCCCGGACATATTCAACAACGCATTAATTATTCTTGAAGATGAATATGTAGCTATGATCGGTAAAACATTACGGCAACTCGGCCTATCTTCACCAGTATGAAACCAACAAAATGAACTTTATACAGATTACATACGAGAAAAGAACTGCAACGTCGAAGAGCTGAAAGCGTAATATCGCGGAAAAAATACCACTTCTAAATCAAGATCAGAAAAAAGCATACAAAATTATCATGGATCGGGTAGAGAACCAACAAGGTGGTACCGTTTTTCTTGATGCTTCGGGGGCACAGATAAAACATTTTTAATCAATCACATTCTAGCCGAAATCAGAGCTCGAGGAGCTCTTGCCATTGCATCTTCAGGAATCACTTCAGCATTAATGGAAGGAAGAAGAACAGCCCATTCTGCACTTAAGTTGCCACTAGACATCTCCAGACAGGAAAATCCTACTTGCAACATTAGTAGAACAAGTAGTTGGGCGCAAGTGCTCAAGACATGCAAAATTATCGTATGGGATGAATGTACCATGGCTCACAAGAAAGCTCTCGAAGCCCTTGACGTGACTGTGAGAGATCAGAGAGGAAATAACAACCTTATGGGAGGAGTTCTGGTACTTCTATGTGGAGACTTCCGTCAAACTTTACCTGTCATCCCAAAGTCAACACCAGCCGATGAAATTTACCCATGTTTAAAACATTCATCTTTGTGGAGACATGTACGAAAGATAAGTTTGAAACAAAACATGAGAGTACATCTGGGGGATGACAATGCTCACATTTTCGCCAACAAGCTACTTGAGATCGGAGAAGGTAGATTTGCAGTTGAGCCATCTGGAAAAATAAAATTGCCATCCGATTTTTGTAATTTGGTGTCGTCCGCCGCAGAACTAATAGATGCAGTCTATCCGGATATTCAGCAAAACTATCATAATTTGAACTGGTTTCGAGAGAGAGCAATTCTTTCTGCTAAAAATGCTGATGTCAGCGAAATGAATAATCAAATACTTTTCATATTACCGGGCGTAGTAAATGCTGATGAGGTAGTCAATTTTCCAACAGAATTCCTAAATTCCTAAATTGATCCGGCTGGATTACCACCACACCGTCTTTTACTGAAACTGGGATCACCAATTATTTTATTACGGAACCTCGACCCACCAAAACTTTGCAACGGTACAAGACTTTGTGTTAAAAAATTGTTGTCAAATGTAATTGAAGCGACTATTTTAACACGGAAGGATGAAGTCGTTTTCATCCCAAGGATACCACTTATTCCAAATGATCTCCCTTTTAGCTTTAAGAGGTTGCAATTTCCAGTTAGACTTGCGTTCTCGATTACGATAAACAAAGTACAGGGACAGTCTATTAAGTACTGCGGTGTGGATTTAACTGTGAAGGCGAAACTAAAAACGTTGTTTATAATTAAGTTTTATCTTGAGAAAATTATTTAATCACCCGTCAATTTTATTAGTTTATTAATACTTCCCTTTTCAAACTAAAAACGAAGAAAAAATTCTAGGAACTTTAAATTTTCTCGGGCAACGCCGGGTAACTCCGCTAGTATTAATATAATAAGCAATTTTAGACCGATATCTCTATCAACTAGACTAAAATATATACCAAAAAGAAATAAGTAAAAAAAATAAAGTAGCAGTAGTGTTTTTTGATTTAACAAAATCATTTGATACAGTAGATAGGAAAATACTTTTGAAAGTCCTATATAATATTGGAGTAAGTGAAACGAGTTATAAATGGTTTCAAAGTTATTTGACAAAAGACAACAATACGCAGAATGCGAAGGGTTTATACGTGATAAAAAACCAATAGATTATGGAGTGATACAAGGGAGCTCACTAGGACCAACCCTTTTTATATGTTACATAAATAATATTGCTAACCTAAAACTAAAAGGACAGATTTTTATGTGTTTACTCTGAAAATAATTATACAGATATAGAAATAAATATAAATAGTGATAACAATAAATTGATTAAAATTATCAGTCAATATAAATTAACGATCAACATAAGGAAAACCAAATATATGTTATTTAAGAATTATGAAAATGAAAAAATAAGCATAAAATATAATAATGAGACAATTACAAAGGTATCGTGTTACAAATATCGTGTTACTTATATTCCAATATAACGTACGGATTTATAATATGGGGAATAAGTTCAAAGCAAAATTTAAATAAAATACAATTATTACAAAATAAAGCCACAAAAAATCTATATTCGCTTCATCACAGAACTTCCACAGATTATCTATATAAGACATTTAAAATTAATTCAATTGAACTACAATTAAAGCTATATATAGGATTTTTCAAGGATTAATAACTACCAAAACACAACTATTACAAAACTGTGCGTTACATCAATATAATACAAGAAATACAACAAACATAAGAACAATTCAACCAGGGTTAAATAATAAATCCAGTGCAGCAATAAATGAATACAATAAAATTTCAAATTGGAGAAAGAGCTTAGACTGAAACATTTCAAAAAACACTTAATTTCATATATTAAAATTTAAACTATATAATTATAAACTATTTTTCATATATTAAATTTAAAGTACCTAGACATTTTTTTTTTTTTCTTCAAATTTTAAATTGTATACATTTTAGGATAATTAATTTTAATTCAATGTTTTGTAACTTTAAATATTTTCACTATTTTTTTTTTACTTGTACCATGCTTTTATTATTATTATCAATATTCTTTATATTCTTCAATAATTTGTTAATTTGTTATTTGTTATTTTGACTTAATTTACTTTAAAATTGTAAATCATCATGTAATAATGCAGTCTATATGAGCGATTACGCTCCATTTGAGAATTGAATAAATATATTAATATATATATATATTATTCATTTAATTATTTATCTCTAAGAAATTATTCTATCAAAAAGCCTAATTTTTTCGTACATCATTAAACAATTTATCTATCAAAACCTGTTACATATATATTATCTAAGTATTTTTATACTCTAAGAAATTATTCCATGGGCCTAATTTCTACGTACATTCATCATTAAACAATTTATCTACCAAAAACGGGTATCTTTAACCTAAGTATTTTTATACTATAATAAATTATTCCATGAAAAAGCTTCATTTTTCATCAGATCAAACTCAAATAATATTTATTTATTTTTTTTTTCTTAAATACATTTTCCTTTCTTATCTCCCGAATAATTTTTCTTCATTTTGTAAACTATTTTCATCAACTATTTTAAAATCAATTTAATTCTACTTTAAATTTTCAACAATAATACTCAATTAAAATAAAAATGATATTGTTCTATATTGAAAATCCATCTAATTACCACAAGCTATACTATTTTGAAGTGATTTATTACAGATTATTTTAAATTTTGAAATTTTATTTACAGAAATGAATTTTATCTAAACTATAAGAACAACTGCACTTATAAGCACTTATCAAAATCAACCAATTATTATTATAAACTAATCTTTATTTATTTTAAAATATCTTGTATTTATCTGATAAAATCTATATACAATAAATATATACCTACCTACCTTTATCTAAAATAATTATCAAAGGTTCACAATAGACTAATTAAAATTGCAATAATAACAAATGAAAAATGTTTTAAGTCAATTTTCTTTCTTATAGCTATTATAGGAAAACATAATCACAAAAACGATCACAATTTCTTCTTTGATTTTCATTCATGAAAATATACTTATATATTTATAAAGCTATTGAAATGCCCAACATATTTAACATTTCATCCCATTTAATTTTCCAATTCCAATCAAAAAAAAAAAAAAAATAATAATAATAATAATGAGCTCTACTTTTCAAATAACTAACATAAATGGAATTCGTTCTTTTCCGTTTTCAAAAAACAATAAAAATCAAAATGAAAACTATTGTTTCTATATATATAATATTCTTAAAGAGTATAGTGTGTACCTACTTACAATAAAATTATTATAGATTTGTATATCAAAATGTGTATAAAAGTTCATAATATCGAATGAATGGTATTTTCTATCCTTTGTATAATAGATAGATAATCAATTTCAATATGTAATTAAAAAATTCTACACTTTCTATGTGTACACCAAAATGAGATAAAGATTAAGAGTTCAAAATGAGTTCGAATTGAAAGAAAATTTTTATTGTTATACACAATTATTGTAGGTACGTAAAATACATAAATCTATATGGACGTATAATACAATAAGTTATTTATGTTTGAGTTATTATAATATATAAACAGGTGTATATAAAATAATAATAAAAAGGATAAATTAGAGTATACTAAACTATAATCAGTAGGTATATCTATAATAGGGTTGTCATCATTATTTTATTTTTTATTATTATTATTTTTTAATTTTCTTAAATTATTTATGATAAGCTCGAATTTAGTTAAGTTTAAGTAACATTCTTTAATTTTATATTTATATCCTGTACACTATGAGTGTATAATATGTATGTGATCGAGCTTGGATATCATATATTTCATTTATTTATTTTATTTATTCCGCTACATATAAGACGATTAGTCTTTTAAGCATGTAACTAGATTTCATAATTTAAAACTAACAAAACTAAACATATTAGAAAATAACAATGAAAAATTTTAACCCTTTCAAACCCTGTGGGCATAATTATGCACAAAACTTTAAAGTCCTATAAGATTAAAAATTTTGCACATATTGTATTGCGATATCTTTTAGAATGCAAAGTAAACTAAAAAAGTTTTATTGAAAAACGTAGTACACTTTGAAATGAAATAGTTGTTGAAAAAATTAGTTTTATATGCATTTAATTCTGCAAATTCTTAAATGACGTTTGCAAACTAAAGGTAAGTTTTTTCTAAATTATTATTTAAATTAAATTAATTACTTGTTTCTCATAAAAAAGTGAAAAAATGTTAAATAATATGTTAAAATATGATATTTATATAAAATTAAAATTTTAAAAGTAAATGAAATGTGTATAAAAAGTAAATAAATTATGGTGTGCTTAATTATGCACATTTTGTCTAAATGGTACCTATCCATTATTATAAATAGTATAATAATTATAATTTTTTGCTCCTTGTAAAGAATTGGATATAAATAAATACTATATATTATAGGCACAAATGTATAATCCAAATATAGAAAACGATATTGAAAAGATTTTGACAATATTGGAAGAAGGTTCGGTGGCTGATTTAAGCGATGATGATGATGAAAGTTCTGACATTATATTGAACAATCAAGAACATTTTAACGAAGAAGAACGACAAGAATATATTGAAGAAGAACAATTGGAAATAACAGTAAATAAAAAAAATTAACATAAAGTGGCGACGAAAAAGCTTGGAAAGTAATATTAGTACCTTTGAAAGTCCTGAATAAACTTTTATTGGTCCATTACAAAATCCTTTATATTATTTTGAAAAGTATTTATCGAATGAAATTTTTGAAGAGATGGCTAAGTATATAAATATGTATGCTATTCAAAGTTTCAACGAAAGATTCAAAGATACAGACTCTGCTGAACTGAAAACATTATTTGGTTTACATATAGCCATGGGAACCATAAAATATCCTACAGAGTACGGATGTATTGGCACAACTCGTTTGGTATTGCTATTTTTCGGGAAAATATGACTAGAGATAGATTTTTTCAGCTAAGAAGTTATCTACACATAGTTAATAATTTGGAAAATAGAACATCAAGCGATCGTTTATACAAGGTTCGGCCACAATATAACTCAACTAGAAAACGTTTCCGTGATGAAAACTTATCTATTGATGACCAAATGGTACCTTTTCGAGGCCAGTTAGCATTTAAACAGTACATCAAAAGGAAGCCAATTTCCTGGGGGATTAAAATATTTGTTCTTTGTAGCTCTTCTGGACAAATGTATGATTTTGTAATATATCAAGGCTCTACAACAGGTTTTAGTGAAGAAAATTTAAAAAAATATGGCTTTGCAGCTGCAGTTGTGTTGCATTTGAGTGAAAATATTACAACAAATGGGCATAAGCTTTTTTATGATAATTATTTTTCTTCATACCAACTTTTACAAATTTTGAAACAAAAAAGTATTTCTGCCACAGGAACGATAAGAACAAATAGACTTTCAAATCCATCACTATTATCCCATAAAGAAATGAAAAAAAATCGTAGAGAGGCTATGGATGAAGTTGTAAGCCTGGATGAGGACGTAGTTTTGGTAAAATGGATGGACAGTCGATCAGTTACTCTAGCTTCCAATTTCGTTGGAAAAGGGAATGTAGACCATGTACAAAGATGGGATAAAAATTATAAGAAATTTGTAAGTGTTGATCGACCAGAAGTTTTAAAATTATACAATATGCACATGGGAGGAGTCGATTTGTTAGATCAGATGCTTTCAAACTATAGAATTTATATAAGATCAAAATATATATAAGAATTTATTTTTGTTGAATTAGTTGTTGTTTTTAATTTATTTTATTTTAATTTTTTTTTTTTTAATTTCGTTATGGATTTGTAAACTAATATAATTTGAATATATAAATATGAAAGTATAAAAACACTGAATATGTTTTATTTTAATTAGGAACTATTTGCAACGCTTGAGTCTGAATGTGCATAGTTATGCACATCCTGGAAAAGTTGGAAAATTTATTGGAAAATCCTTCCCATCAATGTAGATGTTTTTATTAACTCTTTTTTATCAATGATCAAAAGGCAGATAATTTTTTTTCGCTTCAGGAATAAATCAGGTTTGAAAGGGTTTTAAAATGTAAAAATATAAAGTGTTTAAACTATAACTAGATTAAATTACTAAATTAATAAAAATAAAACATATATATATTACATATATAGAGATATAAAAATAAAACAATACAAAAATTTAAATACTTAGTATATAATACATGTATACCAATATATGCTTGTTGAACTGAAATAATACATTTGCATACTTCTACTCATGATTTCTAAAATACTTAGTGCTGGGCTCACTAAACCTTTTAATGTTATTAACGCGCAAAATGTAGTTCGGCATAGAGTCTCAAGGAATAGTAGTTCTAACAAAATACAATAGATGTCTTAATCGACTCCTGTGACGATGATCATATTATAGTAATTGGAATTAACAGTACTATGTAAATATTGTTTTTTAAAAAATATATTTTTTTTTTCACTTTATACATAATAGAAAAATGAAAATTGAAAATTTTATTTTTTTCCTTTTTTGTTTATGTATAAAAGATAAATAACCAAATTATTTTTCAATCGTTATTTTGTCAATCATTATGACATTGACAATAGTTTTTCATGTTTGTTAAAACAATAACAATATAATCGAAAATTCGAATTTCAAAACCAGCCCTTTAGTTCGAAAACATTTTCATTTCCCAAAAAAACATGTTATATTTGATAGTTTTATTTTTATACAAAAATTCTATAAAATGTTCTTAAACTTAATATTAATTTTTTAATTGTTTTTAAACTTAAATTTTGCCTTACGTACTAAAGAGTTAATAACAACTCTACAATGCCGTCCAATTATTGTCATACTGTATTAAATATGACAACACAATAGTATGACTGTTGTTTATAAAACAGATAAATATATACTATACAGTTCTAGTCTAATAAATAAATAACAGTATATGTTTTCAAATCAAGTTCAAGCTTATACAAAAAGTTATGTGATTATTTGCTACCTATAAAAATTGTGTTAATAAGTTATAGTTATAATAAATAGTTAATCTGGTCTATTACAACTACTCACAATTCTAAAGTTGTCTTCTGTATGCAAATTCAATTTTATGTAAACGTAAAATCAAATTTTGTTTTACTTAGAAGAAAACTTCAAACTTGTATGTAAGTCAAAGTCATGTTAATTAATTAGTTCGTTTATTTCAAAAAAATTCATTAATACATAATTTATAAGGACAGAGTCTTCTTATACTTAAGTTAGAGTTTGAATTATTGTTATCTGACCAGCCACAAGTTTTATTTTATTCTATTTTTATTTTGCATTACATTTTGTTGTTTTATTTACAATTTATTTTAATTGGTACAAGAAAAAATGGTGGAAAATTAAAAAAATCTTGTGATTACTTGCATTTTTTAAGACTGGTCATGTATACAAATCAAAAATACAAATCAAAAACAATTTTTTTTTCAAAATACATAGTATACCTGGTAACCCTAATACGTTAATATATCAATATGAAAAAAACGCCAGAAGTTAAAAAGGAAATATAAATAAAAACAAAATTTCTATTAAATAATTTTCATTTTTTTTTTTTTTTTATCTTTTAAAGAATATTATTTTATAAATGAAAAAAAAAATATATATATTTTTATTACCTTTTAAAATTGGTTTTTATTACACAAAGCCATTTTGTTTATTTTGGTTTGAAATATTTTTAAAATTTATTTTAATAAAAAAATATTGGAAGATTCTGTTATTTATTAAATATTATTAATTATGGAAATTATTGTAACTGAATGCCATTAAATTTATTCATTACTATCGTTATTAATATAATTTACCGTATTAATATAATAATAATTATTTTTATTATTATTTACAATAAATATATCTATTTTTTTTTTAAGCACATTTATTTTTATTTACGTTTGTTTTGGGGACTATTTATTTAACTGAAATTATACCAGAATGTAATGTGATATGTTTTATATTTATTTTAAATAATATTTTATGTAATATAAATATTTGAAGTCTCACTGACAGTACATATTTCAAATTATTTTAATTGCATAATAGCTTACAGGGTGAAATTTTTTTTAATTTGTTTTGCTATGTGAAAGAAATAAAAAAAATGAAATTAAATAGAATTTTACAGCGTTCTTAAGAAATTACAAATTTATAGAATTATATCAATTAAAAATTATCCGTTGTGTCTTTGAAGATTCGCACCAATCCACGGAAAAATAAAAAAAAAAAAAATTAAAAATTACAGATGTGATGGTACTTACTCATCGGTTAGGTTGTCTGCAGAATCAATAATAAGAAATGTGTTATCAATAATTCAAGTTGCTACATTAGAAAATCAAAACGTAGCCTTAATTGTCTTTTAAAGCAACTGGAATAACCATTTATTGCACCTACTTACATAAATAAAATATATAATTTTATATAATAATTATATGTGTGTAATAAAATATTGAAATAAAAATGTAACGACATAAAATAACATTTAAATTACGCAGTCTTTAATGTCTGAACATATTCCTGAACATAATTTACCGTATTAATATAATAATAATTATTTTTATTATTATTTACAATAAATATATCTATTTTTTTAAGCACATTTAGTTTTATTACAAATTATTTATAACAAATTATTCCCGGTTCATTAACTTATTATTTCAAATTAAATACTTGAAATATTTATGTTGAATGTTACACTAGTTTTGTAAGGTAAATTCTGTTTTTATGTTTGAAATTAATTTTTTACAGATATGAATGACAATGTTATTATTCTATAGTATTTTTTCATTGACAGTTATTTTGAATCTCTTGGGTTCTTTGGTAATGAAAATAATTTTCGTTTTTGACCAAGTTATTAACGAAAAACTCATCATCATCATCATCTTGTTGTATTCTGTTGTCTAATATAAAGTAATAAGCCTATTTTCGGCTGTGGTGGTATAGGGGACAGATCCCTCTAATATAATATAATTTCTTTTTTCTTATTAAAAAAGACTAATGAAGTAAATATTATAAACTATATTCACCTTTGAATATATTTATCGTACCTATATTACATAGTATACGATTTTGATTTTCCTTGTTATAAGCCATGATCAGCCTCTTTAACGCTTGTATTATTATCTGATCCTAAATTAATAATCAGGGATTTGATCCGTATAAAATATAAAAAATCATCACCAAAATATTTGGGTGGAAATATTTTGTTCAGATATTTTCCTTACAACAAGTATTATTTATTTAGAATTGGCTTATATTTAACATTTTTATGATTTTGATGATTTCTTTTGCTATATTAAATGTTATTAACAACCATATGGCATACTCCTAGTTAACATGATCGAATATATTTGTTAAATTTATATCTAAAATTCGTGAAAGTTAATTCATTTTTTTTTTTTTATTTATTTCATTTTTGAACTCAAAAGAGCTAAAGCTCGTATAGAGTATTTTACAATCCAAATTAAATGCATATAAAATTAAGTACAATTATAGTATGTAATTCTAACTAAGACTAATAACAAGCAAACAATGTACATCTAAAACTAAAGTTAAACGTAATTATATAAAATTAACATTAAAAACAACTGAATACTAAAAAATTTGAAAATTGGCTTAAATCATGTTATTTTATTTTATATTATATATGTACATATTTCTAAAAAACTCTTAAATTTGTTGACGGTAATACTCATTAATTTTATATTTGAATAAAATGATCTTATTATTTTTTTTTTCTTCAAATCCCATAGAAGTTAAAACTCAACTATTCAACAGAACAATAATTGTCTTAAAATGTTATCATATAGAATAACTAGATATAAAATAAAAAGATAACCATTTAACTTCATTATGAAAAAGTAGTAATGATAACAAAAAAATTGAAGCACAAACTCATAATTACAATGAATACGGTGCTGTGTCGAATATCCACAATACCAAAGAAAATAGAAAAAGGACAAAAATGTATTCATTAATACTTAATTTTGTGTTGTTGATAGTATCCTATACAAATTCAGTTCGTAGATTATAATTATATATTTTTTACTGAACGGATTCAATATTGATAGTAGCTTTATCTTATAAAAATGACAGATTTTTAAGTTAAATCATTACAGTGATAATATTAATTTACATCTAATACACAATTTGATTAACTTTTAAGCACCATGTACATACATATTTTAATGTAATAATGCATGCATTTACAAATATAAAAATCGCTATTGACAATAAGTATTATCACCTTTAAAATTAATTGATTTTATCCGCTATGGTATTATTATCCATATAATTAAAATATTGTCCTTTTGTTAACATTTTATCCACATTTTAAAAAGTATTAAATAAATTCCTCATAAAAAACAAAATAATATTTTGTTTATTTTTGTTGTTTTCTGTTTGTTTTATTTTGAATACATTTTTTTTTATGAATTATATTTATTTTGAATATTATTTTATACAATATATGAGTACATTTATAAACATTTTTATGTGGGAATATGTATATTATTATATTTTTTATTATTTTGTTTTTTTTTTTTTTGTTTTTTTGTATTATTTTTATTTGTAACAAGTTTTTACCCTTTTTTGCACCATTATTAAAATATTAGCATAAAATGTGATGATGTTTCTATAAAGTTTAAAAAAATATAAATAATGCATAATGTTAGATACACCTCTATATAATGTACATAGTGTCTCAAAACTAGTGTTTTTTTAAAGAATATTAAGATATTATAGTTTCGTTGAGCGAAAAATAAATAATGGTAGACAGTGTTATTATTTTTAATTTGTTTAATTGAAAAAAAATTATTTCTTATTACTAATTAAATTCACTGTTGATTGAAGACTTTTACAATTTTCTTGAAATTAAATCACACAGCAATCGCTCAGAGATGCTCAATAAATTAAATTAACTTTAAGAAATTTTTTATAATTCAAATGTATTATTGTATAATTAAAATTAATAAAGAAAAAAAACAAAAAAAATACAACATCATAGTTCTAAATTAAATTTAAAATTAAACATAATTTAAGATCACATTGATTTTTGATATTTTAAATATAAGTACAGAGATAGAATAGAAAATAAAAAACAAAAAAAAAAAAAATTATAATAAAATTAATGAAAAATAAAAATGCTTAGAAATTGTTCATTATTTTACAATGTAAAAAACTTATTTTATATAATAAATTAATAAATGTCAAGCCAAAATAAAAAATTTTAAAATTATAAGACCAGGCAACCTATGCTACAGTCACACTTAAAACAAAGTTTATAACATTTGTAAATACATTTACAGAATTAAGCATTGCATTAATACTCTGAATTGTATATGAACTTGAAAATTACAAATAAAGAAAAAAACAAACACTTACAGGTGATTTACCAAATATTACAACCATTTTTAAAGCACATACAGGTGTTTTGTGTCCATTAGAATCTATTATTTGAATGTTTTTAATTCAACATAATGTAAAAATATTATGTTTAGGAATTTAAGATGAATAATATTATCACATAAAAGTGTAATAGGACACCTACATAATGTTTTCTATCTGTCTATTCAAGCTTGCAAATGTAGAATACGTAATTTGATATAGAACAGACAAATTTAATGAAATTATATTATAATACATTATATTGCGAAAAGCTTATTAGTTATGTAAAAAAGTTATTTTTTTAAGATTTAGATTGAAATCTATGGATTCAAGTAACACATTTGAAGCATAATGTAGGCTTGATAACATTTTGCTCATTTTCTTAATTTTTTAAATTTATAAAATTATTTCTATGCTTCCTAAAATTTGAAAATAAATCAAAATAGATATTGAGATGTCCATGAATAATAAACTAATACAAATTCGAAGTATAGATAACTCATTAATAACTTTAATATTATTTTTGACATAATATCTTACAAAAATCATTTACTTTGTTTGTCAAGCACATTGTCACAGTTTTATTAAAATTTAAACATAATTCTATGAAATCCAGAAATTCATAATATAGTATCTAAATCTTCATTTAAACAGCAATATAGTATAGGTATGTAAAAAAAATATAAAGTAATATTTTGCAAACTTGACTACTTGAACCTTTCATAGTTTGATACCATAAGTCCACATAAATTCATTATATTATAAAACCATAATTCCTAAAGAAAATTGTAATTTTTTGCTTATGCATGTGTATCCACTTAACACCATCAAGATGTTTGCTTTTGCAGTCGATGTGGTTTTGCTAGTTTAACTGTTTATCTAATTGTAGTCCCAAATATTTGATTAAAATTTTTGTTGTTATACTATTATTGTTATACTGTGCTATACTATTTGAATTATATTATTATTTAGAACTTATAAAAGTTGTATTAGTGTATTTGAATTCGTTTAATTTAAATTCCCATTTGTTAAGCCATGTTTGTAACTGTAACATGTTGTGCAATATAAATGTTGTCCTTGTCAAGTCATGTTTAAATATTGTTGCAATGTATTAGAAGCTAAAAATTTTTATTGATTAACAATTAGGTCTAACAAATAAGTATTAGGTCTAAGAACACTGATGTCTTGAGCAACTCCAGAGTAAACGGGTAGCTACACGGAATACGAATTATATATTTTATATATAAAATAAATCGATTTTGTAAATTTTTGACAGAATGTTAATGTTTCGAGCTTTAAGATTAAAATAAAAATAATTTAATTAATAAATAAATCGAACTTGTTCTTTTTATTAAAAGTAAAATGACATAGAAATTTTAATATTTCACACTTAAAAATAACAATTTACATTGAAATTTTGGTCGATTTTTATAACTCACAGATGTAGGTACTATTGACATCTTCTAATGAGTTATAAAATCAATCAAAATGAAAATAAGAGTTGTATTAGGTAGTCTAACACTATAAATACCCACTGATGAGTGCTATTAGCGTTATGATAAAAATAAATTCCTAAAAATAAAATAAAATAAAATAATGTTCTAGCAATCTACACCACCCATCTTTTGTACAGTATAGCATGTGGTTCATATATAAATGATATATCCACATGTTATAATAAAACACGACTCACTTGGTTGGTATTCTCTTATGAACTATTTTATTTATATAGAAAAGGATTTTTCTAATTACAATTTACAAATATTAACTTAAACATAAACTAACAGTATTATGGAATGATACCAAAGTGTATAATACGAATATATATATGCAAGTAACCGCTGCTGCACATTAGTCGTTTTCGCACATTATCGACCAGCGATGGCATGTTGCAAAATGACCAATGCGTTGCGCCGGGTACCTACATAGCTCAGTGTTTTAAAATTATTGTAAAAAATAAAAAAAATGAGCTATATTACATTTTCGATTTACCATGTACACCACTTCTTATTGTAATCCATTAAATATTCGTATTATAATACGTACGTATATGTTAAATATAAATCTGTGCTTCTCAACTTTTACTTTGATGTTTACAATATGCACAAAAAATTTACATTATAATAACACAGATTAACTGAACAAATATTTGTTTATGCCTGAATAGAATAACTTCCATCCGTACACTCATAGGGCGAATTCTGATCTGCGGCAAACGAATAAATTGATTAGAGTTGTATCATAACCCAAATAACATTTGTGAGGACAAAAAATTAGTCTCAATCAAAACTTATCCTAGAATTCACAATAAATTAACATAAACGTAAAGCTAGTATTATAGCTATGTCTAAAGAAGTTTAGTTCAAACTTCAGTGTGTTTTTATATCAAGCTTCACATTCACATTTTTACCATCTTGAATTAATTAACAGGTGTTGAGTCTGAACTTATATTTACAACTTTCTACTCGAAAATGAAACTATATAAATCTGAGACGAAAATGATAAGATATAATAGTTTGTTAAATTTTCCCAGAATTAAATCAATAAACTCAATAGATTGAGAAACACTGTTACATACAACTTTATAAGATACATAATGTATGAAATAAAATTCATATCATATATGATAAAGTAATTAAAAGGTAAATTCCCAGCCCAGATTTAGGTAATTTGTACTAACAAAAATATAAAAGGCATAATCTTTACATAATTTCATATTCAGATAACATCATACACAAATACAAAGATAAAACTATTTAATTTTTGGACATTTTTAATGTTATAAGGGTATAATTGTAAGAAAAATATACCGAACCAAAAAAAACAAAAAAAAAAAAAAACATAAATTTTTATTTTTTATATCAAAGGTATAATATTCATATAAGGTGTATTATTATTAAAAAACAAAAAAAAAAAAAAAATACAAAATAAAAAAAAAAACAAAAGATGAAAAAACAAAAACAAAAATTTAAGAGGAATTTGTGATTATGGTAAGGATAAGGATAAAGATTATATTAGTAGTAAGAAAAAATTACATTCATCCAACTAAATATATATATATATATATACTATATGTAATTATACCTCAAATTAAACCAAATGTATACATAAATTTTAACATATATATGTATATATATGTATATATATAATATTTAAGTGTAAAAGGTATTTTTCGTTGTTCAAAAGAATGTTTTCATTGCTTAAGATAAAATTATAACAAATATTTTCTCTCCTTTAATTCAATATACACAACTATACATACAAAAATAATATATATAGATTTTTAAATTGTTAAATAAAATTCTTTCATAAATATGAAGAGCACAACCCTAGAAACAATGTCAGAGTGAAAAAAAAGAAACAAAACAACAACAAAAAAAAGTGTTCCTTTAAAGTTTTAAAGTTTTAAAAATATATAATAAATTTTTTTCTTTTTATTTTCAAAATTGTGCATGTGTGTATGTGGTACAACACCAATCATTTATTTGTTAAGGGTTGATATCGATTGACATTAAACGATTAGGTTGTAATTTTAAAATCCCGTTTTTTTTAAAAGTTGTTTTGCTTATTTGGTTATTGGAAAAATTTCGACGAAGGTTTTGCCTAGCCCGACATCTTGTATATTCAGGTCTAAATTCAAAGATTATCTTGGCTAAAGCATTTTTGTTCATCCTAGCATCATCTAGGTGTCCGAGATAGTGTAGTCTCTTGACTTTATATTACAGCTCATAAATCTAAGCATTATATTTTCTCTTCAAGACCCCAACATTGTTTTTAGGACCATATATACGGCAAAGAATTTTTTTTTCGAAGACATCAAGTGCATGCTTACTTGCCTTCGACAGTCTCTATGATTATGATCCATAGAGCAAAACTGGAAGTATGAGCCTTTTGTAGTTTGCTGTTTCGGGAAAGTAGCTTTGACCCGAGATGTTGACAAAGCGTTACAAAAACTACGTTGCAATACATAAAGTTTGAAAGACCAAAGCCAGCCGAAGATTTTCCGAATTCATTATTATAGAAAGAGAACTTTCATAGTTTTGCGAAGTACACTAAATTACAACAATAACAATAAAAAATTCAAAGGACAAGACTTTAAAATAAAAATGGACTAATATTTTGATCAAATAGCTATATTTACCAGATTAGATTAGATTAAAATATAACAGAGTGTTTAGCCCGTGTATCATCGCTGCCACAAATAGACTCATTGTGCTTTACTACCTATACTGTCAAAGGTATTTTAAAAATTGTTGATGACGCGACTAAAGCCAATATTGATAACAGAAAACCTAATATCAACCCACTAATTTGGGTTAAGGCAAAATCACTCAACGATTCATCAAGTCCACAGAGTAGTAAATGTAATTAATGACACTTTGGAAAGAAAAAAATACTGCTCGGCAGTGTTCTTAGATATTGCACAGGCGTTCGACAAGGTGTGGCATGAGGGACTTCTATACAAATTGATGCAAAGGCTATCTTATGAATTATATCTACTCATAAAACAACAACACGTAATAAAACAACAACAAGAACACACATCAGAAAAAATAATAAAATCAGGAGTCCCTCAGGGTAGTGTGCTTGGATCTACCTTATACTTACTGGAGATTTGCCAACAACAGAAAACACAGTTAATGCAACGTTTGCTGATGACACAGTAATATTAGCAACAAACACATGCCCAACTGCTGCTTCAAACCAATTGCAAGAACACTTATTAAAAATTGAAGATTTTTTTTTTTTTTTCTTATATTATAGCTAAAACTTAGGTTTTGAACCTTTTAGTACTTGCGGTACGTTGACCATTTGAAAAAGGAAAGGATAGTTACAGGAAAGGAAAGAAAAAGGAAGAAGAAAAGTTTTGTGGAAAAGAGCGAACAATGTTGTTAATATTCGTCTTAAATCTCTGTAAATCATAAATAAAAAATCCTTCTCTCATTGGGAATGCTTCGATTGGGACGCGATTCCACAATCGAGATGTTCTTACTATTAAAGAATTTCCATAGCCAGACTTAAACCATCTCGGAATTTTCACTGTGTGCACTTGATGCCTCTCGTGTTATGCGACAGAATTGCTTGAGAGGAGGAAGAAGTGACTTTAGTTCCTCGGAACAAGTGCCAACACCAAGTAGATATCTATAAAATAGAGAAAGTGCTCCAACAATACGACGATGACCAAGTGGTATAAGAGATGAGGTCACATTTATGTCGCCTATAAGACGAATGGCGCGGTTTTGAACTTTGCCCAAAAAATTTAAAGCAGTTTTTGGTGCACCTGCCCATAAATGTGAGTTATACTCGAGCTTGGGTCGTATATATGCTTTATAGATTTTTAAGAGGTCTGGAGATGAAAAATAAGCTTTGCAGCGACTTAAAACGCCCAAACATTTGGCGGCGCTTTTCGCAATATCGAAAATATGCTCATTCCAGTGCATATTTTTATTCACTCGCATCCCGAGAATGTTCAAGTCTTTGAGTCGTTGAATAACTTCATTTTGAAGCCGGAGAATTGTTTCGAATGTTGTTAGTTTGTTACTAACAAGACAGCTTTGAGTTTTTGAAGTGTTAAACTCGACTCTGTTTGCTCTACCCCAGTCGACAATTTTGGCTAGGTCGTCATTGAATGCACCAGTCATCATTGTTCTTTTGGAGTTGACTGCTGAAGCTGTAGCATTATTTGTTTTAAGAAAATCATATGATGCTACTAGAGTGCTGTCATCAGCAAAACTATGGATTGGATTGAAAGTTAATTTGAGAAGGTCATTAATGAAAATGAGAAATAGGGTGGGTGAAAGAACGGAGCCTTGGGGAACACCAGCATTGATTTGAAGTTGGTCGGAAAAACTACCGTCAACTGAAACTATTATAGATCGATTTAAGAGAAAGCTTTCAATCCATTTAGAAAAGGTTGGACCGAGGCCTACAGCATTGCATTTTGCTATAAGAGCCATAGCAACAAGAAACTCAAAATACTTTGCGATATTGGAAATACATCCCAACGATCTGGCATCACAACTACATTGTACAGACGAACATGTGCTAAGGCTGAAAAGGTTTCATCCGATAGATCTAAGCAGCAGATTTATAAATAGTTAAACCAGAAATCCCCACTAGCTTGACCAAAAATATAAAACTTCGGAGATAAGCCAATGCGCTCACTCACCACCTGTTACATAAAAGAAGCCAAAACAAATTACTTAATATCGTCTACTAGTAACATACTATTATTAGATAAAAATAAGATAGATTGTAAAGTTAAAAAAAAAAATAAAAAAAAAAAAAAAATTGTGCTTACAATTAACCAGTATTATTGATGCTTAATCTGATGCTAAATCTAATGTTTAATCTGAGTCATTCAGATGTCAGATTTAATAATCATATTCAAGATTTTTTATTCAAGATATTCAAGATCCAAGATTTTTTTCCAGTGGTATACTGGATCGGTCTTAAATAATCTAAGACACAAAACAAATTAATTTTTGTAAATTGTTTTACGTAAGGACTCCTTAAGGATGTCAGATTTAAAAATCATATTTATTTATAATATTTTTCAGTGGCATGCTGTTTAGGTCTCCTATAGACTAATAATATCACAAAACAAATTTATTTTTGTAAACTATTTTAATTTTATTTAATAAAGAAAACAAAAAAAAAAATACAATCTTTAAACCAAAAAAGGACTTTCAATCAATCACAATCTTTAAAAAACATCCTTTTTAATTTTGCAGGATATTACTTGTCGACAAATTGTTCCGTACTGATTTATTAGAATTGTAGACATTTTTTTTCATATATCTACGTACCTATTATGAGTACGAGATAATATATAAAAAAATAAAATGTAAATAGGTATTTAAGAAGCTATAGGCTTTAAAAGGATCCAATTTTTCTTTGTTTTGGTTTTTGATATTTTCTTTATTTTGTTTATTATATCCTGTGAAAAGTACGTATATATATCTACAAAAAAAAAATATCTATATGGGTATAGGTATATTTTATTTTTTTTTTTTTTTTTGTGTTTTTTTGATGTTCACTTGAATTGGTTGAATCGTTGAATCTTTAAAATTTTAAATGAAAAATTTTTTTTTACTGTTCATTTTTGTTTTTTTTTTCTAAATTTTCAAATTTCCATTGACTTTTTCGTTTTTTTTGTGCTTTTGGTAGAATTTCATTTCTACTTTAAAGCATAAAACAAAAAATAAAAACAAAAAAATCAAAATATATTTTTAAAGTTTATTGAAGCTGATACCTACATGTGAAAAGATTTGGCTTAAAAAATTCAAGAAGAATATGAGAGTGGTAATTCCATGAAAATTGCTATCAAAGTATTTTAAATCAATTTTAAATTGTTACGTGTTACGAATATTCATGTTATTCAAACTTAAATAATTCTAAAGAAAAAAGTAAGAGAGCAAAAAAAAAAAAATGAAAGACTTTAATTTGACTAAAATTTCTTAATTTTTTTTTTTTTTGGTTAAAAAGAGGAACATTAAAGCTTTGCTGTGTTGTGAATTGTAAAACATTGGTTGTTCTGAATTGAATAAAACAGTCTTTAACATATTTCAATTGATAGCTGATTATATCGAAGACTTGTATAAATTTATTTTACCCTATTTTAATTGAGATTGGAATTATTTTGTAGTTATAAAATTTATAAATAGGTTAGAAAAATTAATTAGAAGCTCTTGAAGTTTGGCAATGCCATTACATTGTGTTTTTTGCTTTCTTATACAAATATTTACTAGAATTAAAATGTTTGTATTCAGATTCAGGCTTTCTATGTATTTTAATGCAAACCCTTATGTACTTTCTTTCAAGCTTCCGTATTTTTCCATTAAGCTCGTGCTAAGGTTATACCAAGATAAACATCAACATTATATATATTTACAAACGTCTGCCTATCAATGTTTGGTAGCATATTATTTTAACTCTTTAGTTTTCAAAAGATAGCTGATTATATCAAAGAATAAATAGAAGATAAATCACAAGCTTTTGAAATGTAGTTATACTGGCATTTGTTGTGAATATAAAATTTGTTACGGAATAATAGAAAATAATAGAAAACTACTCAAAGTCATAAAACACAGAAACACAATTTGGTCATGTGATGACAAATGATAATTATACGAACTGGTTCAATTAATTATCGAATAATTATCGAAAAATCGGCAGAAAAAAAGATGTTGAGGTTGTTCTGGCTGAAAAACATAATAACTGGACTGGTCTAAGAGCAATTGGAGAACTGGTCCACACAAACAGATGCCGAAAGCAATTTTCAAGCCAATTTATGACAAGTAAACAAAAAAATTGAATGTAATCGCTTAACTTTTGCATGTAATCACTAATAACGTTTGTAATGAAACTGAATCCATATTCATTGATTCCCTTAATTCAAATTGTCTTCAGCAGTCATCCGCAGTTCGTAACTATCAACATCGTCAACTCGATTTAATATTTTTGTCAGACTGGAATAATACAATAATTTTATATGTCAGGTTATTATCGTAAAAATTGATCCTTATCATCCCCCCATTCTTATAACATATTTCAAGAATTTAATCACATGGATGAATTCCAGCAAACCACATTGTCTTCCTTACATGTAAGTGGAACTCTCGTCCTTGACTGTTTAAAAAAGTTTGGAGAGAACCCATCTTCTGGTCCCGCCAGATGGTGTCCCAGAAATTATCTTAAAAAAATGCTCGATATCGTTATCCTTAACTCTGTCTAAAATCTTCAATTTATCGATTTCTACTGAAGTCTTCCCTTCTTCCTGGAAAAATGCCTTCATTAGATCTGTTCACAAGAAAGGTGAAAAAAATGAAGTAAGTAACTATCGTTCTATTGCCAAACTGTCTTGCATTCCTAAACTATTCGAATTAATTGTCTTTGATCAAATGTATTACCATTGCACCGGTTTTCTTATACCAAACCAGCATGGATTCGTAAAACATAAGTCAACAGTAACTAATTTAGTTGAATCTACGTCCACATTTATTAACAACATGGAGAAAGGATTTCAAACCGACGTCATCTATACAGATTTCAGTAAGGCCTTTGTTCTCTTACCGCATAGTGTAATTTTATGTAAATTGATAAAACTAGAATTCCCCAAGTCCTTTGTCAACTTGGTGGAGTCTTACCTAATTAACAGAAAATACAGTGCTCAATTTAGGTCAGCTATGTCACCATCCTTTGAAGCTTACTCTGGTGTTCCTCAAGGAAGCCATTTAGGTCCGCTTTTATTTATAATATCCATTAATGACGTTACATCAGTAATAAAAAATAACCAAGTCCAAATTTACGCTGATGATAAGAAAATTTTCAAAAAAATAGCATCACCAAATGATTCACTACTACTCCAAATTGACCTTGATAACTTCTTCATTTGGTGTAAGTCTAACAACCTCCTTTTAAATATAAATAAATGTGCCGTAATGTGCTACAATAGACGTACTACATACCTTCCAAATAACAATTTCCTTAACGGACAAGTATTAGAAAAAGTTAAGTCCATCAAAGATTTAGGTGTTTTTTTTTTATGACAAACTCTCATTTAAATTGCACTATAGCAATGTTATAAATAAGGCTAATTCAATGTTATGTTTTATAAAACGATGGTCCAGAGAATTTGACGATCCCTATATCCTCAAATCACTGTATTTATGTCTTGTTAGGCTACAACTAGAATATGCCAGCCAGGTTTGGTCTCCCAATTATGAAATTCATACACTATTGAAATAGCAGTGTAAAAGAAGAATAAATACCCGACTTATTTGCTGTAGGGCTTATATTATTTAACTATATTAATCAGAAGTTTCCTACTTCGAATTTTTTGTACATCAGCAGGGTAATGAAAATGAGTGGGCTAATTTATGTAGATTTTTCAAATATCGATTACAAAATGTCAACGTCAAACATATCGACTTATACAATTTTACGATTCTCGAGATGTCGATTTTAAAATGTTGATATAAACGAAATGTCGACTTGTACAAAATGACGGCTTTCAAAAAGGACTAGAAAGCTTTAGACTATAAATAAATCCTATAAACTCCATGCTAATTTAAAATCTGGCATATACATATACATATACATTCCCGTATGCCTATTTCGTAAAAAAAAATAATATTGAGATTTTACAGTTCCATTTCCATATGAAAAATAATTAATTTTGAAGAAATGGAGACTTCTGCCCCCAAACTACCACACCTATTTACCCTGTTTTTGCCAAGGGCAAGTAAACATAGACGCCAAGATTTTAGTAAAATAAAAAATTTAAAAAACAAACTATTTCGGAACTATTCATATTTTGGAGAGAGCGTATTACCTTCATTTTATAACCAAAAATCCCTCCAAATTATTTTTTACATAAACATTTCAACAACAAAATACTTCAAATAGTAAGGACTGCCGTCCCAAAACTGTCGCTAAACAAATGATTGAAATCCAGTTTTGTAAGCAACTATAAAATCCATCATAATATTTTTTGTGTATATATACAATATCTTATTATTTGTCTTACACACATATTACAAAAAAAAAACAAAAAAAAAAAAACAAATAGCCCATGTCGTGAAAAAAGGCCTTTTAATTTTATCTTCATATGTATATGCAGTTAAACATCAACTACTACTCTTCAATTTTGTTCCTAAGTAATGAAACACAATTGAACAGACTTCAAATTGCACAAAATCGAGCAATGAGAACTATTTTAAATTGCGGTATATTATAATCCGTATCAAAGATATGCTAAGTACATTGAAATGAATGGATGTTAGAAGTTAATTGAAATACAATGAATTGATTCTGATGTTTAAACTTAAGTATAGTTTACTACCCAATTATATGCAGAAACAGATTGAGTATGTTAATGGACATTATTATTTACGAAACAGGGGAGATTTTAGAATACCGTTATACAAAAAAAATAGTACACAAAACTCACTCATGTACAGTGGAGTACAAATTTTCAATGAATTACCAAATAATATAAAAAATGAAATTAGAATTAGTATATTTAAAAAATTAATATGAGAACTATATGTAGATAATTTTAAAATTAATTGTAAAAATTATAAAGTTTCTTAGAGACTAATAAAATAAATCTAAATCTAATCTAAATCTAACTAATATACAAATAAATAAATAAATATTTAACGAAAGCCGAATATGAAAGCCAGTTTTTGTAACACCGTTTAAGCTATTAAAAGCAGTACTAATTAAGCTTTTTTTAAAAAAAAACGTAGTACCATAGAATAATTATATAAGTAGAGTATTCACGTAGAACAATATTTGTTAAGAATTTTCTTCTAAAAATGCCGTCCCATTTTTACTCAAAACACGAAAATGCCGTCCCATTTTCACTCAATACCACAAAACACTCATATATAATTTTCGAAACTCAATTATTTTTACTCAAAATTTTTTATTTATTGAGGAGAATATTTCATACAATGCCTCTATACTTCTAGCCTATTCACAGAATGATTTTTCCGGAATTTTATCGAATTACGATTTCGTTGTAAGTTTTATTTTAGTTTTGTGTATAAAGTTTTGCTCTCCCAGTGACTAGGCTAGCAGTATAGAGACATTGTTTGATAATTTGAAGAGTATACACATACGTATGTAATTTTGATTTATATGAGGAGTGTATATCGTATATGTGTTCACCATACATTTACATATATAATTCAATATAAAAAATATATATAGATAAATGTAAACAAAAAAACACAATTAAATCGCAAAGGTAATGAAGGAAATAGTATATGCATATACAATAATAGGTCAATGGTAGAATCCCATAATCTAAAAAAAAATTCTAAAAATAATAGTAATTTATTAGTAATGCATTACAAATCGTGAACTTTGTACGGAATACCGTTTTGTTTTCTTTTCTCAGAAGTTGGTTAAAAATCGTATTTCTATTTCAGATGAAATAATTTTTGAAGAAATAAAACAGCCAACAATCCATATAAAGAATAAAATGTCCAGTTTTACTTCTTTTACTTTTTTAAATTTTGATAGTTTGTTTGTTTGTTTGTATTCATAATTATATTATGTATTCATATATATACTATTCATATTATTATCTACGGTAAGAAACAGACAAAATTAACAAAATCAAAATTGCTGAAAATTTAAAAATACCTGTGTACCTACTTTTCAATATAATTTTCAATAGAAATCTATTTGATTTATTTTTAATTTTACAAAACCAACATTAATTTTTTTGTCCCTTTCCTCTATAAAGTTTGAAATCACAAATTTCATAAATCACATTGACCAAGTCCAAATAAAAATATTAATTCTTCAAATTTTAAAAATTAAAGCAAAATAACAACAAATACAGCAACAATCTTGAATTCTTTCAATTTCTAAAAAAAAATTGAGTATGTACTTTGATTTGTAATATTATTTGTGGTATAAGTATTCACCTATTGAAAGGACTTTAAATGCACGCATAGTTTTTTATACACACATTGTGTAATTTTTTATCAAACAAAAATTAGAACTAAAATTTTTATCACATAAGTAAAGTAGAACTGCGAACAGCGAAATAAAGATGTATATACCGTAGCATGCACAATCTATATATACATTTTGGGTACTCAAACATTTTGCAAACAACTTTTATATCGTTGACGCTGTTGGCAACATATAATTACAAATAAATATTTTCATAGCTAGCAGGTTTTTTTATTTATGAGTACAAATTTTTTTTATTTATGAAAATACATTGCGCTCAACTTATAAGCAGTTAAAAATTGAGTAATATTATTTTGAGTGAACACAGAAATTTGATATTTGAAAAAGTGACTAGTAAATTTTGTTCTACGTGAATACTCTACTTATATGATTACTCTATGGTAATACTACAATAAAGCACTCATTGGACTCCAACTGCACATGAAGTATAAATTTTCATAGTACAATGTGTAATTTTACAGAATTTTTCCAGAGTGTAATGGTGAAAAAAATGCTAATATCAAAATTTAATTTAAAACCAAAATCATAGTCAGAAACATACAGTAAATAACTATAAAAAAGCAGAAATAATAAGTAACATTTTTAGGCAATAAAAAATAATAGTATTGTAACTAAGAATAACAATCCAAACCAATAACAAAAAAAAAAACAATTAATATAAAAGTAATAACTTTAGTTTCAATTTTAAGTTTAAACCATCAAAAAAAAAAATTCCATTACTTTTACCTTTAATTTAATTAAATTTGGAAAAAAAAAAATCATTTTAATTTTAATTTAATTATTTAAAAACAAAAAAAAAACACACACACACACACAAAACATACAAAATTAAAAATGAACAGTTCAAATAAGATCATATCACTTTGATAATTCAACTGTACTTGATCCCTTATACAAAATATACAAATATAAAAAAAAAAAAATTTCAATTTGCCCCCATTGAAATAAATGACAACACTTTGATTAATCACTGGAAAATATTAAATTTAACGAAAACAGCAACAACAACAAAAGCAACAACAAAAATCCTTTCATTCCTTTTGAATAATAACATTTTGAATAACATTAATATAATAAGGATATTTATATTTGATTATGTTAATGTTGTGACACGTTTATAAAACAGACAAAAAAATTTAACTTAAAAAAAACAAAAATAGAAATAAAAATTATTAATGTTTAAAGGTTTTGCAAAAAAAAATTATTGAAAAAATTATACAAGTTATAGTTAGTTTTTTTTTTTTAATATAAAAAAAAATAAAAAAAAAAATATGTATATTTTCCAGGAATGAAATTGAATAACAGAGAAAAAAAAATATTTTTTTTTTTTATTAATTTAATCACGAAAATTAAAATGCTGCATTTGAATTATAATAAAATACAATTAAATGTGTACAAACCAGATTAAAGGCTTTGCAGTAAATATTATGTGTTATTGTTGAAAAATAAATAAAAAAAAGGAAATTGTTTTATTTTTTAAAAGTTTTTATACATTTTACAATAATTATTACATAGCCATCTACATAATTTCAATGTTTCTATTATATATGCATAAAATATTGTTACAATTATTGATTATAAATTGGTGATTATTTAAAAGGTCTTTAAATTTTTATTGATACACTGTAAACGTGATTGAAACATTTTTTTTGGATTTGTAAAATTTCAGTGTGAAGGCAAAAGATAAAATTAAAATTTTTTTAAATATAAAACAATTTGCGGAAATGATGTCACTACCTAGACACAACTATGGAAGCAATTTTTTCAGTGTAAAGAACATTTTTAAAATAAAATTGTGCAACTGTCTGGATTTCGATAGATTAAAGTCAAATAATTCCACAAAAAAGTACTTTAGAGCTAGTTAATGTTTAGTGATGGACGAAATTTCAAACTATAAAAAGTTTTTATTATTATATAATACCAAACCAGCTTAGTTTTAATATCTGTGACAAAAAATCATAACAGCTTATGTCAACATAAGTTAAATTCAAGTTAAAATTGCAAGATACAATCGGAATAATCTCAGAACCGTTGAGTTGTTCCACATTCCCTTCCACCCTACCGAATATGGTAGATTCGAGCCAATCACTAGAATGCTCCGTGAAGTAAATTCTAACTCTAGTTCTTTTGATCGTCAACTAAGTGTTTTAACAATTAAAAAACGATTACGTCTTAATGTACGTTCAACTGAGACTAACTAACAACTGTTGTTCTTTTTACCTGTGATATTTTTTTTGGCCTAACTTTTTGAAGTGTTTTTATTAAATGTATAGCTATTAACATAGGTATTAATTTATGACTTTTTACCCTTCTACTAACAGCATGTACCTGGTTTAGTTTATTTTTAAATTTTTTAATCAAAGGTGGCGGTGTTTTACTAACCCTACTGGATGATGAGTTATTGCACAATTAAATAAAGCAAGCTTTCGTCTAGTAATAGACGTCTGATGTGCTTGCTCTAAGCATAAATCTGACAGTATATAAAATAACCATCATATTTAGAATTTAGAAAGTATTTCCAGTCAAAATTAGGTTTGTTTTTGACAACTATGAGTCATATTTTTGCTATGGTACATAATAACTTATGTCAACTAAACTATTGCGGGAAGTAGCTGATGTTTTATTTATTTTCGAAATTATTAAAGACGGTATTATTTCCCCTTCAACCTTAAATAAAATTATCATTAACACAAATACTCGTTTACGCCACTCAAATCTCTTTACATTAACATTACACAGAACAAATTATGGTAAATATGAACCTATTAATAGAATCTTAATAATTAGTAATTAAGAATAGTATAAATTTTTCAGTATCTAAAGATACTTTAAGACGAAAATTATATGAAATTAATTGAATATTTTGTTAATTTGACTTTTTAATTTATATTAAAAAAATAATATTACTATTTTTGTATATTGAATTTTGTTAGTTTTGTATACCAAGTAAATTTAATTGTATTTTTAATTAATATATGTAATGTAATACTAAATTGTAAACTGTTTGAGCTAAATAGTATAAATAAATAAATAAATTACTTTCTGTCAAACAAATTGTTGACTATTAATTGCTATAACAGAATTGTGACTACAAACGAATTAAAATACATCTATCTACTACGTTGAGAGTAATGCAATTTTATTGTGTTAAGTTATATTGAAATTAATATTAATTTCGTCATAAAGTATTAGGTTATATTTTAATTTTATATATTATATATATATATTCAATAATCAAGTGATTCAGAAATAAACTACAATTATACCAAAACAAATATTTCTTTTTATATAAAATTGTGTTTGAACGAACTATTTCTGTGCAATTGCACAGGGGATTCACTACTATTTATACAACTTTTTAAATTATATGAATTTTGAAAAAAAAAAAATGTTTATTTTAATTTCAAGCCTAAGCCGTAGCTGTCTTGGCTATAATATTTATTCTTAAGTGTCCTTAACGTAATATTATATTAAGTTTAAAATATAATTTATTTCCTTTTTTCAAATAGCGTAGAATATCTTTAATTAGGGCGAAAATGAATTTAATTATTATGAAAAAAAAAGAAAAAATATTTATATTTTAAATAATTTTGTTTTAATTGATTTTAATTCTAAATTTGAAATTTCATAAATTATGATTTAATGTAATATATTATTTTTATTTTTATTGTGATATGTTATCGATATTTTTTAATTCAGGCGTTAATTCATTATAAACATTTTCAAACAGTTGCAAAGTACATTATTTTTCTGATTATTTGTTTTAAAAAGGCTTAAGTAAAAGTTGGATTTATTTCTAGTATTATCGGTATGGTGAAATTGTGTTTGATGAGATTATTTACTACCTTAAATGCTATCATATAAAATTCTTTTCGGCAAACATTTTCTAAGTTTATGTATTTTTCATTATAAAATCGTTCGCTAGGAAATATTATTGGATAATAATGTATAATTTCTATAGCTTTTTTGTATGTAATATTTAATTTGGCTAACGTGTATTCTACAATTAGCCATAATAACTTATATTGATAAGCGTTTTTTTTTTTACAAATTTGGAAAATCATTTGTAAATGTATTGAGTGTTATTTTTACTTAAGCGATTTTTACAAAATTTTATTTATTAATAACACTCACAGTAGTTTTTGATTTTAAATCTACTGCTACTATATAACTACTCTTATTCAAAGTTACTTAGACAATAAAAGTCAATTTGTGTATCTAATTGGTATTAAGTCTAACAACCTACCTGTTCAAAGCATCAGAGTAATTCAAGTGGGTTCATAGTGGGTTCATAGTGGGTTCGTTACTTTTTCGTCTATTTATTAACCTTTTCAGTAAATTTGTGTAGGTACACATGATTTTCCCTACTTATTTTTAAATGACGAAAAACAGTCAAATATGAATTTTTTAATTTAATTTATAAAAAAATATTTTGATTATAAATCAGTTATATATTTAATTATTTAGCACTTATGTTACATACTATATAAAATTTAGAAGATTTTATTGAAGAAAACTCTAACCTGGAATGTAATTTTATTTCTAGAAATGTTGTTTGTAAGTTAGATGAGCTCTAGAAGTTTTCATACAATATGAACTTAATTTCTTATATACAGATTAACCTATTCAGATCAAATAGTAATATTTGTTAACTTGAGAATTGAATAAACATGTTATTATTATTATTAATAAATAATAATTATCCTAATAATTTATCAGTCATTAATTTTTATTCCTTTAACAATTTGGGTCCGTTTCATTATTAGATGTGAATCACCATTACTAATAATGTCCAATTAAAGTTTTTTTTTTTTTTTAATTATTTATTATATAAAACTAATTCTATTTGATAAATTATATTAGATTTTTAAAAATATTCATTAAAATAATTCAATTTATAAAGTGTTTTTTAATGTAGTAATTAATAAATATTAAGACCTAACTAAACGCTGTCTGGTCGTATAGAGTTATATGATAACTGTTTGCTTAAAAAATAAAAACATTTTTTTTTCTTACTTCTATTTTTTATCTTTTTTTTTATTTACAAGTTAAATTTTTAATATTTTATAATATTTTTACTATTATTCATCTCTTACTGCAACAACAATAATACTCCATAATTTGTTTTTTGAAATCCAAAATACAATCTAAATAAATCCAAAATCCAAAATAATCTTTAACTTTTCAGATAGGTCGTTAAAAGCTTTTAAACTAGTACATAAGCAGCTATTTTTTTGTTTATTTGACTTGAAAAGTGATAGGTAGAAGTTAGATTTGTTTCATGTGTTACGGCTATGGATGTCTACATTGTTGGTTTACTTATTTAAACAGAATAACTCTTTCTTTATTGTTTACTCATTATATATATACAACACACATATATATTAGTGAAATAAATGCAATATGCATATATGTATATATATAACAATAATAAATGACATTTGAAACGATAGTGTTACCTGTTATTACATAATCTTCAATTTAATTAATATACATTACGATTTAGTATAAAATTCTGTTTAATATTATTGTTTTATGTTTAATATTATTGAATTTAACTGTGTACAAAATTTTCATTTCAGAAGCTTCATCAATGTATTTGTGGTAAAAATTAACCAATGTTTTTGAAATAGACTATTACGAACGTCATTAAAAGGTAGTGGTAGTAGCTTGTTATTTCCAAACAACAATAACGATTCTTGACATTTACATTGAACAAATGTTGATTCTATTTAATCCAAAGGCCGTCCATTTACATGGAGAAGTTCTCTATCAGGTTCACAAAAGGCAATTGCTGTCATGATTATCTTTCTGCCGAAGACTTTTTTCTCTTCTTTTGCATTTTGTTTGGTTGAAATCTCGAAAGATAAAATCCTTCCGAATTGATGAAATTTTCAACCTAATTTATTATCCCTTTCGATTTTGATTTATCCTTGAATAATTTTTTCTACTTAAATATCCAAAATTTATTTTTTCATTTCGATATAAAAATTAAAATATAATATTTATTACACAGTTCAGCTATTATGCAAAAAATAAAAAAACAAAGGGAAACTGAAAACTGAAAATCGTCCTTTAAGTAATTTTATTTTCATAAAACTTAAAACAAAGAAAATAATCAACTTAGACACTACAATTTACTGTTATAGTTTATTAAAATTTTATTATTTTTTTATTATTATTTTATTTATAGAATAAATAATTATAAAATAAAATAAAAATTCTTTCATTTTTTCATAAATATTTCTATTATCCTGAAACATTTTATTCAAAATAATGACTTAATGATTTTTTTTTAATAATTTTTAATAGAAAAAATTCCCCAATCTAAAAAAATATACTTTAACAACCCACTAAAACAATATCAAAATAATATTGAAAAAGAATCATAATAAATGCAAATTCATTTAAAACAATTTTTTTTTATTATTTTTATTAAATATTATAAAAACGGATTTTTAGAAGATATTTAGATAACAACAGTTTCCATACAATTTTCTAAGGACAATGAAATATTTTTTTACGAAATACTTTAAAAAGTTATTGTCATAATTGCGGAAATTTAAAAAAAAAAGATTTAATGAACCAAAATAAAAAATAATAACAACATTTTTTGTATATAATATATATATGTATATATTTGCATATATCTGATATATATTACACAAGCCAAAAATGTATTCGCTAATATTCTTACCACACAATCTCCAAATTTATTATTTTCTTCATTCTCAGACTTCACTTGCCATGCTTCAAACATTTTAACAAAAAATATGAAAAAAATAATATCCTATCAACAAGAATATGTTCTCAATTAATATACAATCATTAAGGATATAATATTATATTTTCAACACCAATTATTCTTCAGATACACAGCGATTTGGTCATACGCTGGTCTGACATTTGCTTCAGAAGTTTTTATTACTTCGGAAAAGGTACAATCCTAGTTTTGTATAAAAATAAATGGGCAAAATAATTAGTGGTATTGGTAGCCGAGTGGTAAAGTGTTCAAGTACAGTAATAATACGACTGAGTAAGACGAATCGAAACCCCGTGAGAGCCGAAAAATTTTCAAATGATATTTATTACCGAAAAAGTAATAACTGTACAAATATTTGAGTAGTTATTTAGTAAAATGTGGAGATATTTGGTTTTAAGATAAGATACGAAAAATTGTTTTGTTTTTCACAAAAATTTTCAATTTTTAAAAACAATATCCTGATAACGGCAGCACCTATCAAATACACTATAAAATATATTTCAAACCGTTAACTTACTAGATAAAAATATCGATATAAGTCTATTATAAAAATTTCTATACAAAAACATGAAAATAACAAAGATACTTTCAAATGTCCTTTTCGTCCTTAAAAGATAAGATTCGAGATTACGGATATATATTTTTGAAAACATGAAAACATTCTTGAGATATAATCATTTAGTACTAGACGGCTACAACATTTACTTTAGCCAAAACCTATTCAAACTTCAAAATGAAATACACAATTTGAGTACTGATAGGAAATGAAATACATTTTTTTTAGCTTTTCTCAACAATTTCACAATACTAAATTCTATTACTGTCTTATATACATCATACAAAAGACCAGGAATGTTTGTTCACCACACCAGTTCTTCGTTTTGCACAAAGAAAATTTTTATATATTTTTTCGTTATGATACGTTAAAATTTATTGAATAATTTAATAATTCGTCAAAAGATATAAAAAAATATATGTTAGGTTATTGCAAATGACGTCGATATTATTGAAGCATCATGACGAACAGTCATTGAAGCCCTCAGACAGATTGAGTAAAAAGCGACAATGGTAGATTTTCTTGTAAGCAAAAAAAGGCGTTTGCTATTGGCAAACAACATTACAGTTGGCTCATATAACTGTAAGGTATAGTCCAGGAGTTGGAACTAACATCAAGTGCAAAACTAATATTGCAATCTTGAAATAAGACCAAGAACTATATTTGCAAAACGGCTGCTAATTCAGTTTGTCCAAACAACTGGATTCAAATGGATTCAAATTACTACTGTACAAAACGCTCATCCTTCCGCAACTGCTATGTGATTCTGAAAATGAACATTACCAAAAGCAAATGCGGTATTTCTTTGCCAAATTTTTCCTTCGAAAAATGTTGTGGGTCTGATAAAAGGGGGCATGAAGAAGAATGTATAATGACAAAGTTTATCTGCGGTTTAATTACATGGTCTTAGCTAAAGAATTAAAATTAAAACCAAATAAATATTAAAACTATAGGTATGTTTCACAATTTTATTAAATATCTTATTCTCAATTTTATTATTTTAGAGTTTTAATATTTATTTAATTTTAATAATGTTTCACCTAGAGCCTACAGCATATTCTATAAATTATATTAAAATTAAAACGCCTGCTTAACGCCACTGGCTAGGCCATATAGAGCTAATAGAAGAAATTAATCCAGCTAAATAATTCTGTAAATATAAACACTTGAGAACGCGTCGTCGACAAACACCACATCTTTGTTGGCGAGCTGAAGTATCGGCGGATATAAAAAACTTCATATTTGCTACTGAAATATAAAATATTTAGAATCTGCTCGTAACCGCATTCAGTAGAGGACAATATTGCGCTAGACCCGGATCTGTTCAACGTCCGTAGCGCCCCGAAAGTAGGTTAATATAATAAAAATATAAGTATTGATTTCTTTATAAAGTAAATAATTCTAGAATTCTTGAATCAAGCGATATTATTCAAATTTATCGTCGGTTGAATGCTATTTTGCTCCATACGCCCAAAACTGATTTTCGAGAAAAACGAAAAACAAAGTTTGACTTCAAACAAAAAAAAAAGTATTCGATAGGATTTTTTCATACTTTAAATCAATGTTTATTGATGTATTTTCAATTTATTTTTGCATTCACTAGACATTATCGCATATAAAGTTTATGAAATACAGTAGTTTTTATCACAATAGTCACAGTTGCCAGTTTGCTCCATTTCATACAACGTTTTACCAACTAGTTACTGTCTTGCACATAGAACAAAAAAAGTTTACGTGGCGCAAATAAGAATATACTTAGTTATTGCATTTTGTATGAAATGGAGCAAACTGTGCAATGTGAATGTCTTAGAAAAAAATTTTTATTTATAAATATTTTGTGTCAATAACATTGTCTAATCTTAATATTTTTATAAACCTGAAACGCTGAAATGAAGAATCAAAATTAATTTTTGTAAATTCTTTTATTTTCATATTCAATAATCTAGTTCCTAAAGTCATAAACAAGCAAATTAAATGGCTTTTTTCACAGCTTAATAAAAAAAATCAATATCACATTGTTTAATTTCATGTTGTTTTTTTCAGCGTTTTACTTAAAATTAAATTTTATATTATATTCCATATTATTTCTTATTAATAACTTATATTATGATGAATTCAAATTAAAAGTCTAATAAATTAAAATACTACAGTGCTTCTGGCACAGCTCAAGTTAGATTTAAATACTTAAAAATATATAATTAAGATTGCGTTAAAGTAGCCCTGATCAATATTTGGTAAAAAATGAAGCAAACTCCTTAAATCTTGTATTTTTTCTTTTGACAAGACAGGTTTTTCAAATAAAATTGATGGTTTATTATCAAACAAATTAAAAGGAGTACCAATTACCTTTCTTTTAGATTTTTTTTTTATCAAATCAACTTTCTTAAATTCAATTTGTGAAAATGAGGTTTTATAATGCAACATAAATGGTTCTGCTATTTTATAATGAATTATTTTAATTTTTGAAAAAGGAACATTACTAAAATTTAGTTTTATTGCAGCAGTTGAATTTTGAATAAAGCCGTACGCATCATTTGAATTACACATATTTTAGTTTTTCTAGTATTTAAATTTTTTAACAATTTTATTAAATGTATTTATAAATTTTTCAAAACTCTATCAATTACAGAACGCAGTCCACCTCTTGGATCAGTAAATGTCCGGGCTCGGAATATTTTTGAACTATTTGAGTTACGTTTGTGGAATTCTTTATAAAAAATTTTAAAGCAGTATAATTTATTTTGTTTTTGTTTTGAGGAATATAACTGTCACTCCATAAAGTAATTTTTTTGATATGAGAATATCTGTACACATTTTATTTAAAATTTTAACTAAAGCACTTGTAATATCATTACCAGATCTTCCCCCACATGCTTCGTTCCATATTGCACAGTATGTGATTTTTTCTTTATTAGGAATTATTGAAGATGCCGTTAAGTTAAATAGTTTCCGCTTATAAAAACAAATTGCAGAATTTCCTATAGGTAAATTAAACACATTTTCTAAGTCATAGCAAATAACACAATGATTGGGGTCTATATTAAAACGGTCTACGTCTCTTTCTGCTTTGGACATATTTTTATCTTCTAAATGTAGATCTTGGACGGAAAGCTCTTTAGTCGTAGGATTTAATTGCAATTTAAATAAAACGCATTTATTACACAAATCCTTTTTTGGAACATGAAAACTTAAATTGAATTCATTGTTAAATATTTTACAATACAAATGATTTTTGAGGGGGTTGACTGTTTTTTCCATGTAATAGGTGTACATTTTAGTAAGATTCAAATCTCCTGATAAATATTTGCTTTTTCAAAAATGAATTAATATGGTCACGAATTTTTTGTAGTTTTTCTGCTGATGATATCAATTTTATATGCTTACCCTTTTTACGAGGTTAGTGATACTCCTTCTATGTATTTTTCAAGAACGTAGCAAATAAGTATTACCAAAAACTATTTTTGTTGTTCTATGTGGCAGGGCCTATGCACATAGAGCAAATAAGAAATTAGTAATTTATTACGCAAATTTTCATACAAAAGTTGCTCCATTGAAAAAACGTGGTTTATGGAGCAAAATTACAACTTTGTATCTTCTAATCTATAACAGATAAACATATTTTAAATACACCATTCGAAAGAGCTTGATGTAAAACATATAAAAGTACTCTTAAGTCGTCCATATATCCAAAAATGGCGTATGGAGCAAAATAGCATTCAGCCGACGTTATATCAAATCAAATATTATTCATGTCATATAAAATCATTTCTAAAAACAATTATATCTGTGCAATAGCACAAGGTAACCACTAGTATATATTTAACAGAAAAAATAAAATTTTCCCAAATTCTGCTTCATCAACACCGTCAAAATCTTTCATTCACAATATTTAAATTTAAATTTTTTTAATATACCTACACACTCTAAATAGATTTTCAATGAACATAAAATATATTATATTATTATATTTACGTCACTATAATTTTATATTTATTTAAAATATTATACATACATATACATTATGTTTATATAAATTTTTATATAATATTTTTTATTACATACTTTTTAGTTGATGGTCTTCCTGCTAACCAAATAGCAAACAATGATATCATAAAACTAGCAAAATCCGTTAAAAGATGTGCGGCATCTGTTGCTATTGCCAAACTACCTGATACTACACCACCTGTACATCACAAACAACAAATAAAAAAAAATAATCACGAATAAATTTAGATATTATTTTGAATAAAGGTAAAAAAAAAATAAAATAACAAAAACAAAAAAAAACAATATTTTCCTAAACTTTTATTATTTTGAAAGGATATTTGCTTTTGGATGGATGTCGAAATTCAATGATAGTATAAAATATATATTGTATAATATATGTACATACTGTATATAAACTTATATTTTTCTTTCCTTCTTTTATACGTCTTCTGAAGTGAAATTAAGAGATTTGATTATGATCTTGTGTTCTTTAAACGTATATTGGTGAAATCCTTTAACGAGGATAAAATTTTCCAGAGTGAATTCTATTTACTCTCTTTTGATTTTTTCAAGGGCTCTCAATCGGTGTATATTATTTATAAATAAATTCTAATTTTTTGTTATTTTTGTTTTTTATGAATATAAACAAGAAAAAGGATAAAACAGCAAAAAAAAAAACAAAATTCTTATATTTTCTTTTTGTTTTTTTTTTAAATATTAAAATATTTTTGATTAAATTCTATTTTAAGTTTTATCTAGAAAGAAATTTAAACAAAAAAAAAAGCATTAATTTGGTTGTTTGAAAATTAAAAGTATTGCTCAGTTGCAGGGCTATACATTTTTATGTTACTCATAATAGCTTATAAAGGTAATTTTTAAATAATTTAAAGTTGGTTTAAAAAAAAAAAAATTAAGAACTTTAAAAAAATTAACTTTAAGAAATGGAAATGTTATGTATTTTTTGGAAAATTGGGTATCATTATTGATTTTCCAACATCAGAATATAAAATTTTATAAATTTTCTTTAAATACTTTACATCTGGTACCGGTATTCTACGTTTTTTTTATATTGTTTTTTTTTTGTGTTTTTTATAAAGTAAGTTATAATTAATACAGAAATTGAACAGATGTTGCGTATAGATACATTTATTTTAATTTAAACGTTTTTTTTTCTGTTTACTGTTTTTGTCCTGGATTGGATAGGAAGTGAATAATTTGCATGAAAATATTATTACAACGATTCGAAGGAATTTAAATCATTTTCATTTAAACAAAAAAATACATCCATCCATATACCTGTATCAAATCGATTTATATTATTTTGCACTAAAATGTGTTTGCTTATATTTATAAATTCTATAGTCATAATCAACAAAAGCTATTATTTTAGAAAATATTAATCATAATTTCTGAAACTATACTATTTGAAATTTTAAGATTAGGTAATAAAGTGTGTGCTTCCTGATCCCGAGGAAGCACACACTTTTCGTTTTGACTTTAATAGGGCTAATTTTAATGATATCAATAACTTTTTTATTAATTATGATTTCATTTCTTTATTTGGAAATAATGAAATTGAAGATATGACTAAAAAGTTTTACGATTTAATGTTTGAGGCATTTCGACTCTATATTCCTATTATTAAAATTAAAGACCCAAATTCAAGCCCGCCTTGGTTCACTAAGGATATTAGAAAGTTAAGAAATAAAAAAACCAAGGCATTGCAGAGATACATGAAAACCAAGAATCTAACAGATTACCATTCATTCAACTATTTTTTCTTTCTGTTCAAACAATCTGTTAAACAAAGCTATAATAACTATGTTCACAACATTTCTTTGGCACTCATTAACAATCCTAAAGCCTTTTGGAAATTTATTAACTCAAAAAGGAAAAGCGATGAGTACCCAGTTTTCATGAAATTCAATGGGAAACAAAGTAATAACGCTAAAACCATTTCTCAATTCTTTTGTGAATTTTTCTCTGCCTCTTACCTTAAAACAGTTTTCATGGCTGATGAAACAAAGTTCTCTCACGTGGATGCCTATCTGAAAACTACTTTTAGGGATCTTATTATTGACGATAGTCTTGTGAAGAAATATCTGAATAACCTGGGCAACAATATATTTCCTGGACCTGATGGCGTTCCTGAACTAGTTCTAAAGAAATGCTCAGATGCCTTGGCTGCTCCACTTTCTATCATATTTAATACTTCTATCACCTGTGGCCTGTTCCCATCTATTTGGAAAAAAGCTTTTATTAAACCTACACATCACAAAAAATGATATAAACAATTATAGACCAATTTCCAAATTTTCTACTATTCCTAAAGTTTTTGAGTTGATAATTTTTGATTCTATTTACAATCATTGCACTAACTTTTTAACGATCCATCAACACGGTTTTTTGAAAAAGAAGTCTACAGTGACCAACCTTGTAGAATCGACATCAACCTTCTTAGTCAATATAGAAGCGGGATTCCAAACTGATGTAATTTACACCGATTTTAGTAAAGCATTTGATGTTTTACCCCATAGTATTATTTTACTAAAACTCAAAAAACTAGGATTTCCTGCAAAATTTGTACAATGGGTTAACTCATATCTTACTAATAGGAGCTATACTGTTTTATTCCGCTCTTCATTTTCATCACCATTCATATCGAATTCTGGAGTTCCCCAGGGGAGTCATTTAGCACCACTGTTATTTATTATTGCTATCAATGATGTGGCTTCTATAATTTGTAATAGCAATTTGAAAATTTACGCTGATGATATGAAGATTTTCAAAAAAATAACGTCGATGCAAGACGTTTATATGCTTCAAGATGATCTAGATAAATTTTATACTTGGTGCATTAATAACAATCTTTTACTAAACATTAGAAAATGTGCACTCATGTGTTACACACGTTGAATCCAACCATTTAGCTTTAGATATACTCTAAACAACGAAACCTTAGAAAAGGTTCATTCAATTAAGGACCTAGGAGTTTACTTCGATGATAAACTATCATTTAAACTCCACTACGAGAACATCGTTAATAAAGCTAGTTCAATGTTGGGCTTCATAAGACGTTGGTCAAAGGAGCTTAACGATCCTTACATTTTTAAATTATTGTATACATGCCTCGTTAGACCCCATCTTGAATATGCATGTCAGGTCTGGTCTCAATTTTATAATTCACATATACAAAGAATAGAATCTGTTCAAAAAAAAATTTTAAGGTTTGCACTACGTAGTTTGCCTTGGGATGATGATATTAGACTCCCTCCATATGAGCATAGGCTAAACCTTCTCCATCTTAAGTCTCTTTAGAAAAGGCGGGAAGTAGCTGATGTTTTATTTATTTTCGAAATTATTAAAGGCGGTATTATTTCCCCTTCAACCTTAAATAAAATTATCATTAACACAAATACTCGTTTACGCCACTCAAATCTCTTTACATTAACATTACACAGAACAAATTATGGTAAATATGAACCTATTAATAGAATCTTAATAATTAGTAATAAATATAAGAATAGTATAAATTTTTCAGTATCGAAAGATACTTTAAGACGAAAATTATATGAAATTAATTGAATATTTTGTTAACTTGACTTTTTAATTTATATTAAAAAAAATAATATTAGCTACTATTTTTGTATTTTGAATTTTGTTAGTTTTGAATGTATACCAAGTAAATTTAATTGTATTTTTAATTAATATATGTAATGTAATACTAAATTGTAAACTGTTTGAGCTAAATAGTATAAATAAATAAATAAAGTGTGTAAAGAAATAAATTAAATTAAAATTAATTAAATAGGAATTACTTTTTTCAAGTTTGATTTTGGTAAGGACTCATTAGGTGGAAGTGATTATTCCAGTTGGTTCTGAAAAACGATTTAACGCTTAGATGCAGAGATGCAAACCAGTTTTTGAACCGAACCAAAAAACCAATGAACCATTGACATTTTCCGAACCAAAACCATAACCAAAACCAAACCACTTTTATAATGAATAGGGCGAACCAAACCAAAACCGAACCATTTCTTAAAATAATTCTGAAACCGAACCACAAACCAACAAAATATATGGTGGTTTTTCGGTTTGGTTCATGTTTTAATCTATTTTTTAACATTTTAAATTTTAACATAACTAATAAAAAAAAAACTGATAGTCCAAATCCAAAATCATGAAAATAAAATTTGTTTATAGGGAACGATAATACATTTTTTTATATTTTTAATTTTATAAAATATGTAAGCAATTTAATTTTCTAATAAAATAATAATATTTATAGTTTTAGTTTAGTTTATTAAACTTGTCAATGTCAATATTGTTTACAAATCATATGATTTTTATTTGACAATTTAAACTCTATTTCTTATACTGATTCATAGATAGCACTTTAAATTTCCCTTATTGTATATAGTATATATAATCTGTAATGTATATATATAATCTGTCCTTTTCTTCAGGAACTTACCAGTCCTATTGGAAAGTTGCCCAAGTTTATCCTATTCCTAAAAAAGGTGACAAAAGCAATCCTTCGAGCTATAGGCCCATAGCTATTACCTCCATTATTTCCAAAACGATGGAAATCTTAATCAATCAAAAGTTGAAGAAATATCTTGATAGTAGAGGTATAATTCATGATAGTCAATACGGCTTTCGAGCTCAGCGTTCCACCGGCGATCTCATGACATGCCTCTGCGAAAAGCTTAACACCAGTCTTCATCAATCTGGTGAAGCTGCTGTTGTAGCTCTGGATATATCTAAGGCTTTTGATCGAGTCTGGCATTCTGCTCTTATAGCAAAATGCAATGCTGTGGGCCTCGATCCAACCTTTTCTAAATGGATTGAAAACTTTCTCTTAAACCGATCTATCATAGTTTCAGTTGACGGTAGTTTTTCCGACCAACTTCAAATCAATGCTGGTGTTCCACAAGGCTCCGTCCTTTCACCCACCCTATTTCTCATTTTCATTAATGACCTTCACAAATTAACTTTCAATCCAATCCATAGTTTTGCTGATGACAGCACTCTAGTAGCACCGTATGATTTTCTTAAAACAAATAATGCTACAGCTTCAGCAGTCAACTCCAAAAGAACAATGATGGCGGGTGCACTCAATCACGACCTAGCCAAAATTGTCGACTGGGGTAGAGCAAACAGAGTCGAGTTTAACACTTCAAAAACTCAAAGCTGTCTTGTTAGTAACAAGCTAACAACATTCGAACCAATTCTCCGGCTTCAAAATGAAGTTATTCAGCGACTCAATGACTTGAACCTTCTTCGGATGCGAGTGAATCAAAATATGCACTGGAATGAGCATATTTTCGATATTGCGAAAAGCGCCGCCAAATGTTTGGGCCTTTTAAGTCGCTGCAAAGCTTATTTTTCATCTCGAGACCTCTTAAAAATCTATAAAGCATATATACGACCCAAGCTCGAGTATAACTCACATTTATGGGCAGGTGCACCAAAAACTGCTTTAAATTTTTTGGACAAAGTTCAAAACCGCGCCATTCGTCTTATAGGCGACATAAATGTGACCTCATCCCTTATACCACTTGGTCATCGTCGTATTGTTGGAGCACTTTCTCTATTTTATAGATATCTACTTGGTGTTGGCACTTGTTCCGAGGAACTAAAATCACTTCTTCCTCCTCTCAAGCAATTCTGTCGCATAACACGAGAGGCATCAAGTGCACACCCGTTCACAGTGGAGATTCCGAGATGGTTTAAGTCCGGCTATGGAAATTCTTTTATAGTAAGAACATCTCGATTGTGGAATCGCGTCCCAATCGAAGCATTCCCAATGAGAGAAGGATTTTTTATTTATGATTTACAGAGATTTAAGACGAATATTAACAACATTGTTCGCTCTTTCCCACAAAATTTTTCTTCTTCCTTTTTCTTTCCTTTCCTTTTTCAAATGGTCAACGGTACGCAAGTGCTAAAAGGTTCAAAACCTAAGTTTTGGCTATAATATAAAAAAAAAAAAAAAAAAATATAAATAATTTTATTTTTAACAAAATTGAACCAAAACCGAACCGAACCGAAAACCATAAATAAAAATATTTATTGAGCCAGAACCAAACCAAAACCAAATTTTGAAATTTTTAGAACCAAAACCAAAAACCAAAACTAAAAATTAAAATTAACCTTAAACCAAAACCTAAGCAGAGATGCAAACGGAAAACAAATTTGGTTTGCATCTCTGCTTAGGTGTGCCTTTTTGATACTACACCTCGAGTAATCATTATTAAGCATATTTCAACACTTCTTGAAGCTAAGCGAAATGTGACAGCTGTAATGTTTTCGTATAACGTTTTGTCAGCTAAAATAAACTGTCCTTTTGTGTGAGATTTATATAATATTTAATACTATTTGTGATAGCAATTTTCTATATTTAGATTTACATAGACAGGAAAAACTATGAAATTTCGGTACCATCGTTAATTCACAAAGATTATATCGGGTGTTGCAGAGCATGAATATCAGCTGTTTAAGAGGGGAAGGAGCTGTTATTTTAGAATTAAAAAAAAATTATTAACTAAATCGAGGATGCTCTAAGGAGAAGAGAGGAGATGCTAAAAGGGTTTTCTAAGTCCAAAAATCGCCGAAATTGGCCGAAATCGAGATTTTTAAATGGGATGTGTTAATTTTTTATGCAAATTCGAATTCTACGTCAAAAAATAAGAAATTTTGTAAAGCCAATTTTTTTTTTTGGATTGTTTATAATTTAAACTTTGTAGAAAAATTATTATTATTAATTTTAGTTTACTAAAGGAAACATGGATTTTTGTTTTATTTATATTAATTTCAAAGAGAAATACTGAAAAAATCAAAAAAATTCATTTGACATAAGTTTCTTATTTTTTGTTGTAGAATCCGAATTTGCAAAAAAAATCCCCCTTGCCATTTGAAAATCTCTATTTCTGCCAATTTCGGCGATTTTTGGGCTTTAAAAAACCTTTTCCGGTCCTTCCCAGAAGTTAAAAATATCACCAATTGATTAGGCACCCTCGATTTACTTAATAACGTTTTTTTTTTTATTTTAAAAGAACGGCTCCTTCCCCTCGTAAAAAGCTAATGCGCATGCTCTGGAACACCCGGTAAAATAAATGCTTTTCTATGATAGAATTTAATTATATCAGAAATTAAAATTATCATATTTTTCTCATCACAAAATGTTACAATTTGAATAATTATGATTTGGTCTATTTATTAATAATCATTCGTTTTAAGCGGTAGTTTGTAAGCAAAATTTGTAAAGCTATATTCCTGATGTAGATTGAAATGAAATAAGTATAGTAAAGTTAACCAGTGCAATTGAGAAATTCAATTGGATTATTGATTTTACTCTCCGCAATTAAAGCTATATTTCTCAAACAATAGCCATGTTAAAATTTCGAAGTCGGGCTTATCTAGCTTAGGGTGAGCAGATGCCAAATGAAATTTTTAAAAATTTCTGTCTCGTTTACATATTTGAAGCTGTAAATTTATATCAGACAAATTAAACAGAAATTTTCAACCCTATAAATATATTTTGTAAAACACATTAAGTATTCGGGTGCGTATGTATTTTATATAGTAATTTTTCATAATTATGATCAACAACATTTTTTGTATGTCATTTGTATGTTGTACACAGAATATGTTACAGTTAACTGTATATACAGATTTTTCATATACAGATCAAATTGTTTCCATATAAATGTAAATCAAATTTTATCATAAAATTTGCTTCAATGTTAGTTGTTATTAAAATTTGCTACAAAAAAAATTTGTCTCATTGGCAAAAGGTAGAACACTAAACAAATGGTTTAAGGTAGAAATAATTGTATATAACAATGTACACATATAATGTATATAGAATGACAATGTACACTTTACTAGACTGTATACAACTCAATGTTACTGATTTTTGATATCTCTTATATATCTACATAATAACCAATTGATATAAAAATAATTAAAATAATTTTGTATTTATTTTATATTTATTTATTTATTTATTTAATTCAACTAAAAATACCTAAAGAGACAAGTCTCAAGATAAGGCTATCTTAACAAAAATATAAACAGTTTATAAAATATAGAGAAAATAACAATTCTTCCTCGATTTCACCAATTACTGATTCGGAATTAAATAGTTTTTTATTCGAGTAACAAATTTTATGAGAATATCAAACATTTCCATCTCAGCTAATCATTACACATATAAATCTAATCTCTCAGTAGCCCAATCGGTAGGATGGCATAAAATGTAATCAACGAGGTCACAAGTTCAGTTCCCGATGAAGCAAAAAAAACTACTTTATTCAACCTAATCCATTACTCTTTGTTGGATAAAATAAATTGAGAGTATATTGGTAACATCTTAAAAATAAAGTTTATTCTATTTCAGAACGTTTAGTTCCAGACAATAGCAGTAGTTTTCCACATTCAATGAGCTGATTAGCCAGTAATTTGATAAACAAAATGCTCGACAAACATTGCAAATATTTTAGTATACAATTGCAGTACCGTACCTCATTAAGCATGCAAAGGTGATTCTACCTAAGTTACTGTCAAGAACGTACAAAAATACTGTATATAACATACTGTATATAACAAAAATTAGAATAACAACCACAGAGTAATCAGATACTTTGTGAAATATAAAACATATAATTATTATGATTGAAAACTGAAGCTGAGTGCGATTTTGTGACAATGTTTAAGCTTTTCCCAACCTTATTTTAGAACAAGTAGAGTTAAAAAAGGATAAAAAACTAAATTTGTATTATGAGATTGCTAGTATTACACGATATAATTTGCTTTGCATTATACCTAAGGCTGTTTGAATAATTTTCTTAGCAAAGTGTAAGTTACAGATAAAAAAAAATTAAAAATTATTTTTAAATTAATTCAGCGAGTTGAATATATACAAATTAATGATATGTTATAATTAAATATTCTTAAAACAGGGAATACTTTTTTTTTGTGTTGTTGACAGTTCCGTATTAGGTTACATACTTTTTCGTACATTAACTAAGTTTATTCCATTTTTTAATTACGTGTGAGAACTACGATATTATTCGAGTATATAATATTTATTAATTTTCAAAGCATATCAACTTATTAAATGCTGAAAACTATTACTATTGTCAGGAAGTAAGCCTTCTTAAATATCGTTACTCCATTTTATTTAAGTTGTTACTAGATTACACTCACAATTATTATTTGCCATTTGTATATAAACTATACTTCACAGAATCATTTCTGTAGTAAGTGTTCACTACTCTTGTATAATATACCAGAAACATGTTCCAAAGACAAAGGGTACTGCATCAGGTCGAAAAATCAATAAAGCGTTTTGTTTCATATTCGGTTGAAAAGTATGAACTCTACTTACTATACCACCCAGCGTTTATAAATTGAAGAATAATTTCCCCTGTCAGGCCATTTAATTTGGCTGACTAACATAATTTGAATAGCTTAAATATGTCTATATTTTTATTTTATATAAAACATTGATCGCATTTACTAGTCCTGTCAAATTCTATTATATTAAAATTTTAAATTAACAATTTTTAACACTCATTAAAGGCCGCATAATGCATTTTTTATACTAGATTTTTTATAAATTCCGATCAATATTGTTTTTTTTTTTTATATATATACAATTTTTAGTTTATATTTTATATTTTATATAAACCCAAAATTCATTACTCTTCCACATCATAATATTTATATACATATGTATATACATAATTTTATCATACAAAAATCAAATTCAATTTAGCTTACCCACAATTTCTGCTATAATGAAAATAACACATAATACACTTGCTATTATAAGTTTCTTTCTTGCTTTAGTATCAACACCTTCTGTTCTTTGGCGATGACAGTGTCCACGAACTGTAAATAAAAAAATTTAAAAAATGTATATAAATAAAAAAAAGAAAAAATTAATGAAAAAAAGAAAAATTTAAACCATTTTCAATTATTATTTCTACCTTTGTATTTCTCTCTCTCTCTCATTTTATTAATTTTTATTTTTTATTTTAAATTATAATTTTTATATTAATCATTTTTCTATAATATTATTTTTCTTTTATTTTTTTTTTTTTTTAATTTAAATATTTTAATTTCATGGTGTACTTTATGTTAAATTTTTCAGTATTGCACCTGCTATTTCGATTTGTCTTTATTCACATAATATAAATTGCATACACCATTCCAAAAACATAAAAAAAAAACCCACAAATATGGAATAAAAATATGAAACAAATAAAAAGTCAAAATTACACGTTAAAAAAAAAAAAAAAAAAAAATTAAAAAGTTAGCCCAAATTAAAGGCAAAATACATATCCAAACAATTACACACCGCTACCATCTCTTTCCATAATTACACGTCTTGTTTTAATTTTTAATTTTTTTTTTTTTTTGTTTTAAGGATTATATTATTATCAGATATTTTGTGTAGAGTGTCTGTGCAGTAAAATATAAAAGGATAACCTTAACCCGTTCTGTTTATTTGCTTTTGAATTGTTGATGTTTTAATTTTTTATTTTTTTTCGTTTGTTGTTTTTATATATTCATAAAGTATGCATTCCATGCTCATGCAATAATAAAATAAGAATATTGTGCAGATCTATACACACACACACACACGTCATATACTCGTATCTATATTATGAATATAATTTTGAGGCTATAAATCATAACCGATTATGTCAACATTAGAAAAAATTGAAATAAAATAACCACCATATTTAGAATTTTCGAAAGTATTTTCAGTCAAAATTTGAGTTGATTTTGACAACTATGAGTTATATTTTTGCAAGGGTACATTATCGATTATGTCAATATGACATAAAAATGTTTTTGTCATAATAGCTTACTTAATTTAAAATAATATTATTATAAATCTTATATAATATTATTTCTGTTTTGATGTCTGAGGCCTTAGTTACTGTCCACGTGTTCTTTAATACCGCTATAATTACCGTATATGTTTGTTCATATATATACATTATATAAATATACAGCAAATTATTTCAACCAACACCATTATAAAATAAATGATAATAATGAAAAAAAGTCTGTTATGAATGAAAGAATGAATAAATATGTAGAATAATAAATTAAAAATAATATGTTGAATGAGATTTAGATTGAATTTATATTTAATTTCTATTAGTAAATAATAAATAGATATTAGGTTTGTAATATAGAGAGATGGCGCACATCCTACGTGCAAAAACATCCTAAATTTTGACTCTACATTTATTTACAGTTAAAATAATAAAATAAAATTAAATTAATTAACCGCCATAATTTAAATGTCCAAATTATTTACTGTCAAAATTGGAGTTGGTTCTGACAACTACAAATCACATATTTATTATTGTACATAATCGCTTATGTCAACTAAAAATGTTTGTAAAAGTCGCTTATTTACCTTAAAACATTTTTTATAATATGGTGGTTATGCTGAGGTCCGTCGGAATATCAAAATCCCGTTTACATTCCACATTTCGTATGCTGAAGTCCGTATTGTATTCCGTGATCTACAAATGTCATTATCTATCCGATTTTTTTTCAATTTTTATCGATCATCTGATTTTGATTTCTATACAGACTTTGCAGTCGAATTTTTATTCGGGGATATTCCGCTTCGGACTTCAACATTTTTTTTTTATATATTAGGCCAAGATAATCGGATAAGCACCCTAACTGCCTTCGCAAAACTTAAGCCATATTAAAAAGAAGAAAAAAGAAGAATAGTAAAGAATTAAGATGGAATAGAATAGAACATAACCACCTAAATATTTATTGTATAATATAATGTATGGTATATTTATATTCCTAAAACTAGTCATAAAAATTAATAAATTTATAAGCGTTTTTTACAAATTTGAAATATCATTTACAAATTGTCAAATGTATTGAGTATTTAAACCGCTAATTTTGCCTAAACGATTTTTACAATATTATTACTATTTAATTAATAGTAACAGCTTACAAGACCGTAAGCGTTTTATACAAAATACAATTTTTGAATTTAAAATGCCTAAACAATTTAATCCACCCTAAAGTCCACGGATGGGGTTACAGATATAATTTAATCGAATCAAAAACTGTAGTACAATCCCATCACTATATTTTTAATAATTCCATTACTATAACTTTAAACTTTGATTTTCTCTCGAAACATCAATTTCAGGCATAACCAGTTATGCCTTATTACCACAGCCATATAAATTTTTATAAATTTATAATTGTAAATATGTATGTATGTATGCAAAATGGTATATTTTTATATCATGTGATAAGTAGATCAGTAAGTGCTGTTGCAAATTAGTTGTATAAACATAAAAAATTTAAGAGGCACTTTTGAAAGTTGCAATGTGTTTTTTTTCTGATTTTCTGATTTTTTTATCATTTATTTTCTGAACTCGTCCTTACAAAGCTTGTATTATATAATTTTTGCTTATTTACTACTGTAGAAGTTTTATAATGAATTTTTTTTTTTGTGTTGTTTTTTTGTTTTTTATTTTAAATTCTCAGTATGTTATTTTTGTGGCTCAGTAGTAAGAAATAGTAAAACGTGTTGAATTCATATAAAACTTATGTTTATCTACATTTGATGAAGTTGCTCTGTTTTTTTTTTTTTGTGATTTTACATTTTCTTTTTGTTATTTGTGTAAAAATTTTTTTTTTTATTTTAATTCAAAAAAGAGAGAAAAGTTTTGTCAAAAATTCAACTTGAAAAGGTTTTATAAGGACATGCTCATTTGTATGTTTGTATGTATGGTATGTATACTTCCAGAATGATTCATAATATGTTCTCAGCTCAAGGATATGTAAAAAAAAAAAAAAATTGTTTTCAAGTACGAGTATGTATACAAGTATATAAAAATTATTTTATACTTGTACATAAATGTAGGTAGGTACACACCGTATACATATATTAATATTTACTTGCATTTTAGAAATTAACAAAAGTAGATTGGTAGATGCACAAATTAAATAGAATAATAAGTAAAATAAGGAAAACCAAAATATAAAATTCATCGCGAACTAAATTAGCGCAATCTTCCATACATTTTATAGGGTTCTTCATAATACACAAAAACAAACAAAAATACTGATGATAGTGATGATGATGATGATAATGATGATGAAATATTTACATACTCTTAAAAAGTTTCTATTTTTGTTATTTTTTGTTTTTTAAATTAACTTAACAAAAAAACAAAATTTCTTTCGATTTGAAGAGTTAAATATGCATCATCCCTCTACTTCCGAAAAATTTTATAATATTTCCAAAAAAAACTTAAAAATATATTTTTTTTATTTAAGTAAAAAATGTTTGGTTTCATCAACTTTTATTTATTTATTTAATTTTTTTTTTTTTATTTATTTCCTGAAGAAACTAAAATTAAATTAAAACTAATTAGGAAAACTCCAATTTATAAAGAACTGAATGTGACTCCGTAAAATCTCTATACCTATAGAAAAACAAAAAGAGAGCAATGAATATGAAAAAGGTGAAAATTTTAAAGATGCACTTTAATATGTTAGTAATATTGTATTTTGTCGTTTTTAAGAAGTCATGTTAAAAAATGGAAATTAAAGTGTTCAAGAGCATATAGGTACGTAGGTATAGTAGTGAAATTTGAATGTAAATTTAAACCATTGAAGCTGACTTTGTTTAAGGAAAAAAATGTTTTTTATTTATAATGTAAATAATATGAAAGAGATATTAACTTTAATATTATATATATTATATATATATATGTATATATATATATATATATGTTGTAAGTTTTATGTAAAACAGGTAACAAATGTAATATATATATATATATATATATATATATATACATACATATATATATATATATGAATAAGTTTAATTTATACGTATAGAAGAATAGACCTATTGTCTATTTGTAACTATGTTTGATAATTTCGTGAATGTAAGTTAAAAATTTAAAATTTTTGTTTTATTTATTTATTTATTTATTTAACAGTGGACCTGCAGATAAATCTACAGGCCAACTATAGACCCTTTTCCCTTTCGGGATGTGGGCCTTTAGAATATAAAGGTAAAGTAAAAACTTATTATCTAAGGAATAATGTAAATGATTCAAATGAAAGAATTAACAATTCAGCAAATTGACAATTATTTAAAATTAAAATTTAGAAATTAACATTTAAGTAAATTAACGATTTAGAAATTAAGTGCAAAAATTTAAAATTAACAAATTATCAATTGACAATTTAACATATTAAAAACAAAGGTAAATGTAAATTTATAAAAAATAAAGTATATTCAAGTGTAAAGTCTTAAATAATGTAACAAGTAAAATCATGTAAAAGTATATATATATATCTACCATTCGCTAGAATAATAAAAAATAATTTTAGCAAATAGTAGGTAAACAAAGTGTAAATTTGTAAAAGAAGTAAAAAGAATTATATATATATATATTACCTACCATTCGGTAGAATAAAGATAATTTTAGCAAACAGTAGATAAACAAAATTATAAAAAAGCGTAAAAGGTTGATAGGAACTATTCCTACCAAGTAATATTAGTAATTTCATTATGATATTAGTTTTTAATCTAAAATGGTATAGATACTCTATATTTCATCCCAGATATTGTGATGTAGTAGGAGGTTTTTTTATAAGTGTTAAGTGTGTATTGGTATGGAATTGTAGGGCTTGCAATGGGGTGAATGTGAACTGAGATGTAATTGTGTTATTTGAAGGGCATTCTGTTAGGATGTGTTTTATGGTTAGGAGTTCTGCACAGTGAATACATGTCGGACGGTTGGATCTGTTTTGTTTTTTCTTTTATATTATTGTTGTATTATACAATTTAAAAATTAACTGAAATTATGTATAATTAACTGTAATTTTTATTTCAAATATAACTTTAGAAAATTTGATAAAGACGATTTTTTTGCTTAAAAATAATTAAATAAAATTCCAGTAACTCTGGATAAATATCCAGAAATTAACCCATTTCTAGATTCGCACATAGACTCCACTCTCCAATTTTGATGATTTAGTCTATTAGCCTATTTTGATGTGGAAGGAAGAAGCGTTCAAATTTATAAGGTTTATTATTTGACTTTATCAAAAAATTCTTTCATTAGTGCATTTAGATTTTTATCTAATCGGGCCCAATATCTTTATTTACTTGAAATAGTTATTTTTTTCTTTACGCTATTATATATATATATATTATTCTGCATTTATCTGGATGTCTGTAAGTTCGACGGAACGCTCCAACACATATACAAATTGCATATGTATACAAATGCATATATATACAAATTGCTTTGGTGCTTTTTTTAACCCCTGTCTACCATGCTGAACCTTTACAGGAAAAATTGATTGCATGAACTATATTTTTTTAATTTAATGTTAGTCTTCTTCGCAAATAATAAGAAAAAATAATAAATAATAATAATAATATAAATAAAACAAACAATTTTTTTGATTTATAATAATAAGGACTAATAGAAATTTAATCAATAGTTTAATATGGTATAATAACCAAAAGGCAAACAGCATTTAACACAAAAAAAAACATAATTCACTCAAAGGTTATTCTTATTACTTAAAATTATACATAATAATACACATGTGTATCAGCATATTTGTATTGTATAATATTATACATTATACTACTTTATTGCTTCTACCTTTTATTTTTGTCATTATTGTGAGCGTAACTCACTTCACTCAAAAAAAATTATTTTTGTTTTTTTTTTGTTTTTTTTATTATTTGCTGTATTTGTATTCTGTATGTTCTGCATGCTCCACTCCAAAAATATTATTTTATTTTCATGGTTAAGTATTCACTGTTCACTTCACTGTTCAGGTTCACTGTTCAATCAATAGAACTTGACAGATGTAGAGTAGGATAATTAACTCTACTTCTACGAAAACATTGTTTTTTTTAAATTGAAAATTATTGATGAAAATGTTTTTGTATTTTTTGTAAATTTTACCAATTTAGATACAAAATTTTGAATATATAAATTATGAATATTTTTTAAAAATAACACAATACCATAATAACAGTTTATTCATATAACAAAATAAGATCCCTATACATTATACAAAAGACAAAATTTATATGAAAATAAGATCCCATTTTTAAATTTGCTCTCCCAGAGGCCACAATAACGCTAATACGGTATAATTTATACTAAATGGAACCCAACTAACGAATTATAACTAAATGGAAGTACGAGTATACCATACAAAAATACAAACATTTTATACAAATTTGTTGGTCTGGTACTTCTTTTTCTGTTATATAAAAAAAAAAGATTAGTGTTAGGCCAATATAAACATAAATAAAAATAAATAAAAAGTGTACTGTAGTAAGTACTGTAATTTCGGAATAAAGAATCTAATGAAAGAAAAAAAGAAACTAGGATTTATTTTGATTCCGTCATTTATGACGGGTTACAAAGCTAGTTGTAAATAATTTCTGATTGATTCGATCATATCAAAGAACCTTAATAGCTTCGGCTCATTTTTCAAAAATTTTCACACTTGTACTGATTTTGTACAACTGTATAATGTGTCCTATAATGGATGATATATCTGCTTTTATATGTAAGCAAACATATAATGGCTGGCGAAGGAAAAATCCAATCGTAATCTGTCTATGATGATCTATAGTTACACCACGTTACACTATAAAATCCATCGTATTGCGGAATCTTTGTCAATTTTTTGAGTATTATATATTAGGTGTAATTCCATATAATTTTGTGACGCTTTAGTTGACTAACATTATTTGAAACCAAAAGCGTTTGCTAAGATATTTGGGTGAGAAGCTAATTAATTAATTTATTTGCAGTTTCCACTTCTGGTTTTCTTCTATATGGCTTTAATACTTTCGATTAAAATTGTATTAGTGTTTTAATATTTGAATTGTTGGCTCACTCGTTATAATTGGATTCCGTAAGTTTATAAATTAACAATTCGTTGTAAAATGTCACAAAAGAATTGTATCCAATAAGCCAATAAAAATTATTTAACTTTTAGTTCAACTGTTTACTTTTGCTATGGATATGATTTCCACTTAAGTTGCCTATCCAAGTGCATTCCAAGATACTTTACAACTTCTTCGGAACACTAATTCATTATTCAGCATGATAGCCTGCGACATAACTGATTTTGAATCAAGTGTTTTGTGAATTTAAATTATTATGTAAGTTAAATATTGGTTAATTATTATAATTGCGTGACAACGAAAATATTACAGTATTAGAGGTTTAACTGCAGTCTAGTATGTTCCGTATAATGTACTATATATACATACAATGTAGATAGTTTCAAAATATTTGTATAAGCAGAATGTAAAGATTTTGAAATTAATTATACGTTGTATTTGGTATACGTTATGTAACATACTACATTGCAGTCAAAACTTTAATATTCGATATCAGCATTTTCATACCATATATCATGGAATTGTAAACCTAACCCTAAATTGATTGCAAGATCGTTTAAAAAGATTTGCTATTGTTGTCAGTAGTTATATTTTCAAACTATTAATCGATCTTGGATTGTCGGTTTCAGAGTTATGAACTGGTGGTCATACATGCATACACATACATGTACCTACTATATCTTTACGAAATTTTGCGGTTTTTTTTTTTAAATATTTTTTAAAAATAAAAATAAAATTTTTTAACTCTTTTTAGGAAATTCACATTGATTCTATTTATTTTTTTTTATTATTATTATTTATGATTTTTATACTTTGAAAAGCAATAAAGATGTAATAAATTAGAGAAAGTTCACAAATACAAATATCTTGGGGCAAATAGATTAAGAGCTAAATTGAAAGTAGCATATGACTACTAAACTAATTACAAAAACTAAAAAAATAGCTGGCGTTTTAAGACCAACTTTTTTTTTTATTTACAATCTGAATTTGTATTTTTATACAATAAGAGCAAATATTTATGATGAAAATATGACTTGAAGTGGTCTATCCAGTGAAAAGCTACACTAATTTACAAAAACTAATCTCTAGTTTATTTTACAGTTATAATTTAATTAATTATTAATTTTATATTAAGTCGCTTGGCATTCTTCTTTTTAGTCTTCTTGTGTTTCCTGTAACCAATAGCAGTCGACCTATGTTGTTTGGATGATCTTTCATTTTCCTTTTGAAGTCATTTATGATTTTTTTTCATTTTGTCTTGCATAGAAGAAATTCCCAAATCTTTTGTAATTAAGTTATTTGGAATGTACAAGGGTGCATTTACGATTTGACGTAAAAATGGTTTCGATTCCGAAATATCTGACTACACTGAAATAGCAAATAATTTTAATGATCACTTTACTTCTGCGACAGAACAATTAGTTCCATGCGATCATTCATTGTTATGTAACTGTTGCAATAACTTGGGACTTAAGGAGGATGTGTCCCAAAGAAATAGTTTCTTCTTCGAAAGTATAACTGCTTTAGAATTGCTTAAAATAATAAATTCCCTTGACAATTCTAATTCTTTTGGAGATGATGGTATTTCTAACCGTATCTTAAAAAGTATTGCATTTAATATTGTTGAATATCCTGGAACACATTTTCAATTGTATTGTTTTGTCTGGCGTCTTCCCAGATTTATTAAAATCTGCAAATGTGTTACCCCTTTTTAAAAAGAATAATCCAAAAGATATAGTGAATTACAGACCTATATCCTTACTTTCTTCTATATCTAAAGTGTTTGAAAAAGCTGTTAAGTGTAGGATGTTAGACTATTTGGATAAAATTAATTTTTTTAGTCCTAAACAGTTTGGTTTCAAAAAAAGAGTATCTATGCAAGATGCCTTATTAAATTTTTGTTCAAATGTTTTTAAAGGTCTAGACAAAAAAAACTCTTGTGCAGGACTTTTTGTGGATATAACCAAACCATTTGACATGGTAAATTATGATATAATATTGAAGAAATTAGATAATGTTGGGTTTCGAGATTTTACTCTTAAATGGTTTGAATCATATCTGAGAAACTGAACGCAGAAGGTTAAATTAGGCAATAAAATAAGTAGTAGTTGCAGTATTAAGCTTGGAGTATCTCAAGGATCTGTATTGGGGCCAATTTTATTTTTAATACACGTAAATTCCTTATTTTCCCAAGATTACTGTGGCCATCTAACAGCTTTCGCAGATGACCTGGTCTATTCTTATGCTTCAGTCAATCCATCGAATATGATTACGCAATTAAATCAAGGGTATAAGTATGTGAAAAAAATGGTTTGCTGGGCATAAGTTAGTCATTAGCAGTAAAACTAAAATTATGTTTTTTAGCTTTATCTCACAAGATTTCCCTCAAATCGATATTATGTTTCATGCCCCCGGGTGCAACAAACATAAATTGGTATATATTAACTGCACTTCGCTAATTAACCAATGCTCCTATTGTTGTGACAGTATCTGCAGCAAAAATTGCTTTAAAATTGAAACGGTTAAGCAATTCAAGTACTTAGGTGTAACAATTGATAACAAATTGAGTTGGGCCGAGCACACCTCATCCCTGAAGCTGTATTTACGTTCTACCTTGCGTAGTTTTTACCGCTTGAGCAAACTTTGCTTAAAATCGGTTTTAAAAACGTTTTATTATGGTATTTTTCATTCCAAAGTGCAATATGGTATAAACTGTTGGGGAGGGACATACCATAATAGAATTAATCCGCTACTTGTTTTACAAGAGAGGGTTGTTAGGAAAATTTGCAATAAAAACTACTTATCTCATACTTTTGATTTGTTAAAGTAATTGAAAATACTACCAGTACTTAATTTATATTATTATAAAGTCTTGAAAATATTTGTTATTAGAGGAGGGTATCTAAACAGCAGGAGCTCTTCGATTCATAACGTAAGAATTAATGATAGGTTTCTTGTTAATGTCCCAGTATTTCGTACTACAAACTTTCGAAATTTTTTTACAGTAACCTCATACAAATTATTTAATAAACTTGCAGAGTGTATTAGGCTAAGAAACAAAAATCTGTTCCTAAGTAATATTAAGAAATGGGTTCAAAATATCGACCACCGTGGTATTGAAGTTTTGTTACATAGTGTAGATTAATTAATTAGGTAAATACTTAAAAAACTTATAATACTGATTTCTGTTTGGACTTGGACTTGTCTGGACTTGGATCTCCTAAATGTTTTTCATTTAATTTATCTTCGTAAACCTTTTTCTTTTTTTAATAAACCTTTTTCTTTTTTAATACTCTTAAATTAAATTTTCTCTTTTTAATTTTCGCTTAGTTTTATATAATTTTTTTCTTTTTTATATATTTTTGAAATGTTTTTCTTATATTTACACTATTTTATTGGTATTTTGTTATAAGTTAATGTAAATATGTACTTGAAAAATGAAAATAGGAAAATAAATGAATGAAAAAAAAAAAAAAAAAAAATGTTGTGGAATATCTGAAGGACTTGAATATTTGTTTTTGCAGCTGTACCACACATCTGTATTTCTGTATGTCCATAAAGATTATAATAACGAGTTATATACGAATATCTTCTTTTTTTTAGACATAATTGTAATTTATTTTTACTAGTACCCAATACATATTTCTTCTGATTTCGTTGGGTTTCAATAGGCTTTCTCAACTTTAATTTTCTATCTAAATGTATTCCTAGATATTTTACTTGTTCTTTTTGAGATATAGGAATATTGTTCAAGGAGACTGGTGGGTGGGCATGTATCCTTTTTCAGCGTAAATGTAACGTGTACTGATTTTTGTTTAATTTGCTTTAATTTTCCATTTATCTAGCCATATTTCGATTTTATTTAGCACACTTGGGTAGTGGATGATGCCACGTTTGCATCATTATGTGTAGCTAATATGGCAGTAAAAATCGGAAAAAATTACAAGTTGAACTCATGTTGTTAGTGAGAGGTTTGCTGTGTACCATAAGTACAAAATAGGTCCAATGCTACACACACTTGGTAGTGGATGATGCCACGTTTGCGTCATTTGTGTAGCTAATATGGCAGTAAAAATCAGCAAAAATTACAAGTTGAACTCATGTTGTTAGTGAGAGGTCTGCTGTGTACAATAAGTATAAAATATGTCCAAGGAGACCACCTTCAGAAACTCCAGACTTTATGTCATATATAGTTGACTATGTTTGTCTTTTTGTTTTACATAATACGTTCTATTTGCCAAATAACTTTTAAAAATTTCGTAATAGTCAGATTGCAACATTTTTTTCACTTTATATAGCAGTTCCTACATATCAAATGCTTGGCTTATGTCTATAAAGGTAGCTGATTTTATATATTCCTTCTTATCAAACGCATTATTTATGAAGTTGACAATTCGATGTACTTGCTCTAATGTGTTGTGCTGGGCCATAAATCCGAATTTAAATTCTGGTATTAACTTACGATTTTCTATTATAGGAGATAGTCTTTTAAGCAGTAATTTTTCAAAAACTTTTGAGTGCACTGGAAGTAAGCTGATTGATGGTATGTTTGATATGATTTCATCAGGACATTTCTCAGGTTTCCGTATCACTATCACTTCAGAAATCCATTTCCATTGTATGGGAAAATATCTTATTCTTAATAACCCTTTATAAATTTGTGCTAAGTAATTTGTGTAAACTGTCACTATTTATTTATTTATTATCTCAAAAGAACCCTGGAAGAAGTTGTTCTTCCAGAGTATACTTTTAAATTGATAAAAATAGCTTACAATGAATTGTAACTAATTGTCCTATTTTTCTTTTTTATTTATAAAGTTTTTTTTTATAAGAAAGGCCCATATCCCGAAAGAGAAAAGGACCTGAAGTGGGCCTGCGAATTTATCTGCAGGTACACTGATGAATAAATAATAAATAAATAAAATAACTTATTGATAACTGGTTCAGTGCATAAAAAAATTAACAAATCACATAGAAACAATAACCATGTTCTTAGGTCAATCAGATTGATATAGGGCTATGGGAAAATATTTTCAATAAAAATATGGATACGCTACAAAAAATATAGGAAAATGGCATTAAAAATCTATTTGAGGATACCTATAAGAACCACTATGAATAAAATTTATTATAAATATAATATTTTATTATCAACTGATTATAAAAAAAAATGTTACAGGCTCTGCATTACATCTGCAATATTAAATAATTATATAAAAAAATCACAGGCTCTACATTGTACATAACAATGAAAATAATACTACAAAAAATTTGCCATCAATTTAATTATGAGGTGCTGATACGCCTTCATACAAGATTATTGGATCCATCAAATGAAAATTATTTATCCATTACATATCCATTATTATCTACACTATCAGAAAATAAACACCAGACTTTTAATTCAAAACGTATTGATTTTCCACACGAATAAATATTTTTCCTGAGCGTATATTAAATTACTACAATCAATTGTGTGAAAAAACATCAAAGTGCATAAAATGTTTATTTTCAGCGTCTACCAACGGTTTAATCTAAGCAAAATTATTATTATTATTCAAATAGTTATTATCTGTATTGTGATAAGTTAATTTCAAACTCCTTCTGGTCCATTTTCTCTCACCATCTTCTATTTAAAAATTTAATTTCATTAAAATACACAAAAATTAATTTCTATCCCATTTCCCACTCAAAAGAGTTCAAATGGTTGTCAATTTGATTATATGTATAATAAATACTTACTACACAATAATCTATCAGGATCACTAGTGTTGACATTACATAATCGATTGGAATCATAAGTGTTGATAATACAAAGTACTAAAGCAAAACTGTTTAATAAAATTTTAAATTTACAAATCAGAAAGATTAACAATAGTGTCGTGTATAGAAGTATTGTTATGTCTTTTTTTGAGTACTTTTTATTCAATAAATTTGGCCTAATTCAGAAAAACAACAAATTTTGATGCTATACTCTTTTTTTCGGGTCAGATTTAATTGTTTACAGTTTCAAAAAATGTTTTAAATTTTTTGTGTTTTATCCTATTCTGTTGTCCTACTCTTTATTAAGGTTCAGGCTTCTTTTGATTACGCAATTAATTTTAAAAAATTTATAATTAAGTTAGCATTATAGTCTTAACAGTCATGAATCTTTTTACAAATCTAAATCTAATGACAATTTAATTTAAAATAAATATAATTTTAAAATAATATAATAAATAAAAAAAATATATCGAAAGTTCGTTGTACCACAGATATTTAAAATTTAACTAGAAAACAGATTTGTTTTGATTACTTTTTACCACTTTTTTTTTTACACAGTAAAATAAAATCCAAACACCTACATAATATTATTAAAAACAAAGTATAAATATCCAATTTATATATATATATATGTATAATTATACATAAAAGTTTTTTGTTTTTTAAAACGTTTAAGAAATATACAACAACAAAAAATTCATCAATTACCATTAATACTAAAGTTTTAGTTTGAATGCAAAAACAAAAAAAAAAAAAACAAATTATAAATATGAAAACTTTTAATTAAATTTTTATTTATTTAAAAACTACTTTTAGATATACATAAATGCATTTAATAAAAATTTTTAAAATTATAAACTAAATATTCTTAGCTGAAAAAAAAAATTATATACATATTATATCCATAATATATGCATGCTGGTGATATGAGATAAATAGAGTTGACATTACAAACTAGAAAGTACTATTAAATAAAATATTTTAAATATAATTGAAAATTAACTGCCCCAGGCAGACTTCGGACCGATCAATATGAATTTGATGATCCATACATCATTAAAGCTTTATATATTTGTCTTGTTCGTTCAAAACTGGAATATGCAAGTCCAGTTTGGTCACTATTTTATCATTATCATATCGATAGACTTGAAGCAATTCAGAAAAAGTTTCTTCGGTTTGCTCTTCGTAGTTTACCGTGGTCTGGCACCCTTTTATTCTCCCTCCTTATGCAAACCGGCTAAAACTATTGCAATTAAATACGTTGGAGTCCCAAAGAACTGTTTCTGATATTGTATTTTTAATGCAAATTCTAAATGCTGAAATTGATTCACAGGCTGTTAAGCAGTTGATTGACACCCATTTAAATACAAGTACTCGTTTCCGTTCGGAAAGTATTTTTAACTTGGTATTTCACCGAACTAACTATGGGAAATATGAATCAGTTAATAGAATGTTTATAGCTCTGTTAATGAGTATAAAGATTTTATTGATTTTTCGTTCAGTAAATTGAAATTAAAGAAAATTTTATATTTACATCTACCATAATCTATAATATTGTACTTGTAATAATAATTATATATGTATATGTAATTTAATTTATTTATTTATTTATTTATTTAACAGTGGACCTACAGATTAATCTGCAGGCCAACTACAGGCTCTTTTCCCTTTCGGAATGTGGGCCTTTATAATATAAAGATAAACGAAACAATATTTAAAAATTTACAAAATGTAACACTTAATTTCTATAGGAAATATAACAAATAATCTATAAACAGAAAAAATTAAACAATTCAACAATATTTTAACTTCAGTTTAACAATTTAACAAATTAACAAATTAAACAATTCAAAGTACAGACCAAGATAGAGATTAATTCAAGCCAATGAGGTACAAACCAGGAAGTCCAAAAGTAGCATTTACACCTCCTGGTCTGCGCCCCATTAATTGACTTGGAATTCAAAAATACATTTTTAAATTAATTTACAATATATAATATTATAAAAAGTTGTATATTTGTGTATTTGAGTGCTAAGTATAAAATAGTATAAAAATGAAGTATAAATATACTTACCATTTCGCTAGAATACTTAATCCAACAAATAGTAAGTAAACAATAGTGTTAATGAATGTAAATGGTTGGTAGGACTTATTCCTACCAAGTAATAAAACAAGTTATATTTCATCCCAGATGTTATGATGTAGTAGGAGGTTTTTTATAAGAGTTATGTGTGTATAGGTATGGAATTGTAGGGCTTGCAATGGGGTGAATGTGAACTGAGATGTAATTGTGTTATTTGAGGGGCATTGTGTTAGGATGTGTTTGATAGTGAGAAGTTCTGGACAGTGAATACATGTCGGAGGTGTGGATCTGTCAAATAAATGTTTATGTGTGGCAAGAGTATACCCTAGGCGCACTCTTGTAAGTTTAACACCTAGGGCTCGAGATTGATTTTTTATTGGGCCAGGAATGTTTGCGTTTGGATTGTGTAATCTAGCAAAGCGATTGGAAGAATTCCAGGCTGATTGACGGATGTGCGCCGCCGCGTGTATTGCAATGATCCTTTTAGCAGCATGGGAGTAGGACATTAATGAATCTCTTGTAAGAGGTGTAATTTAATTTTTATAGTAATTTCTATATTTTAAGACTTTTTATTTTTTTTCTTATTTTATTTTATTTTTTTTTTTTTTTTGTTTGTTTATTTTACTAGTTTATGATATTGTAAACTTGTAATATGTTTGAATTAAGGATAAATAAATAAATTCTAAATAATGCAATTCTAATTAATGAATTTATCTAGATAATATTTTTAGATAAGTGTGTTATGAGGGTGGATGCTTTAACAACAACAATTATTAAAAAAATATTAGATTAATTTGGTAATATAATAAATTATATTTGAAAAAAAAATTAATGATCTGTAATAATTTCAATAATGACCATATAAACATAATTATTAGGTAGAACAAATATTTTTAAATGTTTTGTGTTTGTTTCTATTCTGTGCTATACTCTTTTTTCCGGGTCAGATTTAATTGTTTACAATTTCAAGAAATGTTTTAAATTTATTGTGTTTTATCCTATACTGTTCTAATTTTGGTTCAGGTTTTATCATTAACTCGATTTTGTTCATAATAATTCTTGCTTGCTTATGTTTTGTAAAGTCTTCTCACTTCTATTTTCTTTTGCAGATTATCACAAAATTTTATATTCACTAAACCTTTATTTCAATCATCATAATATAATGGATTGATCTATAAACAGGCTTTACTAAAAAAATACTACAATTATATTTTAATCAAGAATTTATTCTTTGAATTATTATTTTATTTATTGCCTTAATGTATTTGTACAATATGTTATTTTCATAAATTTGAATTCTTTAATAGAAAATTTACACCTTTGATTTGTAATTATTTAGACTAACCTAATTTAAATATTTAGAATAAATTTAATTTGGAAATGACGAAATGGCAAGTAAAAACCTTCAATTAATTATTTGTATGCTAATATAAAACCTAATGTAAACCTAATCTAAATCTTATCAAACAATTATTAAATTTCAGTTTTAGATGTTGTAATTTCTGGTTTGTAACTGTTGACCAATTTTTACCGTTGTTTACTGTAAAAATGAGTTTGTTTGTTTTTAATTTTATTAGTTCAATAAAAAACTATTATAACATCATATTTAAAACAAAATTTACAAATTTAAAGGAATATTGAAAGTTTTAATTTTAAACATTCGTATACAAAACTTTAATTTTTAACTATTTAAAATTTCAAAAGTAAATAAAATTTAAATACTTTATATCTCATTGTTCTTTATAATATCAATTAATATTCTTTTAAATCTTGAAATATCCCTATCATTTTTAACTGCATTGGGTAACAAATTAAAAGATTGTGTACCCTTATAGAGTAGACTATTTTGTGTTCTGGTTCTCCTGTATAATGGGAGTCTGAAATCACCCCTATTTCTTAGAAAGTAATAACCACCTACATATCTAATATTTTTTTGTAAATATTGCGGCATTCTATCATATTTCAATTTATATACGAACATTATTGCATTAAATTTTAGTCTTTGATTTACGCTCATCCATTCCAATTTATTTAGCATATCCTTACTTCTTGTTCTTCTGTCACACTTTAATATAATTGTCATAGCTCTATTTTGAAGTACTTGCAATCTATTTAAGTTGAGTGCAACTTAACTTTAGAAGTACTTGCAAGTACTTGCAAGTACTTGCAAGTACTTGCAATCTATTTAAGTTCAGTGCAACTTAACTTTTGAAGTATTTGCAAGTACTTTTGAAGTACTTGCAATCTATTAAGAACAGTACTCAAAATGTGGTAAGATAATTGCATTATAAATTAATATTGCACACTTTAGTGATATTTTATTTCTGATTCTTGCCAAATAACCAAGTTTTTTCGAAATTTTTTTACAAATATTATCAGAATGCATATTAAATTTAAGCTCTTTATCTACAATGACTCCTAGATATTTAATACTGCTAACACACTCTAATTGTTCATTATTAATATTTATATTTAAATTTTCTATTCGAGAATTTATCACCATACATTTTGTTTTACTTACATTAAGTTTTAATTTGTTTTTTGACAACCACTCATATAATGTTTCTAGGTCCCTGTTCAATTTATTTTCTAAGTCTACCAAATTATCCCCTACTAAGTAAATTAATGTGTCATCCGCAAAACAAAGACACTGAAGAAAAGGCAACACTATCCTTTATGTCATTTATATGTATAATAAAAACAACATTACTCCCAAAACGGATCCTTGTGGAACTCCTAGTTCTACTCGTTTTTTGGCTGATACATACTCTCCTATTTTTGGTTTTTTGGAATCTTTCATTTAAGAAACTTTCGAACCACTTCTTTTCAGTGCCTCTTATTCCGTATTTATACATTTTTCCTATTAAATTTTTTCGATCCAGTGTCTCGAAAGCCCTTTTTAAATCTAAAAAAACCACGATGATAACTTTTCCAGAATCAGTTTCTTTCTTCCATTCATTTATTATCCAATTTAAAGATGTTTCAGTTGAAAATCCTTTTCTGAAACCAGATTGTTCTTCACAGATAATATTTTTTGTAGTTAGAAATTCTTCCATCTGAAAGCACACAACTTTTTCGAGAATTTTTTCATACATTGGTAACATATTTACAGGTCTTAAATCACATGCCATCTTTGCATTTTTAATTTTTTCTACGGGCACTACTATGGACTCCTTCCATGATCTCGGAAACATTCCTTGTGTCAATGAGGTATTAATAATTTTCGTTAAGATAGGACACATTAATTCGTTAGATTCTAGAATGATATTTATATTCACTCCATTAAAATCATTTTTACTATTCATATTTTTCATAATTTTATCTAATTCAGATTCATTTATTTCCTTAAACTTAAATATTTCATTTATTTCTTGTATACTATCACTATAATTTATATGTGGAATGTTCCTATTTAGCTTATTAACGCTATCAACAAAACATTCATTTAATTTATCCACTAAATCTTTGTTATTATTAATAATATATTATTCTGCATTTATCTGGATGTTTGTAAGTTCGACGGAACGCTCCAACACATATACAAATTGCATATGTATACAAATGCATATATATACAAATTGCTTTGGTGCTTTTTTTTAACACCTGTCTACCATGCTGAACCTTTGCAGGAAAAATTGATTGCATGAACTATATTTTTTTAATTTAATGTTAGTCTTCTTCGCAAATAATAAGGAAAAATAAAAAATAAAAATAATAATATAAATAAAACAAGCAATTTTTTTGATTTATAATAATAAGGACTAATAGAAATTTAATCAATAGTTTAATATGGTATAATAACCAAAAGGCAAACAGCATTTAACACAAAAAAAACATAATTCACTCAAAGGTTATTCTTATTACTTACAATTATACACAATAATATGCATGTGTATCAGCATATTTGTATTGTATAATATTATACATTATACTACTTTATTGCTTCTACCTTTTATTTTTGTCATTATTGTGAGCGTAACTCACTTCACTCAAAAAAAATTATTTTTGTTTTTTTTTTGTTTTTTTTTTATTATTTGCTGTATTTGTATTCTGTATGTTCTGTATGCTCCATTCCAAAAATATTATTTTATTTTCAGTGTTAAGTGTTCACTTTTCACTTCACTGTTCAGGTTCACTGTTCAATCAATAGAACTTGATAGATGTAGAGTAGGATAATTAACTCTACTTCTACGAAAACATTGTTTTTTTTAAATTGAAAATTATTGATGAAAATGTTTTTGTATTTTTTGTAAATTTTACCAATTTAGATACAAAATTTTGAATATATAAATTATGAATATTTTTTAAAAATAACACAATACCATAATAACAGTTTATTCATATAGCAAAATAAGATCCCTATATATTATACAATGCCCTATGCTACCACGCGGAGTAATAGGAGAAAAAAAAAAAAAAAAAAAAAAAAAAAAAAAAAAAAAATATTATACAAAAGACAAAGTTTATATGAAAATAAGATCCCATTTTTAAATTTGCTCTCCCAGAGGCCACAATAACGCTAATACGGAATAATTTATAGTAAATGGAACCCAACTAACGAATTATAACTAAATGGAAGTGAGTACGTGTATACCTTAACTCTTTTCATTTCTTCTAACTCCCTACAATACCACTCCGCTGTATTTAGTATTTAGTTGATAAAAAACGAGATACGAATATATTGTGAAAATATTAAAAGCTGATATAAAATAGTGATATATCATCTGGCTATACTAATCAGAAGGTTTTAATTTCAAATATCTATAGTCAAGGTGCACATGTGGGCTTAATTAATATTTTTATTTCTTTCACTATTGCTAAAATAATTTTATATAATTTTTTTAAAGTGCAAATTTTTAATAACGCATAAAAAACAAATTAACCTTAAATATTTAAGAAAGTCAAATAAATACATTTAATCAATTGATATACAATACAATTAGTAGTTAATTAGTTAGTAAGTTTAAAAATATAAAAACAAAATAATATGTCGCTTTTACAAAATTAGGCTATAAGTACTATAAAATACACTACAACACAAATTTAAATGTTAGAATTTAATTTTTATACTTTTCTCTATCTTCAAGCTGAACTCAAATTAATTTCAAAGTAAATTTATTATTAAATTCTAAATTGAAAAATTATTAAATACTATAGGTTTTAAGATTAGTTTTTTTTTTAAAGTATATTATGTATAAAAACATGCATTTAAATAAATATATTAGTAAATAAATAAATAACACTGGTACCTGTATTCTACGAGCAAGCAGCTATAGTAATGTACTCTATGCTTGTGACCGTCAAACACTGGTAATCTCAAAAATTATTTTAAAAGCATTTTATATCTCTTTAGGGATCAAACCTCTCACAAACGCAACAATTATCAGTGCTAGCAAGTCACTAGATGCACTTACATGCCTATTAAACAAACATGGACCCGTTGTTTTACTGCCACGTAAACATTCCTACTTGTATTTTTATAAATATTTTTTTTTTTATTTTTCTTTTTGTTGTTCATTGCCTATTTTGTTTGTTTTCATTTTTCTTTCTTAATTCTTATAATTAGTATTAATTTTATTGGGAGTATAATCTGGTAACGAGTTAAATAAAATAAAGGTATTCTATTTAAGAAGGCTTAGTTCCTGACAATAGCAGTAGTTTTCCACATTTAATGAGTAGATAAGCCAGTAATTCGTTAAAATAAAATACTCAAATTATTGTAGATATTGTAGTGTAAACTTTCAGTACCGTACTTAATTAAGCACGAAAAGGTGAGTCTACCTAAGTTACTGTCAAGATAAAAAAAAAAAAAAAAAATTTAATATATTTCAAATTTTTACCTACAGTATCTTTTATCTACTCTACTATCATCAGTGTGACATAACTACTGTATTTACTGATAGCGCTGTACTTACTGTACTTTTAGTAGAGCTAACGCCGATTGGGTATTTAAATACCCATTCCAAATCTCAGGCGTGGCAAAAGCTAGAGGTCTAAGTTTTTTCCAGGCAACTTCTATAACCTCTATGACCATCCTTAGGAAATTTTATAATGATTCTACGACGGGATCTATGAGCTGACTTTAATGGGTTAATGAGACCAAAATATAGAAGTCAAAAGCTTAAAATGGTTCTTTTACCATACCGTACGATTTTTTAAGCCTCTAATATTACAAATTTCCATAAACAATATTCCATCTTTAATTTGTCTTATAATTTTTATAATTTTAAGATTGACGACCATCTATTTTATTTTCTACGTTTTAGAGGGGCTAATTTTGTTTTGATAAAAGCATATATTAAAAATTTTATTTTTACTTATTATTTTATTTATTCAACGGTTTGGGTTCTACTGCTGCTCACTATCTGATGATTATATATTACACAAAATATAGAAATCTTTCCTCTTTAATAAACGTCTGATGTGCTTGTTCTAAGCATTATATATCTGGCATCAGTATTAACATACCCATTATCATATCAATATTGTTGGTAGTAATCAAAAGCAATATTTTAATTTTGCTTTTTCCAATATTCGGTCATAACTCCTTGAAATTTAAATCATGACTATTTTATTCCTATTAGTTTTATCATTAATCAAATCATAACTTTTGTTGATTGTACTAGTTTGACATACTAGTTTACTTGTTATGAAGGTCTTACTTCAGAGCTTAAATCATTATGAGCAATTAATCAGCTTACACCCACTTCGTCATGTTTACTTCTAACAAAAAAAGTTGTTATTTACTGTACCTGTCAGTATATTGGTATGGGTGTGCAGAGATTATTGGAAAATTGAATTCTAATAACACTAACAAAAAAATCAATATGTCTTTCAATTCTTACAATAAGTTAAAAACAAAATCAATTTTATAATACCTACACTATTACACGCTATTTATTTTTTGATACAAATATAAAAAAAAACTAAAAACAAAACATAAAAAAAATTAATTCTTTTTAAGTTGTTTTGCATATAACAATAAAACTGTTGCATTTTTAAACTTTTATAAATAATATAATTTTTTTTTATTATTTTGTTTTGTTTTTTTTTTTTTTTTGAAAACTTTAGTCTAAAAACTATATTATAATTTATGTAAATAAACATCAGCGCATATACACTGATACACATATTATTAAATTTAAGATATAAAAATATACATGTAAACATATAATTATAGTATATATATATATATATATATATATAAATATAAAAGTAGCAAATTTAAATAAAATTATTCATAAAGTTGCTGCTGCAACCAGTTTAGATTAAACTTAAACGAAAGCAATTATCCTGCCGCAAAATATATATATATATATTTTTTTTTTAATTCTTAAAAAATTAAATATATATTTACATATATTATGTATATAGCTACATATTATTCTATATTACTATGTATGTAAGTATATAATGATATTATGTACTAGAGAGAATATGCTTTAATATTAAACTAATTGCAATTTTCCTGATGCTACTCTACTAAACTCTGTTACATTATTGTATGCACTTAATGTACTTTTTCTAAGCTAAACCTAAGATAATATTATTGTAATTGTATACAATATACATTATTATATTATATATAGTGTCGTATGTATAGTTGAGTTATTATATATTATTATATGCATATGTGGTATATTATGTATATATAATAAAAGCTCATATTATACAGTATAGTTTATTTTTAGTATTACATTCTACTTTTACATCATTAAAATTAATTCTAATGTAACAAAATAGATTTGTATGCATGTACATTATATTATGTTAATGCCATACATGTATGTTATATATATGTATGAATGAAGCAAAAGTTAGATAACGCGACAAGTAATACAAAATAAAAAGAATAGAATTGACCTAGGGAATACTTGAGATTTATATATGAATGAGAATAACTTGAATGGAAATAAATAAAAAAGTGAGAATGAAAAACCACAAAACAAGACAATAAAATAAACTAGAAAAAAAAAAACACATTTAATTTCTCGGTTAAAATAAATAAAAGAAAAAGAAGGAAGAAGAAGGAAAACAATATATTTTTCTTTAATTTGTTTAGCCTTCTTTAAATTTAATTTTAATGCTTTCTTGGTAGCTATGTAGAAAATATAACCAATTTTTTTTTTTGTTTCTTGGGATCAACATTTTCTTTGTATAGTCCTTCGCTAATTAGAATTTAAAAAAAAAAAAAAAAACAAAAACACATATTATTATTTTTTTTTATATATTTATATATATATATAATATTAACCACAACATTTTTATTTATTTATTTTCATGTTTTAATTAAATTAAGGATATTTTTGAAATTAATTTAAGGATTAGCAATATTAGTTGTAAGCGTATAATTTTAGCTCTTAAAAATATTTTGAACCAGAAATAATTTAATTACAATTAAAATTATGTTTATTACACATACGTATTAAATTAACCAACCAATTTTACATTGTATTTTCAGTTAAGTATAATAATTATAAAAGCAATATAATTTTAAATAGTAATAGAAATTATTATAATAAAAAAAATAAATATGTATAATTGAATGTGAATTTGTGTTAATGTTCATTTACTATAAAAAATATAAATTTTATTTTTTGTTAAATAATATAATAACAAAATAAATATAATATAAATAAAATAAATAATATAATATGATATATAATATAATATAATATAAATAAATATAAATAAAATAAAAATATAATAATTAAATATAAATGATATATAAATAATAATAAGATAAAGAAAAATGCAACTGCTACAATTTGTAGATGATTATCTCGGTAGTTTAAATCTATTTTATGATATACTTTCTTAAAATTTATTAATATACTTACTTACAGAGGCTAAAATTGGCATTAATGTGTAGTGAAGGTGAATGACAAAAGATACAAAAAAAATGTATTAGAAGAAATGTGATACAATATAGAAGAGTAAAAATTAAACCAAGGTCAGTATAGTTAAGCGAAGGTGATGACATCTGCCAAAATATTAGAGTTAACAGTAATTGATGTCGAGGGAAATAACTTTATCAGCCTTCACAAAATGAAGAAATATTTGTGAAACGTTATATATTAACTATATTTAATACCCAACATGCCAGTTGTAGGCCAAAACGAATAAATTAATTTAATGTACCTTCATAAAACTTAGAAGAAATACTTGTACAATATGCGACATGTAATTACCCAAGTAACATTGTCCAAGAGCAAGACTCTACAAAATTGCAAAAAAGGGCTCATAAGACTCTCATATAACACACTTGAAACGCTCATAACTTTAACTCTTGTTACAAGAATTAAATTAGTTCTCATAATATTCTTATTATGAGATAATTACACTCATAGAGTATTACTCTCATAGTAACACTCTCGTAATACACTTGCTATGAGAGTTCAACTCTCATAGAGTTAAACACTTGTAATAAGAACGTTATGAGAGTTTAAGTATAAAAATAGTTTATCAAAATACACTTGCTATGAGAGTTTAACTCTCATAATGCTCTCATAGTGTTGAACACTTGTAAGAAGAACGCTATGAGAGTTTAAGAATAATAATACTTATTAAAATTCTGTTATGAGAAGAAAAATGTTGAATCCCTTCAAATCAGATCATTATGATTATAAAACGATATAGACAAAATGGAAAAAATTTGATTGGAGAAAAGTAAAAAAATACGGTAGCTTCCGTAAAAAAATTGAAAAAACATATCTTGAATTGAAAACGCCCAGGTATATTAAAAGCATAGGAGTAAATTATAATGGGCAATCAGCGGTAGCTTCATCTAAAGATACAATTTTAGTTTTTGATGCTTCACATCAAAGCAAAATTTTCTTAGAACCTAACAGCAGTAATTAGATCCAAAACCACTCAAATTCAGATAACGAAGAATCCCGTCCTGTTTATAATTCAACAGAACCAATGTATGTATAAGTTTATTTAAATTAACAGAAAAAATAGTTAATGAGATAATTGCAGTATACCTTTCCAGCAGGATTATTATATAGGGGATGATGATGATGATGATGATGATGATGACTGTGAAGAACATCAGCTCTCTATGAAGAATATCGACAGTGAATTAGAAAAAGATGAGGTTTTTGGAAATGAATTAAAGAATTGGGCAATTCAGTTTAACATAAGACAACAAGCACTAGCACCAAGCCCCAAGTGTTGTTAGGAATATGTATTATTATAAATCTGATACTATTAATTATAATATATATTCTTATTAAAATGAACTTAATCTCGTTTATTTAATAAGCTAAAACAAATTTTTGAAATAAACACAAATTTTATTTATTTAGTCTTGTAGGCAAAACAAAATGCTATTGTAAAAGAAATAATACTCTCATAATTAGAGTAATATTATCTCATAACAAGAGTTCTGATCTCATAACAAGAATTCTTATCTTATAAGTTAGTGTGTGTCTTACTAAACCAATAGCGGCCATTATACGGAGTTTTTTTTTTATTTTTCTCCATATTAACCCTTACGTCGCTAAGTAATTTTGTTAAACAAAATATATATCACTTTGATTCAATTTTATGGTTCAACGTTTAGACGTCCATGTAAATTTAATATATATATAGGTATGTATGCAATTAAAAGAAATTTAAATTTCTATAAAAAGAACGCTCTCCGTCCAACAGTTTTTTAAAAATCATTTACTAATTTATTAGTACACCTTCTTTAAATTTTCCAAATAAAAATTCTCGAAAAAATGTTTAGTAAAAAATTACATTACCGTACTTAAATCAAGCACGAACCGGTAATTATAGCTAAGTTACTGTCAACATTAAAAAGAAAAACAAAAGAAAAAAATATTATTTATCTAAATGCGACAGGGTTCTTATATAAATTAATAAAAATAGTTTCTAAAAAAACTAAATTATTTTGACTTAATTTAGGGAAAAGGTGGAAAAGGCATGGTAATTAAGAAGTATTTTGTTTTTTTCAAATCACACCAAACCATAGCTTCTTATTAAAACATGACTGTTTATTGGTTGATAGTGAAAAATATCAGTCTATTTAAGTCCTTGTTCTGTTAAAAAAGTGAAATTGGGCTTTAAATTGAATTATAATTAATAAATAGGGTATTTTTCTAGTATTATATTTACTTTTATACTTAGTTTTACTCAAATTTATTTAGTGAACTATTGGTTCAGATATATGGGTAAAAATAGCATTATAGGACCCGAAAGGGTTAAAAAAAAATTATTAAAATTATTTAAATTTTGATTGTTTTTGGAGCGCATTGCTTTTTTTCGAGGTAAAATGCCTACTTTTATCAATAAAATTTCAATGCCAGGTAAATTTTGGTTATTATTGTGAAGAAAAAATTATTTTAATTTCCTATAATTTTATTTCATTTAATATTTTATTTTAGTTTAATATTTAATATATACATACTTACTTATGATCACACACACATAAAATTAAACATAAACTTTATTTAACTCAACTCTGCATAATTATTCTAAAAAAATGAAACCAATACATTTATATTAATATGTTTCTACCTCTTTCTGACAATTAGACTCATAATGAGAGTTAAACACTCATAATAAGAGTTTCTCAATACTCTCATAGTAGTTTCCTTATGAGACTTTTACTCTCATAAACGGTGCCCTTTTACTCTCATAACGATCATATAAAGCACTCATAGCATTCAACAAGAGTAAAATTATGAGAGTAATACTCTTGGCTTAATTCTCATAGAACTCTACTAGAGCCTTATGAGAGGAATTTTGTTACTTGGGTAGTCACTAATAGGTCAAAAATATTAGTTGTAAGTTTTGATAATACATATAGGCCGTTTTTGAAAATGAATTTGAGAGTTGACCAACTTCTTTACAACAGTAAGGCTATATAATATAGGGCTCTTCTGAAATAGATGTTGTATCCGCATATGACCAAATGACTCTATCCCAAGAATACCTAGTTTTTCTAACTTTCCAAAAATATATATATTTAATGACGCATCTTATCCTTTAAGGACCAAAAGGACGTTTGAAAGTATCTTTGTTGTTTTGATGTTTTTGTATATAAACTGCTATATCTGTTGATCTATTATGTATATATATATATATATATATATAGTAAGATAACGGTCCGGAGCATATTTTAATATATTGTTTATGGTGATTGGTGCTGCCGTTATATGATTATTGTAGTTCAAAGTTTTTCGTTATTTTCTTTTTTTAAAAACCAATTACCTCAAGATTTTACCGCCACTTCATTCAATAGCAACCCTAACTAATACCCATTCACTAACAACCTTAACACTTGAATCAAGTTAAGTACTTTGACTCAAATGGCGTGAAATGGAGTTGGTTCAAACGTGTAAATGCAACAGGTATATCAAATTGATGACTTAGATTGTTCAGTCTTCTCTTAAAATTTTTGTTTTCAATACTTTTTGCACTAAATCTATAGACATTTTATTATTTCAAAAAAAATAATTTTAATGTTTCTTATTTTAAAAAATTTGTGCGAAGCCTATATATATAAAGACACCATATTATCATGATGAATTGAAAATTCAGTACTAATTTTTATCTTAATTAACCTATTTTACCCTCATATAACAAACTATTAACAATCAGTCATAATTAATGATTGTTAATAGATTATGATATATGCTCTACCTTTTATCATTATTTTTTACAAAAGAAATGTGCTACAAACGAATTTGAATTTAATCCTACTTATTTATTTCCAGTATAGTGAGTACATTATTAAAACACACACAGCTTATGAGGGATCGACTTTTATATCTATTTTAGGTATACTAGCATATATAACATATATACAGTAATCTAAAGAAAATTAAAATACGCAATTAATTCTAATCTAATAAACAAATATTTCAACTTGCCGAATTACTTTCAATATAATGTAAATCTTTATTATATATATATGCATATAGATATTATTTAAAAAGGAATTTTAATGCTTAAATAATATAATATGTAAGTTTATTCTCACAATACGCTAAGCACATAAATATATTTAATAAATTTTACAAAGTGTAGTAGGTTTTAAAAATTTTCCGCAACAGCAATTTAATAAGTTTTCAAAGAAATATTCTTCAATACATTTTACAATAGCAATCCTACATTAAAACAGTTAATTTTTAAAGTATATATTATATTAAAAACCTTTTCCAACCTGTATATATGCTTTGTATCTACTTAAAATAAATTTATATTTAAAATAAAGTTAGTTAATTTATGAACTCAAATAATTCTTAGAAAATATATATATATATATATTTTTTTTTTAAGTTTTATCAGCTCAGAAAATATTTTAATCCACATTAATTTCATTAAAAGGATATTTTTTTTCAATTAATTTTCAAACAAAAATATTTATATTTTCCAAGTATCCAAAACATCAAATCTTATTAAACTATTTAAATTTATCTTTTATAGCATTTATATAAATTTTAATCCAAACATCAAAGTGTGATTTTTCTGGTGAAAATATGTTTTTTTTTTCATTAAACAAAAACTCATCATTGTAAATACAACGAGAAATTAAATTTAGCAGTTTTATTTCAATGACATTCGCATTTACTTATCATGGCAATTTATTAATATTTTAAATTTTACTTTGACATATCTGAATGGCCTTGTAGTATCTTAGTCAAATGGGTTAGATTTGAATAACTACATAACTTCAATTTTCTCATATACTTATATTTATGTATGCATTAGTATAAAATAAAATTTTCCATATTAAAACAAAAAAAATTTAAAAAAAAAGGACTTGAAGGAAAATTGTTAGTATGTTAACTACTGAAATTAAACAAATTGCATTTAAATAGTAAAAGATATCTCCAACTTTTTGTCTCAACAAGTATATCATAAAATCAAAAAATGAATACCGAAAATTGGAATTGAAAGTACAAAATCCAATTTTTATAAAATATTCTTTAGAAGTTAAGGGGTAAAATGTAACGATTTAATTTTGATTAAGTTAATGCTCAAATTGAACAAAATTGTATTTCAAAAAAATATAATGGAATTTTAAACAATGTAAAAACATTACTAGAAAGAAGAATTATATTGTACGACGAATCAAAAAACTTAATGGAAATAAAAGCTAGTACTGAAAATTTTTGTGGACTGGTTTTAATTTTTTTTTGAAAGTTATTACTTTTATCAGTATAGGGCTTTCACTTTACAATTTCTATTATATTCAAGTCTTGGAACTAGTTGTCTATCCCTATTTAATTGACACAGCTGGCTTGTTCGTAATATATCGACCTAAGGTAGAGGTGTAAATAGTTGACCTATAAAATTTTCTGATTGTTAGACGATTCAACTCTAAGATCATATGCAAAACTTTGTTTGGTGGTTTTCTTAGTTTATGATTATTCTATTTTTTTCGTCGAGTTAGGAGTCCATCTAACTAATCAGTGTGCAGATGTATTTGTTATTCATCTATGGTTAATGTAAAATAGTTTAATAGTTAAGTTCCGCTATTTTTGTTTCATATGAAAAAAACCCTACTACATTTCAGTTTATACAAATTATGAAATATTATACATTTTTATAATTAATATAATTTATTGTAATTTTTTTGAAATTTATTTTATATTTATCGATTCAATACGATTTAAAAAAATAAAATTATATTTAAAAATAAAATAATAAAATCACTAATTTAACATACATAATAATGTACTCGTACAATATTATAACTTAAATTACTAGAAATACATTTTAAAGCCACATAATAGATGTATCTGATATGTATGAAAATAATAGTATCAAGAATAACACTAACAGGAGGAATATAAACACTGAAGAGTATATTATATCTAGTACAAACAAACCACAGAAATCCGGTGCACCTTATATAGCACCAACAAAACTTTTATTCAATTTTCTTCTTATATATTTTTTTATTTAACCTGAAACTTTTTATAGAAAATAAAAAGATATAAAATAGAATAAAAAGAAAACTTTTATTGAAACATTGATGGAATTATTAAACAACAACAATAATATTTTATAATATTATATTAATTTGCATACACATCATGCAAGATACAAGAAACTTAATGAAATAAAAAAAAAGAATTTGAAGAGAATTTTCTCAACAGAATGAATTCGAATAATAATTAGAGGTTAATTTAATTTATTTTATATATCCTTATTTTATTATGTGTTTATTGTAATGTGTACCTAAAGTAATTTTCAACTATAAAATTTTTATACAACTATTGAATATTATTATGTCGATATAAATTATACTCTTATATAAAAAAAAAATAAACTGATATTTATGTAAAAAATATTGAAAAATCAAAAAATACTATATAAACTTTATGTTTAACCGATTTTAAATTATTTCCAACTTTTTTGGTTGTTTAAGAAAAAAATTAATTTTAACAAAATTGCATATTCTTTGACTTTTTATGCATAGCTATTATGGTAAAAGATGTCAAAAAATACTTTAAAAACGTATTTTTTTACCAATTTCAACCCACTCTTCTAACTATTATATAAGACTAGTTATAATATCAACTAAATATAACAACAATATTTTTAATACTAACAATAATAATTAAAATTAGTAAAGAAACAAAATGACTCGACTAAATTTTTTCATATTGTTATATGTATGTATGCGTTAGTGCAAAACAAAATTATCAAAATATAACAAATCGAACTTATAGGACTTGAAAAAAAGGACTTAAAGCAAAATTGTTAGTATGTAAACGACTGCAATTATAAGAATTGCATTTGAAAGCTAAGAGAAATCTACAACTTTTTCTCTCAATAAGCTTATCATAAATCCAAAAATTTAGGGCCGAAATTTGGAATAAAAAGTATAAAATGAAATTTTTATAAAACATTCTCTAGAAGTTTACTAGTAAAATGTATTGATTTATTTTTGATTAAGTTAATGTCCAAATTGAACAAAATTGTATTTCAAAAAAATATGATTGAATTTTACATAACAATGTACAACATAGTAACAGGACTATATAAAGAAAAAATATGTTCTAAAAAGCTTAACGGAAATAAAAGCTAGTACTGAAAATTTGTGAGTAATGATTTTGTTTTTTTTTTTTGATTTTACTAATTCTTCTTACATATTAAAATTTTGGTTTTAATTTTCTATCACGGTCTAATTGGCATACTTGAATGGGTAATTAACTAGTTCTTGACAATATATCGATCTAAGCTAGGTGTAATAGTTGACCGACATGATCTTCTGATTTTTCGACAATTTAACTCTAAAATCATACGCAAAGTTTTGTCTATGATAATTCTTTTTTTTTAGTAAAAAAATACACCAATTTTGAATAAATTGAAAAATTTAAGATTTTGTAAAAAAGACGTTAAAAATTGTTGTATTTTTTTATTTTAATTATAATTTTATAAAATTTTAATATACATATATAGTTACTGTTATACTGCTACTGCATATATGTATTGTAAATTTAAATTGTAATTTAATATAATATTCTACGCTGTTACAATAAAGTGGTAAATAAATAAATCAATAAGCAAAACGATCTATCTAAGTCCAACTGCAAATCGTTGACAAAATTTAATTTGATCTAAAAAAATTTAAACTCAAGACTTTTATTCCTCTTCGATAAAAATAACAAGATGGAATTTAACCTTGAGACTATGTGAGCTGGTAGAGTATATCATTTTTTATTTATCGGAATACCAACATTAATCGATTTTAAGATAATTAGAAGTAGACATATCTGTACATTCGAACAGAAAACGTTTTTAACAATAACAAAATAAATATTTATCAAATTAAAAAAAAATATGTTATCATTAATTTAAAAATATGTACAAGCAAAAATCGCGTGTTGTTTATAAGAGAGAATTAAATTACATTCGTCAAAGCATATTTAATGTTTTATCATTTTAATAAAGTACTTTTGTTAATGTAATTTATTAATTTATCGCATGTTATTATCATTATCATCTCATTATATTAAAACACTTTGTTATTCTTCTCGTAACAATAATTTAAATAGATATTATCAAAGTTACTTCTAAATAATAACACCAGCACGTTCGAGGAATGTGTGTACTGAAAAGAATATATTACCGTTGTAAAAGCAAATGTGAAGCAGATCCAAATTTTTCAATTCATCGCCAATAATTGAAATGGGGATCTTGCTGTCCAATACTTTGCAAATTTTGAGGAAAATCTTGACCTGCAACCACATTATATCCAGCTGGAAATAAAAGCAATAAATAAAAGCAAAGAAATCATATCATTCGATGTTTTTCCACCCAATGGGTGGCTTATCGTATACTAAGTTGTTTTATCGAAACAATTGTGATTGGGCTCATCTCTAGTTAAATTGTTACGTTAACACAGAATATTTCTGTATATGAAGTGAGACCAATCCACAAGATTATAGATCCCATTTCATTTAGAAAAATTCACCGTTTGATGATGGTATTATCGCATATGATTTCTTCAAAAATAAGACTAGAACTAGCGCTACGGTCTATGTAGCTCATTACTGTAATATTTAATTTTGTTTAAAAATACGAATGACATTGATCTGGACGAAATATGTTTTCAACGGGATAGCACTACGTGCCATTCGGCCGTTGCAACCATTGACTTAATGGAATTAAAATTTGGCTATAAGTTGATATTGAAAAGTTAATATGTCAATTTGCCTTCAATGTACACGTATCGATTATTTCCTGGGCGTTTACCTAAAATTAGTGATTTATGATAGTAAGGCAGCAACAATTAACGAATATTTTTTTAAGAATAATAAAAATTCAATTTAATATCCATACCCAAACTGGGATTCAAAATCGGAACATTCTGATTAGTAGACAGATAACATAGTCCCTAAAACATGTAGGTTGGCGATATTAATAACAACTTCTCCACATATCTGTGGTAATTTATTATTTAAAAATAAATAAATTGAAGAGTTCACAATGACAAAAAAACGTACCTATAAAACATAACCAAATATTTAACAAATTACACGCAAACAGTAAAATCTTCTAACAGTAAATTCTAATACTTTGTGTATAATCTCGACAATTCAAATTAACATAAATTTAATTTGATTTTGGTAAACAGGTAACAAAATATCTAGTCAAAAGTTTTCAAAAAATATTCAAAACCGTCACTATACGGTTTTTGAATCCACTTAAGAAAAAAAAAATTGCTCAACGGAATCAAATATTCCATTGTGTCAAATACAATACATGTTAAAAATTGATTAGAGAAAAAAATGTTTGACATCACTCACTTTACTGGATTGTTATTCATCACCAACATAATATGTTTTTATTATACATATTAAAAGCATTCAATTTTAAAGAAAATATCGATTTTTAAAAGAATTTCATGTTAAAGCCATGGAATCTACTTTTAAGAAAATTGAAAACTTACATCAAACATTTTAATTAATTCTTAAAACCTCACATTTTATAAAAACAAAAAAGACAACCTCAACTAAAAAATAATAATAATGAGTATACATTGAAATTTTTCCTTTTTAAATTAAATGTTTTCTCAAAGTACAAACACACACACTTATACAACAACTATAATGAGTATCCTGTTGAAATAAATACAGAACACTTAAATTTTTAATTAAGAGAACAACACCGTTGACCGTGTATATTATTAAATTTAAAGTGACCATTAACATAAATGTCAACTGTCAACTGTCAATGCGATGTTAATTTTTTTTTTTTTTAAGAGTTCATTTTTTATTTAACGGAAAAATAAAAAAAAATTTTTATTGAAAATTGTTGTTAACTACAGTTATTCTGTAAGTACATAATATACATATTTGTTTTTGTTATATTCTTTTGTGCATTGCTTACATTTTTTTGTTTCGTTTTCATTTCATGACCTAAATTAATTTTTCCTATCACATTATCACTAAAGAATTTCCCTATATGTGCTGCATATCTGTGAGTCTGTGTGTGTGTGTAAAAGTATATAAAATTCATAAATAATTTAATAGTAATTTGAACATTGATTTTTTTTTATGCAAAAATATCACAAAAAAAAAAATAATAAAAAGAAAAGTAAATAATATCTAAATATGCAAAATAAAAAATATTATTTTTTTTTTAACATAAGAAAATGCTTCTGTGTTTGTACATGTATGCAAAATGTAAAACTTTTTGAAATAAAAAAAAACAAAAAAAAATCTTTTAAACTCTTTGTATAATGTAAGTATTTATGTATGTGCAACCACATTTTAAAAAAAAAAATAAGTATAAAATTATAAATATGCAAAATATAATTCAGTAGAAAGGGGCAATTTAATGCTGTTCACACTGAATAGGGAAAGAATATTAAATAGAAGGCAAATTTACTATCAACATATTATCTGGTGTTTATTATTTAGCCAGAAGTTATTCGCAATGTCATAACATAGCAATTATTACATAATAAAATTTGTTTACAGTTTGATCACCTATAAAACTTGCAAATTTAGTTTTTAGAAAAATCTATTGTGAGCAATACCCGTATCTATCAGAGGTTATTATGCACATCAAAAATTAATGAGGTCTAAGGAATCTATCTAGGAAACAATAAAATACAAAATATGCGAAACATTGCTTCGGCCGGTAATCACATACGAATGTGAAGTTTAGACATTACCACTGAATGACAAGCATATTTTAAAAAGATTCGAAAGACAAGTAATCCGGACAAATCTATGGTGCTATTAGATTAGAAAATGAACAGTATAGAAGAAAATATAATGACGAACTATATGAGCTGCTGAATTGCCATAATATAATAAAATTAATCAAAAAGAAATGACTAAGATGGGCCGGGCATATAATAAGAATACCAGAAAGCTAATATCAGCTTAGAATGTTCTCAATAAATCCCATTATGAAAACAAGAGGTAGAAGCAGAACGAAAAATAGATGGGAAGACAATATTGAAGTAGACGTGAGAAATCTGGAAATAGTAAATAGGAAGACGACTACAAAAGACAGAAATAATTAGAGATGAATACCCGTGTCTGTATGATAAACATATCTATAACAAAATTACACGGAAAATATACGACTATTTTCCACAATCAGTTTATTTTTACAGTTCAGAAGCTAAATATTTCTTTCACTCAGTTTTTCAAATAAAATTTATGTATCATATCTAATACATCGTCAGGACCAGGACCTCCAAGGTCTGTAGCGCCCAGCAAGTTAGTAAGTATCATATCTTATACAAATTTTCCCCTACTTCCTCTGAATATACGCACGCTTTTATTAACCTTGTGAATTCCATTCAATACCTATCTAATTTTTCGATGTCTCCTGTAGGTATGTGGCCAATTTAGTCCCATTTCCAACGCTTAATAATTCTTATTCGTTTCCACATTTCTACAAGGGAGATTTTTTTGTCTAAAATATCTGTAGAATCCATTTCAAACATTTGTTATACTTAAATCTGAATCATTCATATCAGATCATTCCTTGATTTTAATCTGTATAAGATTAAAATCAAATATAACTGAGAGACCCTTTGATTTGAACAATAGAAGTTTTAGATTCCGTAAGATGTTGGGAAATCTCTAAATGTTTAACAAAGTGCTTTATGATGTAGTTAAAGAATGTAGAAACACAAGAAATCACAATTTTTATTAATGCTGCAATAGTGCTGCAAAGTGCACCTACATATTATATTCAGGTTGATCTAAGTATATTATAAGTCATAGGTGTGAATAGTATAGGAGGCTGTTAATGAATGAAATTAGAAGTAAGAAAAATTGAAATTAAGATAATTTAATAATAATAATAAATTGCTCCCACAATATTAACACTAACAAAAACCATATAAACATTTTCTTTACATCGAATGATTGCCCTCCACATAAAAAAGTATATACATTTTTCGATAACAAAGAATTACGCCAGTACTGCAACATTATAACAATTTTTATTCTTTAAAAATCTTTAAATATAAAATGATGGCATCAATGTTGTATTACTTTGTTGGTGCTATTGTTGTTGTGTTAAATAAAACCTGATCGTCTTTTAATTTTTTCCATTCAAACTGTTACATGCATATCGTTTCTTCAAAACAAAACAAAAACAAAAACAAAAAAAAAAAAAACCCAAAATTGTTCTATCATATATTTTCATTTATCATCAAGGTAATAGAGCACATTTGGGAAAAAAATTGAAACAGAAAAAAAAAACAAAAAAAAAAATAACCATTTTGAACCAATAATAAACTCTTTTCCATATACTTGTTATTCCTCTCTACTATCTATACATATAGTAATTTGTATAGGTACTGAATAAATGCACATAACTATCAGAATTCGGTACTGTTGTCATTCATGTTTACTTTGATATTTTAAGTGTACGTTTATTTGTATATATGTATACATACATTACATATATACATTTATATACATATCAGTATTCACTACTTAGCGTTTACGAGTGACATTTTGTAAAATTTTTTATTCTTCTTTAACACAAGGCAATTTGAATGGAATTTTCTTTTTCTTTTATTATTTTTCCTGAAATTTTGTTTTAATTTTTGTTTTTTTGTATATTCTTTTCTCAACATTTTTATGCATTATGGAAATTTTATATATCACATTTTTAGGAATAATAATATATAAAAAATAAAAAGACAAAAAGGGAAACAATAACAAAAGAATTAAAATTCCAAAAATTTTGCTTTTTAAGGCTCACTTCTGAATGAAAGCATTAAAAATAGAAGAAACAAAAATAAATAAAGAATCAGAGTAGATAAAAAAGTAAAAAATAATAACTCTGTTTATGTGTTTATATCATCATCCTTTTCAAAACAAAATTTTATAAAAGAAAAACAATCAAAAGAAATACAAAATATAAGAAAATTTCGAATCACATTAACCAATTCGCGACTCCTTTCAAGGAACCTCTAAATAAATCGTGTGCATATTTGTTCTTAAAAACTACCAAAAACAAAAAAAAAATGAAATATTGTTTACAAGTGATAATGTCAATTATAGGATACTAGTAATGTAATGTGAAATTTTTGTATATTATTGTTAGGGAAAAATAATGGCATAAGCACCCTAACCGCTTTCGCAGAATTTTAGCCATATGAAGATGAAGGAAATAAAAAGAAGGATAGTAAAGAATAATAAAAAAAATATGAGAGAATGAGAATAGAATAGAATAGACTAGAATAGAATAGAATAGACTAGAATAGAATAGAATAGAATAGAATAAAATAAAATAAAATAAAATAAAATAAAATAAAATAAAATCAAATCAAATCAAATCAAATCAAATCAAATCAAATCAAATCAAATCAAATCAAATCAAATCAAATCAAATCAAATCAAATCAAATCAAATCAAATCAAATAAAATCAAATCAAATCAAATCAAATCAAATCAAATAAAATCAAATAAAATCAAATCAAATCAAATCAAATCAAATCAAATTAAATCAAATCAAATCAAATCAAATCAAATCAAATCAAATCAAATCAAATCAAATCAAATCAAATCAAATCAAATCAAATCAAATCAAATCAAATCAAATCAAATCAAATCAAATCAAATCAAATCAAATCAAATCAAATCAAATCAAATCAAATCAAATCAAATCAAATCAAATCAAATCAAATCAAATCAAATCAAATCAAATCAAATCAAATCAAATCAAATCAAATCAAATCAAATCAAATCAAATCAAATCAAATCAAATCAAATCAAATCAAATCAAATCAAATCAAATCAAATCAAATCAAATCAAATCAAATCAAATCAAATCAAATCAAATCAAATCAAATCAAATCAAATCAAATCATATCAAATCCAATAAAATAAAATAAAATAAAATAAAATAAATAAGAATAGAATAGAATAGAATAGAATTGAATATAATATAATATAAAATAATATAATATAATATAATAGAATATAATAAAATATAATAGAATATAATAGAATATAATAGAACAGAGTAGAATAGAATAGATGTGTTAGTATTAAACATTACGGACAGGTTAGAACATATTTATTTACCCGTCTCTTGACAACTTCTAATATTTATATGTTGTAGGACCATAATTTTTATATTTCACAGTTCAGGTTCGAAGGGGCTCTACTACATATTGGAGGACTGGCCTGCTATCATAACGCTGCAATGGTTGTATTTTGGACATAATACTTTTTATTTCGTCAGAACAATTACCCAACACATATCTATAAAACAGAGTGGCTATTCCTACAATACATCTTACCATTATAATGCAAATTACCAAACCAAATAATTAAGTGTAATATCATCATAAACAATTATCTTTAAACCCAAAATAAAATGTAATTTCCAACATTACTCCCGAATGAATTTATGTTACTTTCATTTACAAAATTAGATATCAGTACTGTATTAAAGTGAGTCACAGTAGGTACACTACATTATAGGCAAGCATTCCAGAAATCTTGAGTTTTACTCAAATGACTTAAAAGTTTGCAATGATGAAGAAAAGAATGAAACAATTATACATCTTCTTTGCAGCGCAAATAGCTTACAAAAAAAAAGCTTATATAGATGATTACTTTCCTGCAAGAGCAACAAAATAAAGTGCTTCGATCATTTTTTTTAAAAAAAACTTAAATTGATTTTGATGAGTAGGATTTTGTAGGATTTTGACGCATACTTGCTACTCGTAACTACTCACCTATATAGCTATACTAATACTATGTACTAACTGTAACTATAACTCATTTTTGTATGCTGTTTTTATGGGCAGATCTATATAGGCGCGACCTATTCAAATCTTCTACAGTACTGATATTGTACCCCATTTTATATTTTAAAACTTCAGGTTCAAACTTCATTATTGCTTTAATGCCAATTTCAGAATTAAGCCATGTGTGTACGATATTAATATTTATGTCATTTTGGAGCTGCGATACAATACAAATAAATAGAATGTTAGAATAGTATTCATTTTCTTCTAAGCAGAATCTGAATTATTGTCTGTCTTGGACTTGAATAAACTTTGAGCATAATATGTTTGTTGAATGGACCTTGACCTGTAATAAAGCACATCATAATTCTGACAAGTCCTTGATTATCTGATTTAATTGGGGAATACTTTTGAAAAGAACTTTAGACCACATAAATCAATGGCAACTATTTAATATGTTTTCAGTTGCCCAGTTCATATTCTATCGCTTTACATGTGGCCCGTCTAGTACAGTCATATAGTTTGGGGACATGGTTTTGGTTGTTTTGGATAAAACCATTTTGATCAAGTACGTCAATTAATAAAATCCCTTATTTACTTATTAATTATAAAATTACCGATTTCATAGATTTATTAAAAAAAATTATATTACCAAATTTTAATTCATAATACCATATCAAATTTTTGATATTTATTTATTTATTCAATATTATATAATAACCATATGTATATTATTCAAAAAAAAAAAAAAAAAAAGTATAATAAACTCTAGAAATAAGGAATAATAAATTAGGGAATAGCATTCCATCAAAAATTTACATACATACATAATGTATGTATATATGAATGTTACACTGTCAATTTAAAGTATATATATACCTATAGTATATATATAAAATAGTATAATGTCGTCGATTTGCTGTATGTTTAAAAATAAAATTATAATAGACCTCAGTTGGTATAAAAATTTCAATAGTCTTTCATTTTTTTTCCTTTTTTTTTTGTTACATATTATGAAAATAGATACTTAGATTATGGAAAATTCTATTAAGATACTTATTAAATAAAAGAGAAAAATTTTCCACAAAGTTTTTCTTTTTATATGCACATTATAATACTATACACGTTTATTTTTTTTTGAATAATTTTTTTGAATACTTTTTGAAGGTTTTGAATATTTTTTTTTTGTTAGAGGTAATAAAAGCATGATTATTAAAAATATTTTGAGAGTTAAGTAGTTCTACTGCAGAGTGAATAGATATAATAAAATTAATAAATTAAAAGAAAATTGATCATTTTATACTGACGATAGTCATCATTTTTTTGATAAAATATAATTTTATTCTAATTAAATTGTCAATTGTATGATTTTGCAGTAAATGATGTAGTAGCCCGTAAGTGGAATACAAAACTAAGGTTTTTTTCCTGTACAAATATTATAAACCAATTCGATTTAAAAAACATTGATAATAATAGGGATACGAAAAAATATATAAAAAAAAAAATTAGGAGAGACAAAATCTGTAGTAAGACAAAATCATGAATGACAAAATCCCCAAAAATAAAATTATCAATATCTTGTACCGTAAAGCCCTCTCTTTTGTATGCAACGTAAAAATGAGCATTTTACTTTGCTGCTGAAGAACCAACTACTACTTAATTGTGCCTTTTTGATACAAAATAGAAAATTTTGTTTTTCCAGAGTTGGAAAAACATATTTGTGTTACCAAATAATATAGAACATATAATAACAAGAAGTCTCATCTTGATATTTTTCTGTTTTATATACTTTTGTAATTGTTTTTGATAATTATTCCATCATTTAATACTTTTATATTAACTCGTCAGTATTTGTTTATTTATTTACTAATCTAATTTTTTAGTCTTTTTTCTGTTAAATATTTTTTCAACTAAGATGCATATTAACGGGTAAGAAAATGAAACGAGAATAAAAATTAATGAAAGCAAAAAAGAACTGTTAAAAAAAAAAACAAAAACTAAAAAATGAATGCAGTATCCAGTTCATCCATGCAGACATATTTCAATATTTTATCTATACAAAGTTCAAAATAAGAAAAATAAACAATTTTAAATACATACGATCTCCAATGAATCTATATGCACGTGCATTATTTCTTTATATGGATTCCAATTTGTATTGAGAAGTATACTGAAAACTAGGTATATTTATAAATTTTCAGCAAAGAATATATTTTTCGATTTTGTTAATTTTATCTGTTTTTATTTATCAATCATAATAATATAAATATGTATTTATATAAAAATCAGATTCATATTTAGAATTTATTTATTTAACAAACTAGATAAAATTAAACCTGAATATTACCAAAATATAAAGCTATTAAATCTAATAAGATAAAATAAAAAAAAATTCAATAAAATTAACAAAAATAAAAAAAAAAAATCTAACTATAATTATAATTCATTGTCATAATCAATAGAAACAAATAATAACATACAAATCAATAAGATATTAATTAGTAAATATAAAAAATAAATAAACATATAATAAACAAATACTGGCAAGTTAATATAAAAGTATATAAAATAACATAACTTTATATATAATGTATGTAAGAAAATAAGGATTTATATATAAAGTTTTGTTATTTTTACTAATTTATAAAATATAAATATAGCCATTTTTTCCTTAAAACTAAATATTAAAGACAAAAAATAAAAGAAAATTATAGCAATAAGCTAAATAAAAAGAATGATAGGTGTAAATACATAGTATAAACTAAAATTAAACTCTGTAAAATAATTAAGCATATTATAATTAAGGCGAAATAAAAAAATAAATAAATAAGGATCATTCGATTCGAATATATTGAAAAGAATATGTGTTGAATGAAACAAACATACATGAAAAAAAAAAAACATTACAAGAAATAATTGTTTTAGCAGGTACTAAAATCAAAAGTAATTACAAATATTAAATTAAATATAAAATTAGACAAATATACTTTGATAAAAAGAAAATTAATAATAGTGTAAGCAAAATATCGAAATATGTAAAAAAAATATATGAAGTAAAAAATTTACAAATAAATTATGAGTTCTAGGCAAAACTAAAGATTATTATATAATTTAAGTATGAACAGAAAACTAGATTTAAAATCATATTACATACATAAAACACTTATTATATATATATATATATATATATTATTCTGCATTTATCTGGATGTTTGTAAGTCCGACTGAATACTCTAACACAAATTCAAATTGCAACATGTATACAAATTGCTTTGGTACTATTTTTTTAACCCCTGTCTACCATGCTGAACCTTTTGCAGGAACAAATACCATTGCATGAAATATATTTTTTTAATTTAATGTTAGTCTTATTCGCAAATAATAAGGAAAAATAAAAAATAATAATAATAATATACAATTTTTTTTATTTATAATAAGAAGGACTAATAGAAATTTTATCAATAGTTTAATATGGTATAATAACCAAAAGGCAAACAACATTTAACACAAAAAAAAACATAATGCACTCAACGGTTATTCTTATTACTTAAAATTATACACAATATGCATATGTGTCTACATATTTTTTTTTGTTGTTATGATAATGATCATAGCATCATAGTTTTGCTACCGTATGCATTGCCTGTACTATAGTACTATAGGTATATAATATATATATATACTCTAGCCAAAAATGTTACGTAGTTCAAATTGTTATTTATATTTATCTTTTTTGTTTATTGTTTTTTTTCAATATATATATATATATATATATATATCTATATGATATATAAAATTTATGATCGTATATAATATTTTGTATATATTATGGAGTTAAGTTTTAGTTCTGCTGATTTACACATAAAAACAATAACAACCTATACATTTATAAAGAAATTAAATGAAATTTTGGACTATTATTTTTTATTTCTTATCTTTGTAAATTTATAATTTTTATAATATTTTATCCCATATAAATATTTTACCATATACAAAAAATATTTTAAATATTTATGTGGGATGAGACTTCTTTTTATTATATGTTCTTTGGTTGTACGTAGCCGCTATTGATTACAAAAGAAATTAAATATTTTCATTGGGGATTTTGTTTTTGTGAATCTCGTCTTGGGAATTTCGTACCAAACCCGTAACAATAGTATCTATAATTAAATCCTATATTAAGTTGGACTATTAAAAAAGTATAAATTGACTTAATACAGTAACGAGCACAATAAAAATTAATTTAAATTAAAAAATACTTGATTTTTTCTTTACATGCACTTCTTTGAACGCTTTCCATAGAATTGTTCATTTTACAATTTCATTAAAATATAATTGACTCTTATACACAAACAAATAAACTACTTATTCAAGCAAATTAATTCAGAGCTAATTTTATTTATTCGGTAAAGTATAAGTTTAATTAATAGGAGTAAAGCAAATATGCATGTGTTGGGTCTGGAAGCATTACTTTAAGCAAAATGTACAGCAAATCAACCAAAACACAATAGATATTTATTATATGGTTAATAGATAAAAAAGCAGTCAAAACTAAACTTATACTCCAAATATACAATAGTTATATTAAAAAATTTTTGCAAATAATTTTGGGGTTGCATTAACAAGTCTAATTTTCTAAATATACATCAGTGCTATCAAAACAAATTCTTCAGAATCATCACAAGTGCATTCCGTTATTTAATTTTTATTTTATTTTTGACTCAAAAATCTATCAGCTCGTATAGAATACATATAGTTATGATTTAAATGAAAATATCTGCAGAGATCTAAAAACAGAAACTATTACTGACCTCATTAGGAGTTATTCTAATAAACACAAAAACAGATTAATTTAACATAGTAATGTAAAGGCAATTGACCTCTTCAATTGATTAGATGAGATAAGAAGGCTAAGAATATCACAATCTATTGGGATACAAAAATAAAACATAGGAGAGCACAAATATTTTATGTCTGATATAAACCCACAGAGGTTTTAATTTTTCAGCACAATTTAAACCTAGTAATAATTTATTCAAATATTTAATAAGATTGAACTATTACTAATGTAAAGGTTGTCAAAAAAAAACAAAAACAAATATAGGTTGCATGAGTAAGCAAAAGGCAATTTTCTGTTCCGACCGATATGGTGTAATGATTATTTCATCTGACAATTAATTAGAAGGTCTCAAGGGTTCAAATGCAATTCGCCAGGACTTGTAAATTTAATTTAATTGTTTTTGTTTCATTATTCCTAAAATAATAAAATAATAATCAAAAAAATATGACAATAAAATTACGCTATTTATGCCTAATTTACATTATGTTGAATCCCAGCTGTTGATTTATCAGTAACATTAAACAGCATAATATAAATAGGTTATCAGCCACTGATAATTATCAGCGTATACTGGTAAAAGAAAAGTTGAATTGTTTCTACCTTTTCGTATCAGCATATGCTGATTTTAATGGAAAAAAATAAAAAATAAAACACAACAACGTCAAGCGAATTCGAAAATAATTTTGTTTTTGTTGTTGTTTTTGTTTAAACCAGGCATTTGGAATTTGTTTTCATTTTATTTAATTTTATTCAAATTATTTTATTTAAATTTTATTTAAAAATTATATTAAATTGTATGCTAATTAACAGATAAAGCAGCAGCTGGTAATCATCATAATGTAAACCCGTCATTAAGAAAGTTTAGTACCTAATAATAGTAATAGATAGTTTTATCACTATTTATAATATAGTAAAAATTCACCTATCCTAACTAATGTACATAAAGGCGATTCTAAGCCAAATACAACAATATAAAAAGTTCCAGGTCCATAATAAATTGTTTATAATGATAAAAATTACCCAAATTAGTTTAGAAATATAATTTTAATATATAAACATAAGCAAGTATATAATAACTTACCCACTGTTTACTGAAGATGACAACTTCAATGTTGTCGAAATATGTCTAATTTTTAATTTTAATTTTTAAATTTAAAAAAAGAAAAATATCCAATACACAGACGGAAAATAAAAAAAGGATAAATATTTCCTAATTAAAATATAGAAATAAAAATTATCTTTACAATAATTAATGTGATAAATTTTCGATTATAGTTTTTAACATTTTAAGATTAGTTATTTTTTTTTTATTTTCTTTATTTTGTTTTCAATAATACATTTTGTTTTATAATTCATGTATATCAAATACGTAATGGATAATTAAATTTAGTTTTATTGATCATAGCTTAGGATTAAGCTATCTGATCTTATTGTTTTTTGTATATAATTCAATTTAATTTAAATAAGCTAACGAGTTTTTATTTAGAAGACGAAAAGATAAATTATATAAAATTAATAAAAAATTAATATAAAAAAAAAAAAAAACAAATTTGTAGATAAATTTATAATTGCCAAGTTAAATAGTTTAATTTTTTCCTGTTTTTTTTTCTTTCTTTTTCTTTTATTATAATCTTACATTATAAGTCTTTAATTTTTTTTCACACCTGCTAACACAATTACAACAACAATATTGTTTCCATACAATTTTTATAAATCATAATCATTACCATTACATTATTATAATTATAACATATTTTATTATTCCCTATTGATTTTGATTTATTGGGTTTTGATTTAATATATATATATATATAGTTATATATTTTTATTTCATTTTTGAAAATTCTAATTGAATCAATTTGTTTCAATTTTGTCTGAAGTTCATTATATAACTTCAAGCATTTAAATAAACAATTATTCTTTTGTTGGTTTGTTCCAAATAATGATAAGTAAAAATTAGAACAATTTCTAATAAAATTATATTTAATGTTATTTTTTATAATTTTAAAGGCCATACAGTATAGCTCACGTATGCAAATATTGTGAAGGCTAATATATTTTTCTGAATATAGCATATCTGTAGGAAATGTATTTGGATAAAAGTGAATTATTTTGATAGCTTTCTTATGTAAGATATCTAATTGAAGTAATATTTGCTGATTTGCTCCACTCCGTATTTGGTTCAGATAAGTTATGTGCGATAATATAAAGGAAGAATATATGGTATACAAAGCGTTTTTGGAAATAAATTTACGAACACGACGAAGAATAAAAAGGTATGGGGAAATTTTGCGAATAATTTTTTGAATATGATCTATCCATTTGACCTTCTTATCAATTATCAATCCTAAATAACATAGATTGTCAACAGTGCATAAGGTTGTAGAATTATGCGAGAAAATCAAAGATCTATAAATTTTATTGCCAAGTAACAAAACTTTTTTTTTTTTTTTAACGTTTAGCTGCAGTTTATGATACTTAATCCATTGTTCTATTTTATTTAAATCATTTTCTATGGAATTCCTCAATGAATTTTCTGTTGGCGCAGCATATCTTACAATAGCATCGTCGGCATATAGTTGAATAGATCCTGCAAGATCTAAGCGTGATATGTCGTCAATATATATTTTGAAAAGATTTGGTCCTAAAATTGATCCCTATGGAACCCCTTTTTTTTTATTATTAAGGTGTCGCTGAAGAACGATCCTATTTTGACTTTTTGTATTCTACCAGTTAAATATGTTTTGAAAAAATTCACATCATTAGGATCAAAGTTACGGTTATCCATTTTCGACAAGAGAATCTCATGGTCTACACAGTCGAATGCCTTTTGAAAATCCAAAGATATAATTGCAACAAATTTTCCACTATCAATATTATTTGTCACAAAGTTGGTTAAACTTAAGCACGTTGCTGTTGTATTTGAATTTTTTTCGAAACCATACTGCTCTTCGTGTAGAATGTTATTATTTGAGAGAAAATATTAAGGCGGTGTTTTATAACTAGTTCAAATATTTTGGAAAGACTGGTTAGAACAGAGATGGGACGGTAATTTGATGGATCAGTTGTATTTCCTGCTTCCTGAAATATTGAGTTATGAAAAGAATTATTTATTAATTTGACTAATATCGGTGAGAGTTTGGTTGCAAATTTTTGAATAAACTTAGTTGAAATGTTGTCATAACCTGTGGCAGCGGTCAGTTTTAGATTTGCAATAATCTGTTCAATTTCTGCTCTGTTGGTGGGACATAGATCAAAGTTATTGTGGATTGTTCTTGAAGTTCTATATTAATAAACAAGTAAGCTATCGGACTACTAGATATATTAAAGATCGGACTAGATAAAGTAAGAGTTCATTTTGTTAGCCATATCATGCTCATTAGTGATGGTATCATTATTAATTATTAAGGTTTTAACACTTGGGTTTTGCTTGTATGTATCTGTGTTATAGATTATCTTATAATAGAAATTCCAAAGATTTTTACCGTTAGATATGCCATACTGGATTTCATTAGAGAAAAAGTTTTTCTTAGCTTGAAGAATTAATTTGTTCACCTCGACTTTCATATTTTTGTACAAATTCAGAATACGACTATTTCCTTTATATTTCTTAGAATATTTGTAGTACGAGTCCCTGATTTTAATTTTATCAAATATATCCTTTATCATCCAAATGGCCTTATTTTTATCTTTTTTAACTACAACAGATTTTGTATTTTTTACAATTAGATTTTGCAATTCTGTAACGAAAGTATCAAATACACAGTAACATACAAAGTATCAAATACACAGTTTATGTTGTCCAAAAATTATCGGATTCAATTTTTTCATAATCCAAAACCGTTTTATCAAAGATTTTATTTTTGGTTACTGGCTTAAGATTGATATTGATAAAGAACATTTCATGATCAGATAAGGAGGTATCACCAATTAAGAAGTTGTATTTATAATTTATTAAATCCGTGATAAAATGGTCAATAATCGTTTTCGTGGTATTGCTTATTCTTGTTGCATATTCAACAGATATTTTATTGTATATTAGAAATCCGTTACTAACAAGAGTATTAGTATAATCAAAAAAATATTGTTTATTCATATCGAGCAAGTTTATATTCATATCTCCGATTATCAAAGAATTTTTGTGTGCCAATGTAATATTATTTAATTTATCTATAAAATCAGGTATATGAGTTTCGTGATCTATATATGCCTATAATTTTTAATTTAAGATCAGGTACACTTACTACTAGAATATTACTTTTATTAAATTCTTCTTTATATACAGGATTCGAATTTATATTTTTATCAATATATATTTTATCAACACCGCCGTATGACTCTTGTCTATTTGAAAAGTACGGAATATATCGTCTCGGAAGATTACACTTCTTTAGATTTATATGTTTTTTAATTCTAATCAAAACATTTTTTTCTGCTTGTTTTTTGCGTTATCTAAAATTTTAATCATTTATAAAATAAAAAACCTAATACCGACCTATCATCATATACACTCTAATTCATATGACATAGAAATTTAAAAAATTTATTATACATGCAGGTTCCGGATAATTCTACAAAAATTTAATAGACTTCTGTTATATAATATTAATGAACTTTTTATATAAATTTATTTTCTCATCAACATATTAGGTATATCCGATTCGAAGAATAAATTTAAACTTTATTTATTTAAAAAAAAAAAAAACTACACCACTGAAATATTTGAAAATTTACTTTAAAAAAAAGTAAAAAAAAAAAAACAAAAAATTGTTAATTTTTTGTGAACAAGTTAGCGATTCAACCCATAAAAGAATATACAATTTTTTTTATTTTCAGAATTTTGTGAAAATTTTAACAATTTTAGCACAAAAAAAAAATTGTTTTTTTATTTTTTCATTTATTTTTTTATTTTTAATTCAGAATTCAAAGCACCATAATTTTTTTTTTCATTTTTTTTTTTTATCATATTTACTTTTATTTTTTCATATAGTTTATATTCTAGGAGTAAGACTTTATTTCCGACCAAATTCAAATGTGGTTAGGGTTAATTTTCTGTTGATATTTTATTTTATTTTTTTTGTTAACATTATTATTCTTCATATCACGTACGTATACATACATGTATATATAACAAAAAATAACAAAAAAAAAAAAAAATTCTATAGTCGGCCTTGTAGTTTTTGATTTTGCCAATGTAAGCACAAAATTATAAAAAGGTTCTTAAACAATTTATCACAGTGATCAGTTTACATTTCAATGACTTGTTATGTGAAATTATATGTATTATATAGATATATATAAATGTATATATGTATTTGAATGAATATAATGTAACAATATTTAAATTTTTTGTATGTGGAAATGTTTATGATGCTATTTAAAACAATAAACTGTTAATATCCCTTAAAGATGCATAGTGTTTTTAAATTTTGGGAATAGATTTAAAATGTATATATATTATCCTAAATGCCAAGTCATTAACTTTTCTAGGAGAAATCCTTTTCGGATAGTTGAAATCAACTATAAATTAAATAATTGTTCGCTAACAAAAGTAAATTCTAATGCAAATCTCGACATTACATTTCTTAAATTTAGAATAGAATCTGTTCAGCGAAAATTTTGTACGCTTTAATTTAGGTATTTTTTTGTGGAATCATACATTACGACTTCCACCGTTTTTAGCAATCCGACAGTGATTGTAAGTCATCACAATCGTTTTCTAATCGTCGAATAATTATATAATATCTTTTTTATTAACCAAATCCTTTCATATTTCATGTTTATTTATTTATTTATTTCAATTCAATCTACAGGAATAAGCTTACAGATTTTTAACAAAACCAATATTACCAAATATGCCAGAATTGAGCCAATCACTAGAATATTCTGTGCAGTAAATTCCAATTTTATGCCTTTCGATCGTAAACCAACTGTTTTAGCACTTATAAAAAGTTTTCTTAATAATGTACGGAATGGCTTATACTGTGTAACGACTTTTATTTTTCAGTTTTTATTAATTACTATAACTACTATAGTTTGGTCTAGTTTTTTAAAGTATTTTGATTTAATTGTATAAATATATCTAAAAATTATACATATTTACTTATCTGCTCCACTAATACATCAGAGGTGTATTGCTAGATAAAATCTTGTTACAATAATTAATCATCCAGTAAGAGTTAGTAAAACATGGTCACCGTTAATGTGACTCAAAACAAATTAAGCCAAAGGATATACTAGTGTTATTTTTAATCATTTTAAAATAATTTGAAATTAAGGACAAAATACTGTTTAACTACTACTACAAATTTGCAATATCTGAAATAAATTTTCATTGTCTTTGTACTCGAATATTTGTGCCAACAAATCATAACCGCTAATGTCAACATAAAAAAAATAGATGTAGAACAATCACCATATTTAGAATTTTTGAAAGTATTGCCTGTCATAATTTGAGTTGACTCTGACAACTATAAGTTACATTTTTACTAGAGTATAAATAATCGAAATGATTTTGTCAGAATCAATAAAATAATTTTATCATAATCGCTTATCATAAATTAAAATATTTCAAATATTATAAACAATGTCATAAATTATGAGTACACAAAATATACCTACATAATATAATATTATTGATTAACGATTTTCACAAAATTATTATTTGTTACAGCAACATTGTCGTTTTTTTTGCAAAATAAAGTTTTTGGATTTCAAAGTTTTGAATTTAACCGATTTAAGAAAAAAACAAGCACTGGTACCGTCCGGATGCGATATTTTTAAGCTCTTATTAAACTTTAACATTGATTTTACTCGAAACATCAATTTCAGATATAAGCGATTATATTTATTGAATTATTTGTAAAATAAAATAATTTCAAAGTTAATTTCAATGGCAATATATCACAAATTTATGATGACGCAAGAGCACAACATTTCAATCGTCTGAAATTTTTATAATTTCAAGTGAGTATTCTCATAAAAGTAATACAAAGCACTATTATTAAATATCAATTTTGTATAATAATTTAACTTGGTCCAGAAATCTGTAATCTTCCACTATTTACATTTTACATCGTCTGAAATTTTTATAATTTCAAGTGAGTATTCTCATAAAAGTAATACAAAGCACTATTATTAAATATCAATTTTGTATAATAATTTAACTTGGTCCAGAAATCTGTAATCTTACACTATTTACATACACACACACACATTCAGTGAAATATTTTGAATCATCAAAGAAATGTTCAGAGAGTGAGATCTATAATAATTATTGTTAAACATGCATGACAGAGAAAAATTGTACATACAGTTTCACTTCAAAAATTTTATTCACATTTTAAAAATTACATAATAATAATATTGATTTGCACATATACCAAGAATAGAAGCTGTTCAACAAAAATATTTTTAAGGTTTGTACTATATAGTCTGCCTTGGGATGATCGAACAAGATGAACAGAGGCTCCTAAGTTTTCTCCATTTTATGAATTTGTCAAAAAAACGAGAATTGACCAATTTTTTTTATTTTCCAAATCGTTAAAAGCGGCATTATATCCCCTTAAATTAATTTTAAATAAAATCATCATTAACACAAATAATCGCCTATGTCTTTCAAATCTTATTAGCATTAAAACTATACACAAAACAAGTTATGGTAAATTCGAACCTATTATAAAATGTATAGAATAGCTACAAAATAAATTTATAATACATTTTACAAATAAAAATACATTTTACCATGAAATTTTGGTCGATTTTTATAACTCACAGATGTATAATTGACATCTCTCAATAAGTTATAAAATCAATCAAAATGAAAATCAGTAGTTGTAATGGGTGGTCTAACACTATAAATACCTAGTGATGAGTTATAGTATAGTGTTATGATGACCGAAACAATTCCTCAAAATAAGTTAGTAGCTAGTTAGCAATGAAAACGAATCTCTTAATATGATTTTAATAGCTAGTTATTAATAAATACAAGAATAATATAAATTTTTCAATATCTATTCTTCAATAGATATGTACTTTAAGACAAAAATTATATAGATTTAATAATTGAATATTCTGTTAATTTAACTATTCGGATTTATTTAAAAAAAAAATATCATTATTTTTATTTTTAAATTTGTTATTTTTGATTGTATATTAAATATGAACTACTCTTTTTGAGAACTGAAATAAATAAATTATTTAATGATTTTTTTTTTTAATTATTTATTGATTTATCTGCAGGTCCACTGCTTAATAAATAAATAAATAAATAAAATAAATACTAATTGTATTTTAACTATATTATATAAAATGTAATGCTAACTTGAAAAACTGTTTGAGCTAAATATAAAAGCTAAATATAAGAGCTAGAATACAATAAATAAAATTATTATTAAATTTCTATAATAATTTAAATTTAAATAATAATACTAATTAATAATAATAATTTATTTTTTTCATATACAACAAACTTTATAAAGTTCAAATTACATATTTAAAAATATTTATCATAATGATTGTATTGTGTAACAATAATATTCATGCTAATGAAACATTACAAGTCTATACATCTTAGAATATCATAATAATTTAACAATTTTTGACACACCTTCAAACAATTTCATAATCAACATAATCAACAATTTTCCATTCCACCCTTTAATTTGTCCATTTCTATCAGTCTGTAAGTCTAAACTAACAAAGTTAAAATCTCAAAAATAACCAAACAAAAATAGGCATTCAAAAAAAAAAAAAAAAAAAAAAAAAAAAAAAAAAAAAAAAAAAAAAAAAACCCAACGATAAAATTAAACAAACAAAATATATACTAAAAACCAAATTTTCCCTTGAAACAACTCATGCCAACCAATCCTTGAAATAACCAAGCGAACCATTTAAAAAAAAAAAAAAATAAAGAACAAAAACAAAAAACTATTCTCATAGCTGATAATGTAAATGTTGATGCAATTCAAGCATAAAATTCATTGTTATCGTCATATTTTTCACATATATATATATATATATATATATGGGAAAATATATATATATATATATATATACATATATATTGTATGTGACGTAAGTATGGCTGTCTGTTGTATAATAATGAAATAAATGAAATAACCAAACTCTAAAACTAAACAAACTGACTTATAAAACATAAAAAAAAATCTACATAATTGTTGTTGATGTTGTTGTAATTGCCAGCAGACTTTCATCTTAATTTCTTTGTCATAATTTTTGAATTCTTTTTCCCAAGAAATATTGTTTTATATTTTTTTTTTATTTTTTTTTTTTTTTTTTTGTTTATATGGAAAATTCATCATCATTTATATTTGTGAGAAGAAAATATAGCTATATATAGAAAAAGAGAGGAAAATAAAAATAAAAAATAATACAGGAAAAACTATATGTGTATAATATTATGATATACTTAGAAAGCTATTTGTCAAAATATTTTCCTTTTTTCTTCCTTTTTTTTCGTTTTTTTGATCCTGGCATAAATTTAATGAATATCATAAATGAACGTCAGGATTGCTTTATCTTGTTTATGGTTTGGTTATTTGGACAACATATAAAATTTTCATATACCATAATATTGTATGTCTATATATGTCTATAATGTTTGTATGTTATATTTAAAAATAAATGTGTATTTTATAATAAGTAAGCATTTATGCATATGTGCAACTTTCATTGATGCAAATAAAATCATAGCAAAGGTTCATCAGCAGGATCAGAATATTTTTATTTAATTATTTTCTGGTTTCTTATATACAATATAATATATACAATAATAACATAAAATAATAATAATAAATAATTTTTAGAAAATTTTCAGTCTCAAAATAAAATATTTTAAATTTGAAAGAGACATGTTGAACAAGTTCGAAGAACGGGCACGTGGAGTGGAAAAAATAGTCTAATAATATTTTCTTTATTTTTCTTCTCTATAATTCTTTCAAAATTTGTTTATATCTTAGAAATTTTTTTTTTTTTGTTTTTGTGCAAATTCTGAAAATATAAAAGACCTGATAGAAGCTATTCATAAAAATATTTAGTTTTTGTTTTTCACATATATGTATATGTTCCATAACTATAAAATTTTTAAATTATGGTTTGATTATTTGTCTACTTGCTTGCTTTTTCCTTCCACATATTAATTTATGACCATTTTATTTATTATATTTGTAAATTTTCTTATATTCATTCACATGTATCGTAAATTAAAATTCTTTTAAAAATATTGTACAAAAATAATATTTTCTTTATTTTTTTGTTGTTGTGTAAAAAGTAAAAATTTAAGATAAATATATATCAACATAGATACTAATAATACTTCAGTGCAGTGAGTTTTAAAAATAACTGTATTTTATTTTAATTATATAAAATATTTTAATATGGCTATCCAGGAGTAAATGTTGTGCTCGGGTAGAGAACTAAATCATTATATCTCAAGCATATCTGATGTTTCTTTTCAAAAATCTATATCTTTAATGGTGCATATTATCGTTTAAGGACGAAAAGGACATTTGGCAGCACCGTATTGAATTTCTTATATAAAATATATGGCTACTCTGAAGTAAATGTTGTACCCGTGTAGGACCAAATGGCTATATCTCAAAGATATCTAGTGTTGCCACATTTCCAAAAATATATACCTTTAATGATGCATTTTATCCTTTAAGGATGAAAAGGACATTTGAAATGACCCTTATTGTTTTAATGTTTTTGTATAGAAAACGTTATTATTTTTTTGATCTATTAAATATTTAAAATCTATTAGATTTTAAATGAAATCAATATTTAAATTATTAATTTATTGATTTATATTTTTATTTTAATTTTTTATACTTTATTTATCAAGTATCTACTAGCTATTCCCGACGTCGGCGGCTTAGCATTAAATATTACTACGGTATTATGAAAATACAGTTTTCTTTTCCCTTTTTTTAGGCAACAATAATGCTAAGGACAGATTACGACAATAATTAAGATCATTAAGACCTCAGATAGTAAAAAGTTTGCCTAAATTATGTTTGATTGCGTCAAAGGCCGGTACTCACTTAAAAAGTATTTTTTTCTGTTAAATGATAATTACGTATTTAAGTTTGACAATTTAACGTCATTCAAAATTCGACATTTTCACATCAACAATATTTTTGATATTAAAAAATTGTGTTGCTGTAATTTTTTTAATACTGTTATTTTAATTTTTGCTTATATAATAATTCAATTTAACAATAAAATTTAACATAATAATATAATTTTTGTTATATTTCTTTTTCTTCCATTTTTAACATAACCAACACGTTTTTTATTGATAACTCAAAATAACAAATTTAATTTGGAAAAAATATTTGGAAAGATTGAGTATAATTGCAAAACATTTTCAAAGCTACAACAGTAATTTATTACATTAATAATGATTAAAAAATATAGTCTGTCAGATCAAAATAATTCAATTTTCTTTAATGATTATTAATTTTCGTAGTCCGTCTTTGCATTTGCCATAAGATTATCAAAAGATTTACATACTTATTCTCTATATTTCTAATTTTAATTAATAAACCAACACAAACCAACTAAGTGTTTTAACTATTAAAAAACGATTACGTTTTATTGTACGTCCAACTGAGACTAACTAGCAACAGTTGTTCTTTTTAGCTTTAATACTTTCGGCCTAACTTTTGGAAATGTGTAAAAATGTATAGCTATTAACATAGGTTTTAATTTATGACTTTTGCCCTTCTACTAACAGCATGTATCTGGTTTAGTATATTTTTAGATTTTTTAATCAAAGGTGGCGGCGATTTACTAACCCCACTGGATGAGTTATTGCACAATTAAATGAAGCAAGCCTTCGTCTAGTAATAGACGTCTTAAGTGCTTGCTCTAAGCATAAATCTTTCTTTTGTTTTACTATAACTCATCACTTTATTTATTTTGTTCTTGTTCCTGATGGATTAGAATTCATTTCATTACTTGCTGAGGTGAAAAGTTTTGATTTTTTGGTTCGTGTTACTGCTAATTGCTTTTATTCATTTATTTTTCTCTGGAATAATATTTTCTAGTAATAATATAATATTCTAACTTTTAGACTAAGTAGAATTAAGCCATATTATAAATATATCATAAATCGTAATAAATATAAGTTTTGTAGGAGAGCTACTTGGATGGATGGAGCCATGAGTACTTTAAGATATTTATTAAAACCCCTTTGTCTAGTTTTGCTAAGAATTGTATGTAAATAAAAATAGAAAAATTAAATAAAAACTATTAAAAAAAGAAAATTAATTAAATTGAATTTTATTTTCCGAATATGACCGATACTGATTTATTGATTTATCTTAGCCAACAACCGAAAAAAAGTGAGTTGAGGCAATTTGACAAATTAAAATTTTTGTATGTTAAAATGGCTTATACATTGGATGAAATTTTAAATTGTAATACTAAATAAGTTACTAAGATACTATACCATCCGTTTTGAAAATATTATGATACAGTTATGAACAAGTCACGGATATGGATGAAATAAATAAAAATCAAAAAAATCCAAAACTCGTAAAAAATTTGATTTTAGAATTTAAACCTAGAACTTTATAACACTATACAACCCAATTGCACGTATCTAACGTCTTGGCGAATGTCTTCATCCAGTATACAACTGCCATTGTAATGTTAAATAATTATGGTATTGGATAATATCCGGAATAATGAGAATTACCGTGTATTTGGATGTGAATTTGCAATCGAAAAGAGCTTACAACAAAATGTTATTTATTTCAAGTCCATTGACGAACGTTTAGCCGTAATTCATATTAAAGGAATATTCTATAACATCAACTTAATATGTGTACATCGTCATATCTCATAAAAAAATTTTGGTAGAACAGCTGATAAACATAAGTCTCCACCAGGACATAACTGATAATGATTATCAATTGATTAGTTTCGAAGTAACATAATATAACACGATTATAAGAAGCCCCAAATTTTCACGCAGATATATTCGAAATTGAAATTGGTAAAAATAAATATAGGAACAAGTAAAAATTATTTTTGATACAAGAATTACTTAAATGTAAATAAATATACAATATATACATAATTCAAGACCTATTGCATAAATGAAAAAAATTAAAAAATTGTAAAAAAAAAAAAAGAAAATGTTAATGTAAAATATAACACGATACAAAAAATCCATCTCACTTTTTTTTACCCTCACTGTACAGACATATTTCCTAATAATTCTTAAAAATAAAGATTTTCTTTTGATTTTGATTTTATATTTATTATTAATATTTTTTATAAATAATTATATGTATCTATTCATATGTAATACATATATAGAATAATAAAATATAAAAATATATAAACAATCATAAATAGACGTACGTTTACATTTAGAAAAAGGCTTAAAAAAATGTCCGTATTGAATTTTTCAACTTCTAAAATAATATTGTATATTACACAATTTCAAATATACATGTACTATAATACAGGATGGATAAAAACTTGAATGCAATGTGGTATATAGCAAACCAAAAGAAGGTGAATAAAACAAAATAGTATTCTTATAGTGGAAATTATAGTGAAACAGTATCTATCGATTAGATGGTGGTACACATCATACATTAAAAAACTTTGAGTTACTAATTTATAGCTCAATACATAAACTGATAGCTCTGAAAACTTTAAGATCTGATTATAAAAGTCTGAAGTCCAATAAAAACACCACGACATTGTCATCCTAGACTTAAATGGTCGATATGGAATAGCAAGTCCAATGAATGCAACATTTTCATTTTCAAACTACAATTCTTAGACAATAATATTTTTAATTTAATGGTTTAGAATTGTTAAAATGAAATGTATTGCAACAACGACAAATTTTTAATTTTGATCAAATTTTTGTCGTCGACTTTGTTGTGTCATACTATTTGTTATGATGCCATTTAAACACATTTGTTCAAAACATTTTATCAAATTGTTCACATCATTTTGTGAACATACAATGTCAATGTGTTTTCATTGGACTTCAGGCTTCAATCAAAAGTGCTTGGTTATTGATTATATGTATATGACATGTTTTAAAAAACTTCAAAGAGGAAAAATTAACATTGTAATCAATAGTCAAAAAATTATAAGACCAGACAGCTTATCATACGGTCATTATAAAAGTAATATTTAGGTTTAGAATGTAAACATTTATTATAAAGTTAACATGTATTATTATAAACTTAAATTACAAAATTATATAACAAATAAATTGCGTCTGAAATATCACATTAAAAAATAAAGAAAAAAAAATCTAGATAACAAAAACAACCTTTTTTGTAATTGCAACAGATATCATATTAAATGTTCAAATTGGTTGTAAATAATTAAATACTTAAATAAGTGCTCTCATTTAAGTATTTGAGAGTAAAGATTTGCTCTCCCAAATACTCAAATATCTTAAAATTGACAGAGAATTAATAAAACGGACTTTTTGAATGTTTGAATGACTTAATATGGAAAAACAAATAACATTATAGTCAATCAAAAAAGGCAAGTGATTACCCTATTACAATCTAAGCTGGCGAAAAATTACCGGGAGAAATTAAAACAACAATCGTTTAAACATGCGGTCTAAATGAAATTTTTCAAAAAAATCATATCACACAAATATTTTTTTTTTTTTTTTTTTTCTCCTATTACTCCGCGTGGTAGCATAGGGCTTCGTTAGTGAACCCCCATTCCTCTCTGTTGAGTACTACTTCCTTAATATCGTCCCAGGTATAATTGTTGATTGTTAATTCTTGATCGATTGTGCATCTCCATGTGTTGTATGGTCTGCCGGGTCTCCTTTGTCCTTGTGGACTCCACTCTAGAGCTCTTCTTGCTATATCACTTTCTGATTTCCTTAGTGTATGACCTATCCATTTCCATTTTTTCTTATTTATCTGCCTGTTGATCGGTTCTTCTCCAGTTATCATCCATAAATCCTCGTTGCTAATTCTTGCCGACCAGAATATTCTGCATATAATTCTCAAGCACTTGTTGATGAATACTTGTAGCTTCTGTTTGATTTTGACCGAAGTGAGCCATGTTTCACTGCCATATATTAATGTTGACTTAACACATGCTCTGAATATTGTTAGCTTTGTTGTTCTCGATATTTGGTTGCTCCGCCATATCTTCATTAGGCTGCCAAATGTTCTTCTGCCTTATTTATACGGCTGTTGACATCTTCTGTTGTACCTCCTCTTGATCTTATGATGCTCCCCAGGTAGTTGAATTCTTCTACGTATTCTATCTGTTGTCCACTCACTGTTATTGGCTCACTATCACTGTTGTTTGTCCTCATTGCCTTGGTTTTCTCGATATTTAATTCCAGTCCCGATTTCTTTGCTTCTTCCTGTAATCTGTTGACTTTGTTCTGTAGGTCCCTTTGATTTCTTGATATGAGGCATACATTATCTGCGTAATCTAAGTCTTCTAAGTTTCCGAAGAGATCCCATTCTATTCCGTTTATTCCAGTGCAAACTTCTGTTAGAATGTCGTCTAGTATTGTGTTGAAGAGAAGTGGAGATAGTGGACATCCTTGTCTAACTCCTATATTGGTGTAGAATGGATCACTGATGTTACCTCTGTGTTGAACTGTTGTCTCTGCATCTTTATACATCGCTTTGATGATGTTGATGATTTTTTCAGTAACTCCCTTCTTTGTAAGTGTTCTCCATATTGGGCATCTCTTGACTGTGTCGAATGCTTTCTTAAAATCTATGAATAGTAGATATAGTGGGGCATTCCATTCTACTGATTGTTCAACTATGACCCGTAAAGTATTTGCCTGGTCAACACAGCTTCGGTTTGGTCTGAAACCTGCCTGATCTTTTCGTAGTATTGATTCTAGTACTTCTTCTAATCTTTTCTTTATAATAATTGCTATTATCTTATGAATAGTATTTAGAACCGTGATTCCTCTCCAGTTGCTGCAATTTGCCAAGTCTCCTTTCTTAGGTATCTTGACAATCATTCCTTTCTTCCATGATGGTGGTATATTCTCTTCTATCCATGCTTTTCTGATGTGGAGTTCAATTGTTGTTGCGAATAGATCACACACATTAATCAAGCTAAAAAATAATAAGAACCGGAATAATAGGAATTCCAATATACTATGAATAATAATAATTCTATCAAACTGATGACCGTGGTAGCTAGTGCTTACTTTTATTATAATTTTAATTATAGTATATAAAGAAATAATAATAATTTTAATTCTATCACTTAATGATCATTTAATGTTAAAAAAAAAAATATATGTGATACATATCGTACGATACATCAGATAGATCAGAAGTTTTCGAGGGTTATTCAAATAAACAATTATTATCTCTAATAAAATATTTTATTTATTTTTCTACATTTACAAATTTTTTATGACCTATCTAATTTTATTTAAATCTAAAAAGATAAAATTTTAGATATAAGCATTTCATTTTCACTTTAAAAAAATAAATAACGACCCTGTATGTATACGCAGTTTCAATATTAAATTTATTAATTGTATAAAATTTCTTTAACATAAAAGAATATTTTCCCCAATGACCATTACCTACCTACCTACCTACCTACATACATACTTCATTTTCTTTACTTTCTTTATTAGTTTAAAAAGCAATGCAATTAATTTTGAAAAAATAATATATAAGAAAAATAACAAAAAAAAGCAAAAAAGTTGAATAAAAAATCCTTTGAAAATATCCTTCTTCAATTGTATATATAGAAAAAAAAAATAAACACTTGAAACAAAAACAAAAATTAAATCTTTTAAAATGCTTAATACTATATATATCAGACTTATATTGTAATTAAAACTCTTATATTATACATATATATACTAACATATAATATATATGTACATAACTGGGCAATATATGAAATTTATATTTTAAGTAGCATAATTCTCTACAAAAACTTCTTCATTTTCTTTCATCCTCTAATTTAATTTATTTAATTTTTGTTTTTTTTTTGTTTTTCTTAAATATAGAAAAAAAAAATTTTTTCTAATACAAATTTCGTTTCTAAGATATATTAACAAAGGATATTTTTTGTTTTTGTTTTCCTTTAGTTTTAAATGACCTTTGAAATTCGTCCTGAAATCAAAACAACAAATAAAAATGTTGAATAGTTGAATTATAGCACTGCAAAAAGCTTTATAAAATTGTTTTACTTGAATTGTAACAAATTGGTAATATTATTTTTTGACATTATAGCTATTATGAAGTCAAAATTTTAAATTTCAATTATAAAATATAATTTAACAAAATAAATTTAAAAATTGCACATGAATTTAAATCACACAAATTTTAATCTTAATTGTAAAAAAAAAAAAAAAAAAAAAAAAAAAAAATGTCATTAAATATAATTTCACGTAATCCCAAATACCGTCATTTAAGTCATAATTTTCTAAGAAAACATTTGTATTTTGCCTCTTTCATACAATCGTGTACATGTCCTTATGTTTTAGCAAGAATTTCTTTCTTTAGACCTTATTCTGTTATACGTTTTAATTAGCTTAATTCTCATTTCCAACTAACACACTAAACAAATAATTTATCAAATGCACATATACATATGCATTTCAATATACAAATGCATATACATATCCATATACATACACTTATACTCATACTATATGTATTATAGGTATTAAGAAATGCGGTTTTAATTTTCATTAAAACCTTTTAATGCTTTGGTTCTAAATTTTATTCATTGTTCGTTTCAGTATACCTCACAATTTTACTACTCTGATTCAACTAAATATAATATATCTACACATACATATTATGTATATACAAAACTATGAAATTTTCATTAAATTTTCAATTATAAAGTCTTTGTAATTATTCATATACTCGTTTACAATTGTGAATAGGTGGAATGATAAACCGCAGAAACAAAAACAAAACAAAAACAACAACAAAAAATGAAACAATTTCTCAATAATCCTGTAATATACATCACCTATTTAATCATTATTTCATTTAAATTCTCTTCTCTATATTATACAATACGATTTATATTAAATTTCTTCATTATAGCTCTCTCTCTCTCTCTCTTATATTATATTACATTATTCACTTCCTTGTTGGCAATTTAAAGATCATAAAAAAAAACAAAAAAAAATTAAAATTTTAAAAAAATTAAGTGATTTTTTTGCCAGTGTAAGTTTTTCATTTTAAATTAGATTTTTCAATGGAAAAATCAATTCACCATTATCCTATATCCTATATCCTACATTATCGATATATGGCATGATTATCAAAAATTTCATTTTGACCATTGCAATTAACCAATTAATTTCAAGACTTGACAAATGAAAGTTATTTCACAAAATATATTCAGAGAAAGAGAGAGAGAGAGAGAGAGAGATTTTTCTTTTTTTTTTTTTTTTGCTTGCTCTCCACCAAATTCAATTTAACTTCATTAGTAATGTGATAGTCGAAGTTTTGATTGTGATCACCGCAATGTGGTTCATTTTATAATGACAATATTGAGCACATATAGTGATATAATGTTATACTTTAGATACAGGACTTAGATTATTCACAATGTATTTTCATTTTTACATACAAATATAGTGTTTGAAAAGTAAATTAGATGAGTTAAAAACAAGCAATTGAGCGTATTAGTTTAGATCTATTGAAAAGCGTATTAGTTTTAAACTGTTTATTATAGTAAAAGTCAAAAGCAAAAAACTTGTATGAACCAAAATTTTAAATGGATGAATTTGTTATTGATTTGTAGTGAATATTTTGTTGGATTACGTATTTATTTTTATTTTATATATTTTATTTTATTTTATTTTCATCAAGTCAGGTCTATTATGACTCAAATAAAGTGTAATTGCATTTTTTTTTTTTTTTTTTACTTAATAATATTATACTAGAAATATAATAGAAATATCTGTAAAAATATAAATTAGATTCTTATATCAAATATTATTACAGCACTGTTAATTTACTTCTGAATCAGTAATCAATATAATCCTAGCTTAATCGAGTCATCAAACACACAACGTTTTCAATATTTCTGTTGACAGTTGGTCTCGACTTCATCTATAAACCATCAAGTTTTTGATCTACTTTAAGTATAAAATCTGAGTCTACTATTTTTTTTTTCATTTTCACTGACATGTCCTAATCATCTTCAGTTTTTTGCCTTAATATATTTTGCAATAGTTTTTAAATTTTACTGTTAACTTTTGTAGTAGATGATTTATTATTCACCATCATCATATATTTTGGAACCAAATATTTTAATGAATATTTTTGATTTAAATGAATTTAATCTATTTTCGTTAATAATTGTATCGCCCAGGGGTAGCATTGTGTAATTTGAAACGTCGTTTTGTTTCGACTATTTTCAAAAAGTGGCATTGCATAATTTTGTTTCGACCATTTTTAATTTGTTTCAATCTTTTCAAAATTGGTACGACATATTTTGGTATTGCGTAAGGTTGAAACGCTACTTTTTTTTACATTTGATACGACCAAATTTTGGCGATTGAAAAATAGTTGACGCTTTTAGGTAAATTTTAAAAAAAATAATAAATTAATACATGATTTTTATTGGAATATTTATTTTAGAAACGCACAAAAATAAAAATTCCAATAAAATGAAAAATTAAGTAAATTTATAATGATTTTCTGTAAAGAAAAAAAATTTTCAGAATAAAAAAAAAAAAAATTTTGGTATTATTATTAGCTTCTTTTACTTGTATCCAGTTGCAATTTCTTTCAGTTCCATTTTTTTTATTTTAATATTATTTTCTAGCAGTAATTGTTGAAATTTTAACGAAACAAATCAAAAATGGAATTATGTAAAGTGTTTCACTGTTTTTTCGCGCGTTTCAAAATAAATTATAACGTTTCAAATTACGTAATGTCATCCAAAATTTGTTTCGACAACATTTTGTTTCGACCGAAATGTTTGAAACAAAGTTACACAATTCCACCCCAGTTTTATATATTTTTTTTTATATATGTTCTTGACAGTAGAGTCTTATACTACATCTACAATATTTCGAGTATTTATTTATCAAAATTACTGGCTATCAACTCATTAAATGTGGAAAGCTACTTCTATTGCCAGGCCTTCTTAAATATAATAGCTTCATTTTATTTCATTTGTTACCAGATTATACTCCTAATTGACAAAGGGTACGGGACCAGGTCAAAAAACCCATATAGCATTTTTTTTTTAACTTTATCGGGAATCGAACCTAGGACCTTTCATCAGGCGTTCTAACTATACTACGCCACCCAGCGTGTAATCCAGTTTTAAATTCATTTAATTTATTTTCGTTACTAATTGTATCGCCCAGACACTTATAAGGTCGATTCGATTGTACCATAATTTTTTAATCCTTATAAGAAAGTTTGTTTGTTTGTTTACTATACACGTTCACAGTTTTAAAGATAGATTTTTTTAAAATTTTACAAAGTTATTCACGATCAACAAACAGAATTAATGTTTTAGAATGCTGTTCAGATGAGAAATTCGAGTAGTTGATATACAATTCAGCTCCCAGGCACCCATTAGGAATATTTCAAACACTAAGTTTTGAATAACAGACCTGAAAATTTTGTATTTAAGTACTTTATTCGAAAATGAACAACATTTTCCGAAATTCGGACTATGTGTTTTTAACATTTTCCGAAATTCGGATTTGGTGGGGTAATTGTCACACAACTTCTAGTACACATGAAAACTATTTCAAAAATCAAGGATACTACAGATCTAAAAAAATTGTGATTGGGTAGATTTTTAAGAAAATAAACAACTATGTATACATCTTTTAATGCTTTCTAAAATTCGGACTGATTTGTGTAGCTGTCATATAACTTCTAGCACCTATCAAAAATATTTCTAAAACTAAAAGTATTACAGGCCTAAATATTTCCTATTCCATCTCAAAAATGGATATTGTCAAAAAAATTGAAGGCAGGCATAAAAATGCCTAATATAAATTTTTTATTTTGTTTTTTGTTTTATTTTTGTTTACATTTTTCAAAAATTTAGTCTTTTACCATTTTCCACGTTTCCAATTGCTTCGGGTACATCGTGGATTTCTCCAAAATCCTTTTTGGAAATTTGGCTCATAAACAAAACTTTATTGCAGTAAATTTTATACATTTTGTGTTGAAACCAGACAACGTCGATTGACTTTACTATTACTTTATATATTTTTATTCAGTCTTGTATATTTTTTGTTTTTGGATTTGAAAATGAATTCGTGTGCGTCGGCGCGTTTTTAGAAAATGTATACTGATTCTCTTATTAATTGTCAAAATGTCATTTTAATTATATCATAAATAAACCTTAAAGCTATTTAAATCATTACAATTCCAATAATTTATTATTATATTTTGTAAACTGCAGTAGAATTTACAAAGTAAAATTCTGCTGGATTTCTGAGCACTCTAAGATAAGACAAATTAAATAGGAGATGTACTCATAAGAGAGCGAATTAACATTAGTCTTAGATTATCACATGAAATCATCCCCATCCACATAAAATATATTTACTATAATATTCGCGCATTCAGCAGGAGAGAATTAAACTCGTGATAGGTTTTCTCAAGAAACACGTAGTGAGACTTAGACTTGTCAGTACTGATAATTGTTGCATTTGCTCTGTGGTTATCACATCTGTCAAAAACCAGATTCATATGGTTGGAATGATAAATTTTTATATGTTTAACACCTGAAAATCATTTTAAATGTTTATTTTGAGAATAGCCACAGATTTGTTTCAACTACAGTCTGTCCTCAAACAATAACTATTCATAAATGGTTCAATTTGTGTTGTTGCGATTTGCTATAGGCCAATAAAAATAGTTTAGTCATGTAGTCACGACAGGTTTGTTTTAAGAATATCCACAGCTTTGTCACATTTACACGCTATTCTCGAATGGTACAATTCGTATTGCTGGGGTTCGCTATAGCCTTACAAGTAGAATAAATTTGTGATCACGACGCATTGCTTTGAATTCCACCCCATTTCAGACTATCTAATTAACTACGTTTTGAGCAAATTGTTTTGCTCTTTTCTGTGAGTAATCATACAGTTTATTTTTCTATCGTCTTAGTTCCAGAATATATATCAACGAAAGAAGGTAAGTTTAAAGTATCATAGATTTACGATTAACTTAAAATATATGGAACATTACTAAAAAAGTAATTCTCTATACATAACCGTGATAATTTAATGCTATAAAAGATGTCATTTTATATTGAATTGTTTGATTGAATTAAATTTGATGGATATTTTAGGAACAAAATACTTCCTTCATTTATGTTTTCGCAATAGAATTAATGTCCTGTCCTGAATCATCACTATCATTCACTTTTGGTGTCACGATTCAAAAATGATAGTCAAAAACTGTTGCGAATGATCGAATAATGTCGAATGATCGATACAGTTGTATATCATTCACTGATTTTTTACTGAAAATTATTTTGAAAATTTATAAATTGAAAGTTAAAAAAGTTCATTAATAAAATAAATAGGTAGATCATTTAAGTAATTTTTTTGAAATTTTTTAACTTGAAATCTTATAAAAATAAGTTCATAAATAGACCTTTATGTTACTAAAAGTGGCAGTAGTGATGAGGTAAATGGATATGAAATTCAATACATTTTTCTATGTTCAAAATTGTTAAAATTTCTAAAATTTAACTGACCACACAAATACAACAAAAAATTAGAGTAGGTTCATTCATTAATCTTTCATATAACACCGATTTGTCTCTATCATTCATCTTGGCTTTCATTCACATTTTGATAATGCTTACAGCGGCCACTATTTTAATATTCATATTTTTATTTGTATAAATAGCCTCCAACTCAATGACTTAACCCTTCTATCTATACCAAAAAAAAAATATATATACGTTCCATCAACACTTAGCACTTACCCCGGTATTGCAATATATATTATATCAAATCAAAAATAATCAAATTTCAATTCCAAATGTTCCGGATGAAATTAAACAATATTATTATCGTGCAAAATTTAACTCAGAATTTTTTACTAACTCATAGTTATTTTTGTTATTTTATTTATTTTATGTTTATAAATATGAATTAAAAAATACTGTAAATATACTTAGTTTTTATAATAATTAATTTGTATTTTAATTATTCAGAAAAAACATTATAATATTTCATATAAAACTTGTATACATACCCGGGTATGTTAGGTATGAAATTATGACAATTTTTTCTAAAGTTGGACCTATGTATACGCTTTTTGACTTATTTTTCAAAAAACTAATTTGTAACAGTCCCATTTGAGGAATCCTAAAACTTGGGTTCATTTGAATGGATAAAGGTGGAATTATTTAATACGAAAATAGGAAAACATACCCGGGTATGTAGGTATAGACAGAAGGATTAATTGAACTTTTCAATCAAATATTTGTCACTCGTGACACTAAAAACGCACAATCAATAATGTTAATTTGTTTTATGAAGCAATTGGATCCACCTCTAGTTCAAGAACCTAATAAACGGTTTTAATGATATATTAAAATCTATCTGAATGGCACGGAAATAATCAAAACATATGGTTTTGATTGTTTTCATTACCATACAAATTACTTGCAATATAATACTACCTATTGCAAAAAAGTTGGCCCCACCTTTCAATTTATCTATACAATAAAAAATGGTGTGTAGGTAAATTACTACCTATAAAAAATTTTATTTGATTTCGCATCTACTAGGATTGTATGGAAAATATGATAAACAAATTAAATGAAATCATTATGCCAGTATTGGAACAGCTTTACAATACAAACAAAGTATGGGCCAACTTTTTTGCACTATATAGTTTTCAAACGAGTGAAATCTCTTAAAGCTGTAAATTGTTGAAATGAATATAAATAAAAAAAAACTTTCATTTCACACAATTTATTAAAATTTATTTTCTATCATTTTCATCTATGTATGTATGTGTATGTTGGATGAAATTTAAAGGAAGAATTTAATTATGCATTCAGACACTACCTACTAGTAAAACAAAAAATTACTAAATTTAATATGAAATTCACTTCTTATACAAACTTTGCATTCTAAAGAAATTTACTTTAATTAAATATTTAATTTTCAGTGCTCTTTGCATATTTAAATTTAATTCTTAAATCATTTAAATCTAATTAAAAATTGTAAAATTCTTTTAAGTTTTTTTTTTCTCTTTCTTTTTGGAAAATATTTAAATTTCATCAAATTTAATTAAAAAAAAAAATTTTTTTTTTTGTTTTATTTTTTAATTCTCTCTCCACATTAAATTCTTTTTGTGAAAACTTTTCCACAAAAGGTGAATACTGAATGTATGTACATTTTTTTTTTTTTTTGTACTCTCGGATATAAACCTTAAATGAGTACAATTTAAAAAATAAAAATAAAAAACTGTAATATTAAAATAAAATTTTTGACATTAAGTCATTAAAATTGACAGGCTTTTTGAAGCGGAACTTAATTTTTTCGGAAATTAATTTTCCCAGAATTAAGACTCAAGTTATAATATTTAATTTAAAAATAAAGCATTCCCAAGAGATATTAATTACTAATTTAAAATTATTTCAAGCTTATTTTCAACAATGAAAAATATTTTTATTGCTAATTTATTTTCTCTTCTAAAACAAAAAAAAAAAAAAACAAAATATTGCCTCAACTTGATCTCTCTCTCCTCTTTCATTGTTCAAAAAAATATTGAAATAATGAAGAACAAAAAAAATAAATGGCAAAAGAACATAACAAATTTTAATAACTTTATAAAAGAGCTGCTAAGCAAGGACCATTAAATATTTGTTTTCTTTAGTAAAGAAAAATATTGTTATATCTACGTTTTCTCTTATTAAAAAAATAAAAAAAAAAAAAAAAAAAAACAATTATAAAAGAAATCTTGAAGGTTACAGGACATTTACTAAATAAAAATATTAAAATCCTTGTTGCTTGTTTTTTTTTTTTTTTATTTCATTTTTTGTTTTTTTTTTATATATCTACTAAAATAAAAAACAGTAAAAGTGAAATATTATTAAACCGAAGATTCTTCATGTATAGCAGAAAAACACAAAAAAAAAAAAACAAAAAAAAACCTATGAAAATATTACAACTCATTAATAAAGATTTTTATTTAAAAATAAAAATTACAACAACTCTAAATTATAAAAAAATCAAGACGACAAAAATGAAGAATTGAAAAATTTATGAGTTTCACACAATTTAACAAATACAGGATGTTTCATTATAATAAAAAATGTCAAGTTCAGAATTTGCAATAGCATTTTTTGATGACCTATAATTGTATATGTATAGCTCAATAATCAGTTTTTGGAACTGAAATAGACTTACAAGTTGCTAGATGAAATTACAATTTGTATTTTTTAGAAATTGAAAATCGACTTTAATAATAATGTGAAACAATTCTGTTTAGACAAACAGTCGATGAAGTTAACCATAACAGATCGGAAAAATTGGAAAAAAATTTTGTCTTAGAGCGTTTGATGGTAAGTATATAATATAGATAACTATTTTTATATATTATTTTTAAGGATACAATTTAATTCAATACAAGCAGTATTAAATAAAAAAAAAAAAATAAAACAAAAAGGATATTTCATTATACCCATTTAATATTTATTTCAACTTGTTGTCAAACGATTCAATCAACCATCCATTTTGGAATATAATCACATCAAACAATTCGCATTATCATTTGAATAAAATCAATTGAATAAAATCTAAACTTTATACATAAATACGCTTAGTTTCTAACATCATCGATTACATATAGTGGGATGACATACTGATGTATCACATCAGACTGCTCAGACAGACATTCAATTTTGCATTTAATTTTCATGTAATTTTCTCGCTTGAGAAATAAATAACGAAAATGTTAAAAATAGTCTGAAGACTCATATACCATTTTGGATTTAAATATTATTGTAAATAAATAAATCGGATTTGTCCTTTTTATTTATTAAGGTGTGTAAAATCAGGTATGAAGAAATTTTAATGATTTATTTATGTTTAGTTAAAATATATTTTACGTTTAAATTTTGTTTGATTTTTACAACTTGCAGCAGATGAGTTAATAATATCTTTTAATGATTTTACGTTCTGACAGACTTATTAATAACATTTTCAAATAATTTTACGTTTAAATTTCGTTTGATTTTTATAACTCACAGAAGTATTAATAACATCTTTTATTGATTTTACTTTTAAATTTTGGTTTATTTTTACAACTTGCAGTGTAGATGACTTAATAATATATTTTAATGATTTTACGCTTAAATTTTGTTTGATTTTTATAACTCACAGATTTATTAATATGATCTCTTAATGGTTTTACGTATAAATTTTGTTTGATTTTTACAACTTGCAGCAGATGAGTTAATAATATCTTTTAATGATTTTACGTTCTGACAGATTTATTAATAACATCTTCTAATGATTTTACGTTTAAATTTTGTTGATTGTTATAACTCAAAGGTTTTTTAATAACATCTTTTAATAATTTTACGTTTAAATTTTACTTGATTTTTACAACTCACAGATTTATTAATAACATCTTCCAATGATTTCACGTTTAAGTTTTGTTTGATTTTTATAACTCACAGATTTATTGAAAACAACTTTTAATGATTTTACGTTTAACTTTAGCTTGATCCTTATAACTCACAGATTTATTAATAACATCTTCCAATGATTTCACGTTTAAGTTTTGTTTGATTTTTATAACTCACAGATTTATTGAAAACAACTTTTAATGATTTTACGTTTAACTTTAGCTTGATCCTTATAACTCACAGATTTATTAAAAACATCTTTTAATAAATTATAAAATCAATCAAAGTCGACATTAAGAATTGAGAAGGTAGTCTAACACCATAAATCTGTAAAATGCATAAAAATAAGTTTAAACATCAAAGCTTAAGCAAAAAAAAAATCCAGTTTGGGAATGAGTTCTAGAAAAAACCAATTGCTTGAACTCGATTTTGTATGCATACTATACTATAAACATAGACTCAAGCTCGTTAAAAATTATAAAATATAAAATAATACTGAATCTCTTTTAGTTTTAATTTATAGTTAAAACTCGTTGACATTTTATTTCTCAAGCAAGATAAAAAAAATGCTACAAATATCAATTTATTCCATGTCACAACGATTTTATACTTTAAAATATGGATTCAAATAGATTTGAATTGTATATCATTTAGATATTGGATTCAAATTCAGTTGAATTGACTAATGTGAATCACTTTGTAATTATATTAATAAATAAAAAAAAATAATGTTTTGTTAAACACTTTTAAATTACATTCAATTAAAAAATAACATTTTTTTTTTATTGTGTTTTATTTTTTTTTTCTCTCATAATTAAATTAAATAGCCTGTTTTAGAATACAGTTAATAAATACCTAAATATACGTTAAGTTTTTACAATTTTTTATTAATTGAAACATTATATTCAACTATATACACATATATACATTAATGTATCTGAAAAACCTATTCAATACAATTATTTTATGTTTGGATGTATGTGTATGTGTGTTGAACAGAGGTAAAAATCTACTATAAAAAAAGAAAAACAAAATGAATTCTAAAATTGGTGGTTGGATTATTAATAATACCCCTTGTGAAAAACATAATAAAATCCCACCAAATTTATTTAATTGTCTTACAGTCAGTCCTTATATTCTTCCCAACTACTTAAGAATCTCTTTTTACAATTTTTTTTTCTCTCTTTTTAACATTAAAAAGTATTTTATAATTGTTTTTTTTTTTTTTCTTGTTATATTTCCTTATTTTTTATTTTCGGTTTAATATGAAAAAGGACTTGTAATACCGTTATTAACCCACAAATTATTTGTTTTGTTTTTCTGTTTCGTTTTTATTTTTTTTTTTTTCATTTTAATAAATTTTTATTTTATATGAGTGAGAAGAACCAAAGAAATTTATTGTTATTGCCTTTATTTTTCTATATCTTCTTCTTATTTACTGTTTTTATTTTATACATAAAACAAAAATACAAAAACAAAAAAAAAAAACAAAACGATAAGCAAACGTAAAACGGCCTTTAAACGAGAAGAAAACATCTTTGGTATTAAAAATAAAAAAAAAAATAAAAAAAAAAAAAACTTATTATTAATTTCCCTTCGTAAAAGATTATACACTATAAACCAGACCAAAAAAAAAAATAAAAATATTTTTTTAATATTCTCTTCTCTTTTTAACATTAATTTATCAATTGCTCTAAATATATATTTCTTTTATATTTTCTATCTCTTTCAGATCATATGAATTTTCTTGCGAACGAAAATAAAACGAAAATAAAATAACAAACAAAGGTACAGCAAAACAAAAAAGAAAACTCATCTGGAAAATAAAATATATTACAGTTATGTTTATTTTTTTTTTTTTTTTATTTGCAAAATTTTTATTTTAGTAAATTAAAAACGAAAACATTTTTACCGCGAATCGTGAGAATTTTCTTATCGTTATTCTTATTATTATTATTCTTTTTATGAAATGATTTCAGTTTTATAAAAAAACAAAAAAAAAAATTATATGAATAAATTGTAATCATGTGTTAATATTACAAGGTGACTTTTTGCAGGGCTGGGTGTGGTGTCGTTTTTTAATTATAAATTTATTAGATGAGAATATATTTTTTTCAAAGTACATATATAAAATTCGCATGATGGTAATCAAAACGAACACATGAAAATTGGAACAAGTTATTGCAAAATACATTAATGCCATTCTTGGAAATAGATATTCGGTCAAAAACATTATACTGATGATCACTACACTACACTATACTATACTGTACCATAATATACTATATTACATTATACTATACTATAGTATACTATACTTTACTATACTATACTACACTATACTATACTATACTATACTATATTATACTATACTATACTATACTATATTATATTATACTATACTTTACTATAATATAATATACTATACAATACTATACTATACAATACTATACTATATACTATATACTATACTATAATATACTATACTATACTATACTATACTATACTATACTATTACTATACTATACTATACTATAATATATACCATACTATAATATACTATACTATACTACACTATACTATACTATACTATACTATATACTATATACTATACTGTAATATACTATACTATACTATACAATACTATACTATACTATACTATATACTATATACTATACTATAATATACTATACTATAATATACTATACTATACTATACTATACTATACTATACTATATTATACTATACTATACTATACTATACTATTCTATACTTTACTATAATATAATATACTATACAATACTATACTATACTATATTATACTATATACTATATACTATACTATAATATATTATACTATACTATACTATACTATACTATACTATGCTATAATATATACTATACTATAATATAATATACTATACTACACTATACTATACTATACTATACTATATACTATATACTATACTATAATATACTATACTATACTATACAATACTATACTATACTATACTATATACTATATACTATATACTATACTATAATATACTATACTATACTATACTATACTATACTATACTATACTATACTATACTATACTATACTACACTATACTATACTATACTATACTACACTATACTATACTATACTATACTATACAATACTATACTATACTATACTATATACTATATACTATATACTATATACTATACTATAATATACTATACTATAATATACTATACTATACTATACTATACTATACTATACTATACTATATACTATACTATACTATACTATACTATACTATACTATACTATACTATATACTATACTATAATATACTATACTATACTATACTATACTATACTATACAATACTATACTATACTATACTATACTATATTATACTATACTATAATATACTATACTATAATATACTATACTATACTATACTATACTATACTATACTATACTATACTATATACTATACTATACTATACTATACTATACTATACTATACTATACTATACTATACTATATACTATACTATAATATACTATACTATAATATACTATACTGAAATTATATCTTTTGCTTTTATTTTGAACGTTTAAATGCCTTTTACCATATTATTGCAAATTGTTTTAGTATATACACTAATATATACTAATTTTTACTGTCATATTATATTATATGGTGTCATATAGTCATGGTTATAAAATCTATACTGTAAGATGGGCAAAATATGTATTGAGTATGAATGGTTATGAAATCTGACTATACTAACACAAAGCCTCAGACGGGCAGAACATGTAGTAAAGCTGTATGATCAAAGGATGCCAAAAATAAAATTATGATACTTTAAGAGTTCTAAAACAAAATATATACCAAGATGAAAATATCTGTACGAAATCGAATACAACTGCCGAAATATTGGAGTTACGAATGTTACACAGTTGTACAAGAGTAGTAATTTCCTCAAGAATAAAACAGAATAGAAAAAAATTGTAAACCGGATTAAGACCCACTTCGAACTGCTGTAGAAACATAGCAGATGATGACTAACACAAATGTCATGATTTCAAATACCGTTTATTGAATGGATTTTTTAAATAAAAATTTCATTATTAATTTAAATCAATAGATATAATATAAATTTTGTATGACTAGAATAAAATCCCAACTATGCTATTATTAATCGGAGGTTACGATATTAAAATCAGTTTACACAACAAAAAATTTAAAGTTAACTTCGTTTTTTTTTTACTATTAGAATATCAAAACTATTTGCAAGCAACTACAAGTAGCGGGTTGATACCATTGTATTGGCAATCTATAATTATAATTGACAAGCATTTAAGGACCTGCTCAGTAGATATATTTTCATTTTATTTCGCTTCTCTTTAATGACAAAATTTTTTTATTTTTACTAATCAGGAAAATAGGATAAAATCCACTAAATGCCACTTACTATAGGGAATATATCGGAAACGAATCAGTATATGAAGAAGGTGTATTTATGTGTCCAAAATAAAACTTACGAACCACAAAACTTTTTATTAAACACGAGTCGTTTCTGCTAAATCGTGATAAGTCTATGTCAGTACGTAAATTAGCGTTTTTTTTTTTTTTAAATTTTAAACTTGTATTATAATTACTCAACAGGGGCCCCTAGTAATTGTGTAATTTACAGCAATTTTGTTGTACAAAATAAGACTACCACCGTTGTTTATCAGCAAAAAAAACTTAAAAATTATCATCAAAAAACAGAATTCACAAGGTATTTGTAACCATACCTATATTAATTTTTTCAGATTATTCAAAGAAAAAAGTATAAATTTCTAGTTGCAAATTTTCTTAATTACAATCGGCAAATTAATTAATAAAATTTATGATATTGAATTGTAATTTAGAAAATATACAGTTACAAAAACGAGATCATTAGTGTAAGTTCATGTTCGTGTTGTTCGGCAGAAATCGCTAATCGGCCTAATTGTGGAATAAATAGTGTCGTTGCGACGTCGGATTGTTTTAGCAGTAAAATTTGAACTAACTAGTGGTATAAATAATATTATTAGTGTTTAATTAATATGAAAAAAATATCGAACAATAATATGATAACAAAATATGGATTATTTTTTATTACTTTTTTAATAAAAAAAATTACTTCTTAATAACTTCTTTAAAAAACAAAAAATGTTAAAACTATTGTAATACAAATATACAGCCCTGGTAGCTACTGCTTACTTTTATTATAATTTTAGTTATAGTAAATAAATAAATAATAATAATAACTTTTTAAATACATGAAAATGTTGTTATTTTGTCTTTGACAGTCTGTCAGTCTTTGACTTATTTAAAGTCGTTAAGATTTTTCGTGAATTATTAAATTTTCGCATAACAGATGAATATTTTATTGTTGATATTATTCTACTTAGACCTAATATCGTTCATATATACTTAACATTTTGTGGAAGAAATAAATTTAATCTTCAATGAGATTCGAACTAATGTCTTCTACCAATTGGGTTATAGAAGGATAATTTTTTGAGGCTACAAAATTAGAGATTATTTATTTATTTTTTATTTAATTTTGATATAGATAATTTTATATCAACTTGCCATATTCTGTTTATTTACTAATTTACTTAAGTCGGTGTCGCGAGAATCAATTATGAATTGACTTTCAATCAAAATCGACTTAATTCAATCATCGGTGTCGCGAGAATCAATTATTTGATTTTTTTTCGATTTTTTTTTACTTTCAAAAATCAACTACATTTTGTTAGTTGACTTTTGGTTTCAAAAAGTGAACTTTTGATTTTTTTTTTTGAAAATATTAAAAAAATGGATAATTTACAAATAAGGTAGGAAAAATTATAAATATTTCTGGAATATTTTAATTTATTTCACTATTTTAATATTATTTTAAAAAACAATGTTTTAGTAATAAAAGGCAACTAGTGAAATTAGTGGATTTAATGGAATATGTAAAAAGAAGGAAGCTGACGAGAAATGGAAATTGTTTGCCGAGGATTTAAATTTAATAAGCCCACCGACGAAAACGTATGACAAATGGGCTAGACTGTGTTTTGGATATAAAAATTAAATAAAAATATAATTTTTTTTGCTAACTTTTAGGTATGGATCGATCTCAAAAATAAAGTGAAAAGAAAAATACTAATAAACAAAAAAGAGATCCGGTGTACATAAATTTGTTATATTAAGTAAGTTGGATGAAAAAATTTGGGAATTTTCGTCATTAGAATATCATATGGAACCTCGAGGGCGACACAAAAACACTAAAACTAGTCCTAAAAATAACCAAAAATTAGAAGTATTTAAAAGTATGGAAACAAATGGAAAATTTAAAAATATTTAAAATTTATTGTACACTTATTATTTTTATTATTGTACTTTTAAATATAAGCTATATAACAAATAAAATTTACAGCTTATAACTTTTTTACATATGTATGAATAAAACAAAAATATAGCAAAACAAAACTCCAACTAATATTTTAGGTATCTCAAAATTTTTAATTTGAAATGTCAAAAATTTCATGTTGAAACAAATTGAATCAACTAATTGAAATTAAGTCAATTATTTGAAAATCGATACTCGCCACACCATGACTTTTTTTTGTTGATTTGAAATAAGTTGATTCTTGTGACACCGACTTTAATTATTTACATTTTTAAAAAATTAAAGACCCTTGTTAATTTTACAAAATTATTTTATTCCGACACGTGTTTCGACCTTTCGGTCATAATCATGGATCATAAATGGAGTGGAATCCATACATATTAAATTTGACCAACAGTGTACAAGTGAAAGCATAAAAGCTTTAATTACTTATTTACTTATATTAATTTTTATTTAAATATTTTGTCAATATTAAAACTAAAGGCAAATAAAATAATATATAAAACTAAAATAATTAATATATACTTTTATCGAAACAAAATTAATCCTCTAAAGAAAATAAAATGGATGATGAACAATCTTTATATTCTAGAACTATTAAAAAATAAATAGAACTTACTAGAATATTGTTAATAGAAATAATTTAGATTATTTAAGACAAAAAAAATTTTTATTTTATTAAAAATTATATTTCAATAATTTTATTAACACAAACTAATTATTTTACACAACCAAATTTAACATTTTCAAAACATCCTGTAAAATATAATGAAAATTACTTGTTGAGCATCCTGTAATAATTTTTACCAAAACATTTCACCAAATTTATGAAAGTTTTTCTCATTTAAGAAAAAATTCAACATAAAAGCAAAGAATTAAACTTGAATGTTAGTCCAAAAAATTAATAAAGTTTTTTTTTTTGTTTGTATTTAATTTTTTTTTTTTTTTCATTACTTTTATTTCCTTTTTATAATTTTTTTATTTTTTTATTAATTTTAATAGAAGTTAAAACAGTAACAACAACTTAAAAAAGAAAAACAAAAAACACCTAATAAACTTTAAGAACCCTTTTCAGAGTTTACTGTTTTCTTTAGACATTTTTGTTTTTTTTTTTCTTTTTTTATCGTTTTGTTCTTAGTTGTTTGTACTTCTCTTGTTATTTAACCAAATTAAGTTTCAAGATTTTCTATTTTTTTTATTTTATTTTTTTATTTTTTTTTTTTTTTTAATTTTCCTAATACAAAAAACAATGGTACAAAAAAAAAATAAATTACAATTCACTGTGGAACAATATATTCGCTACCTATCGTTTGAAAAATTTCATTGTGATATCACAATTCAAATAACTGGCAATGGTTTAACATTTCCAATAATAATAATAAAAATAATGAAAACATTTTGATTAAATGAATGAATCACTGAAAGTTGGAAAATGAATTTGAGAGATCTTAAAGAAGCCAATTCTAAAACTGAAATAACATTGACATTCACAATAATGATGAACATAATTTAATTAACTCCGTAGTACTGGTTGTACCTATATTACTCAGTTTGTCATGCATGTTTTTAGAATGTTATTTCTAAAGGAAATTTATAATTTTAAGTCAAGACAAGTAATAGTATAGACCGGTAGATAGATATAATATAAATCTAAAATAAAATGGCAGTTTATTTTAGCTGATAAAACGTCATAGGAAAACATTACAGCGACCACATTTCGGCCAGCTTCAATTGTTGAAATGTTTATGAGTTGATAATTAGTTTATTAATTCGTGGTAGAGGATTGCCAGTTGAACTTATAAAGACAAAATTTAATCATAATTCTTTTGAATTGATTAAATCCTTTTCATATTACTAGCGTAAACCGGCATTCAAATAGGAGAGGCATATTGAAGGTGAAGACGAACAAGAAAAGTGTATAATGATTTGATGTATATTGTTATGTAGAGTTAAATGTATTAGGTATAAAGTATCTATTAGTAATGAAGTATGTATTAGGTAAAACTCTAATTTCGAATTTGACAAAATGACAGTTTCATAAATATTATTTTTATCAGTCAGGACCTTTTGCAAATAATAGAAAATTACAAAATATTTCACTTTGCCACAGAATATAAGACGAAATGATGTTTTGCAATTTCTGACCCGACCAACTGTATTATATACCCCTCTTCTTTTTATTATCTGTGCACTATGCAGAAGTGACATTTCCAGATCTTTTGTACTACAGTTTTTTCGTTTAATGGCTTTGACGAACGCTCGTATTGCATTGAAAAAAATATAACCCTATCTTAATAATATGATGTATTGTCAAACCAAATATTATTATATCATACTTCATATGAAATTGAACTAAATTTACAATATGAGTGCAAAAATAAGACCGATAAGTTCTATCAGAACCCACTTAAGAAAATGTTAACTTTTTCACAATGATATTTTAAACATTTTTACACAAGCTATTCTAATTTTATAATAGTAATTGTATTAGCATTTTTCAAACTGAAAAATGCTTACAGTTAAATTTGAACTTTACAATATGGTTAATCCTGAAAAATATCCTTAAACTCCCCAAGTGCATACCTAATTACTATAATTTCGATTATGTCTTTTTACTTTAATTATTTATTATCATTATTCTTGAATTGACCACAATTTAAATTATGGCCAATTTTATAAGCACTAGCTGCAGAGGTATATGGGGTTGGGATTGGGGACTTTTTGTTTTAAATAATATAATTTAAAAAAAAAAATTCAATATCATTTTTTTATTGTTACGATTGAAACTGATATTTAAGTGGATTTATTTTGACAGGTATTAAATAAATTATAGGGATATTAACTGGCCATACTGTCTAGTGAAGAAGCATTTTAATAAAATCGACTCAACCAAAAACAATTTGTGTAGAATATGTGAAGTAGAGCAAGAATATATCAACCATTTGCTCTGTGAATTACAAGGAGTCACACCCTGAACAGTGGGAGCTACCCAACATATTACTGGAGAATATCTTGAATATGCTTCAATATCCTTATAAATATCCTGATAATTAAATCTTAGCAGTCGGAGCTACCCAAAATACCACTAAAGAATATCCTGATTGTGCTTGAATATCCTTATAAATATCCTGATAATTAAATTTTGGCAGTCGGAGCTACCCAAAATATCACTGAAGAATATCCTGAATATGATTGAATATCTTTATAAATATCCTGATAATTAAACCTTAGCAGTCGGAGCTACCCAAAATATCACTGAAGAATATGCTGAATATGATTGAATATCTTTATAAATATCCTGATAATTAAATCTTAGCAGTCGGAGCTACCCAACATATTACTGGAGAATATCTTGAATATGCTTGAATATCCTTATAAATATCCTGATAATTAAATCTTAGCAGTCGGAGCTACCCAAAATACCACTGAAGAATATCCTGATTGTGTTTGAATATCCTTATAAATATCCTGATAATTAAATTTTGGCAGTCGGAGCTACCCAAAATATCACTGAAGAATATCCTGAATATGATTGAATATCTTTATAAATATCCTGATAATTAAACCTTAGCAGTCGGAGCTCCAAAATATCACTGAAGAATATCCTGAATATGCTTGAATATCCTTATAAATATCCTGAGAATTAAATCTTGGCAGTCGGAGCTACCCAAAATACCACTGAAGAATTTCCTGAATATGCTTGAATATCCTTATAAAATATCCTGATAATTGGATCTTGGCATTGTACGGTATATACCAGAGTATGACCATGAGACATCCACGACTCAGTTAATTTCACCAATACTGGTAATCATAATAAATCTATTTACAGTTGCAGTGATAGACCCCAATCCGGTTAATATTTAAATTTAATTTTAAATAAAAAATTTATTGTTCCAGAAGAATTGTATAATATAGAAACCAATAGAATTAAATAAAAATATCGAAACACAAATTATCAAAAATCTGCCTAAATTAATGAATTATTATTTGTCTAACATTAAAAAAATATTTTTGATGAGAACATCATCATCCTCTGTTGATTCAGCAGCTTAGAGTGAGCCTTAGCTTCGTTTAAAACTTTTCTCCATTCTACTTTGATTTGTGCAATTGTCCTCTATCCTCTGTTCTTCTATTCAACAGGTCGGAGTGAGTAAGACTTAACATCATTTAAAACTTTCTTCCATTTTGCCCTATTTTTGTTAATTGTCCTGTATTCGTTAACTCCAATTTTTGTTTTACATTACAGACAGTGTTGTCTTTAACTTCGTCCAGCTATTTTGATCTTAACTTACCTCTTGCTCTACCATTGTCTAATATTTTTTGAATTAAAATCAAAATTAAAATTAAAATATCTTCTGGAACATTTTGCTACTGTAATGCCTCATTGGGTTAATGGTAAATATAAATTTCAACAAAGATTATTTTCCAAATCAACAATCTGAATAAAATAATTATATTAAAAAAATATATTATAAAATTTTTGTTTGTCTTATTTTTTGTTCTACAAGTAGCCATGGTAAATTTTTGAGATAAAAAAAAAGAGATGAGATTAGATATTATTTTTCTGTTTTTTTTTTATTATTTTGTTATTTTAATAAACTAATTTGAAAATTTTCATTCAAAATTTAATTATAATTTATTTTTTATTTAAAATTTTTTTCTAGAAATTTTATTTTTTAATATTAGCATTTATTTGATCCAATTCACTTTAGAATAGTATAATTTAATCAGAATTTATATAAGAATTAAAATTAAGTTTTTAAAACTTATTTTTTTTTTATCCCAAAATCATAGAAATTACATTTTTTCACCCTTCCTGGATAGTCTATTATAGTATAATATAAATTTTAGTTGCTCTGTTCATTACTTTGTAATTTCTGGATTACAACACTAAAAAGTTCTTATTTACATATATGTCTATATATTATATTCTGGTATATATATATAAAGTATATAAAATAATTTGAAAGGCATTATAAATTTCATAGTTCGTATTTAATATTGCTAAGCAATTTAATTGCTAAATAAATTTAATTACAAAAACCTTATAAATTTGTAATTTATGAGGTAAGATAATTTTAACTTCTATTTTTTATAATGCGACCCCTAAATTTAAATATATATCGGGTGGGGGTCTATTACCGCAGCTGTAAATGAACTTATTGCGATTACCAATGCTTAATTGCATCAAGAAGCATCTGAGCGCGGGACAAAATCTACCTTGACTGTTTTTATAATACGAAATGTTAAATTTTTGGCTTTGTGACATAAGTAGCATTTTTTATTATTAAAACATTTATATAATAATTATTTAAAATGTTTTCTAGTAAACCAAACTTATGCGAAAATATAAAACAGGCAGAAAATAACGACGGCGTATATCGAGAAGAATATTTAGATAGAATATTACTAAAAATGGACTGAAAACAAATAAAACTGAAAATGCTGAAGATTAAGTACCAGGAGGGCTGGTACTAGAATGAATGCTAGACATTCAAACAGTAAATTTACTTTTTCACTAAATATATCGAGTGGTCTAATATTATAATAAAGCTAATAATATTAGAAAATTGGAAAAAAAGGATTAATGATTGAAGATAAATGCAAGTATTTAACATATTATTCTATAAATTCAGATTTTGTGAATTAAAATTTTTTATATTTTAAAATTTTACATATTTCATAGTATAATATCAAAACTAAAATAGTTTTGAACGATTTTGCTCTAATGTAATACTAATACGCTTTGTACTAATTGATATGATTTGAGAAAAATTATAAATTTTTGATTTTAATTGAATTTTTTCACGACAGATTAGTAAAAACTATACAAAACATTTTTTCTAAAATAATTAGCCAAAAACAATTTTAAATAATTTTTGAAGAATCTGTAGGAAGATGAGAAAACTGTCTAACAGGTTCTCATCACTTACCCCTCTCTATTCCAATACCAAAAACGGAAAACCCATTTAAGAAGCTTTTTACTGGATTGTTAGATTGGTACTAAAATAAAACCTGGACTTCTATCGCTTTATTAAGGCCAAGAAATATTTATATAATTTCCCATAATAATGCAATGGACCTATATCTATAGTCCTCTAAGTGTGTTTGTGCTCAAACCGGCAATCACTTCTAACTATCTACCTATCCAATCTATATTTGCCTATATTTGTATATCTATAAAAAGCCTATATTTAATAAATTTTAAATATTTTTTTAGGTTTTTGAACTACTTACTAAAATTTTATTAATACTTAAAATTTACTAATACTAAGGATAACTAATACGAAGTAAAATAAATGATTAAAGTCAATTTCTATTTAAACTAGCTTCAGTATAGTTAATATATTTTTTTATTTAAACTGATTTTAACCGATTATATTAAACAAGACTGATTTTTAAATCACAATTACATGATATTATTATGTATATTATTAATTATCCTTGAACTTCAATTATTAGATTCGACAATCAAAATTAAAAACTACAGCCTTAACTATTCGAAAAAAACAATTGAATACAATAAACACGATAAAAAATGTTACTTAAAGATTTCCCTATAATTTGACTTTATTCTAAATAAAATTTTCTTTTGTGTAACGCTGTAAATTTTTTATTAGAAAATAAATATTCAAAAGTACTTACATACTTATACATATATATATATTACTTATATACATTGAAATAATGGTAAATGAATACTCACCATGAACATTTTACAGACATACTTATTCTTTATTGTTTTACTTACATTTATTCATGCCATGTAAATATTACAGCAATATATAGGTAAAAAAAAAAAAAAAATATCTACTGTTTTTTATGTTCTGAAAAGTGTTAAAGTAAAAGCGTCCTAATTAAGGGTTCTTACATCTTTTATACATGCATGTAGACATAAATATATTAAACATTTTAGATTACACATTGTAGGATCTACTTTACAAAAATTAAATAAATTTTCTATTCCCACACAGTAATAATGATTATTATCATTATTATCAACATCATCAACATCATAATAATATTTATATATATATATTTATATATATACCATATATGATATGTTATTCAATAGAATATTGTACTTGTAATCGTATGCGAACACAAATTTGAATCCTAATTTAAATTTGTTTGCTTTATAATGAAATTATAGTATATTCCCACAAAGTTAAAATATATACATAATATATATATACATAAATATAAATGTATATAATTACATTGACACTATATATCATATAGTATATTATATTATGCCGGAACTGATTTCTCGTTTTCTAACTTATTATTAAAACAACACGGAAATTCAAGGAAAATAAATTTTCCAAAAATTTTCCAAAAAATCAAAAAAATAAAAAAAAAAACAAAAAAAACGGAAAAACTTTTCTAATCTTTTTATAACCACCTTAACTGTCAACTAATATGGATATTAATTTCACTAACTCAATTAAGAAAAAACTAGAAGAAAAATAAGAAAAACTAAAAAAAAAAATAATTATATGAAAAATGGTGATTTTATGTAGAACGATTTCATTTTTTAATGAAAATCAAATAATTTTGTTCTTGTTGACAATTCTACGAACTTTTCGTATAGTAAAATATGTAGAAGTAGAGGACGGAATGACGATAATATTTTTAGAAGAAAAAATTAAAAAATTTAAACGTAAATTGAGTTGCGTGCAAAATATAAATTGTTGGGTTAAAATTCAAAATATTAATTTTAAAATAATGGTTTTAAGTTGATTCAGCTGAGTCATTGCATTTGAAATAATAAAAAGATATAATAAAATTTGTTGAAACAACATTGTCCAGTTATATCGGAAAAAAAATATGAAAAATGGTGATTTACAAATTTGATTATGTTATTTGTGTTTTTTTACATAATTCTAACTTTAATTCCATCATAGACACAAAATGGACAATTCGCTGACAATTTAAATTCGTAATAAATAATACAAAATTTTAAATTATCAATTAAAAATATATAATTTAATTTAAAATATATATGTATATATATGTATATAAATTAATTTTATTTTTGATTTATTTGTTTTCCATTCCGAATTGAACTGTCATCGATTACAAACATAATATTGAATTGGCTAATTCAAAGACACAAACCACAGAAATTTCAAATTAGTCAATTATAATTTAAATTTATATTTGCATATTATGTAGGTATATAGTATATATATATGTATATAAATTAATTTTATTTTTTATTTATTTGTTTTCCATTCCGAATTGAACTGTCATCGATTACAAACATAATATTGAATTGGCTAATTCAAAGACACAAACCAAAAAAATTTCAAATTAGTCAATTATAATTTAAATTTATATTTGCATATTATGTAGGTATATAGTATATATATATGTATATAAATTAATTTTATTTTTGATTTATTTGTTTTCCATTCCGAATTGAACTGTCATCGATTACAAACATAATATTGAATTGGCTAACTCAAAGACACAAACCACAGAAATTTCAAATTAGTCAATTATAATTTAAATTTATATTTGCATATTATGTATGTATATACTATAATTATATATTTATATATATATATACATATATTTACTTTTTAATTATTTTTAATTATTTCGAGTTAAAAAGAGTTATTGTGTTACGTAAAAAAATGGACATATGCTCAAATAATCATTGCGATGACTGTATGTATTTATACATTTTTTTTAAACTGAGGCCAAAAATTTAAGCCATTTAAAAATAAAAAAAAGAAGGATAGTAAAAAATAATAAACATCATTAGAAAATAATATGTTAGAAGATAATAGAAGTGAACATAGTAACAATTAAAATTAGTCAACTAATTACCAAATTTACGGACAAAAAAAAAAAAACATTTAAATAGTACGAGATTTAGGACTTTAGTAACTTACAAAAGCATCGAAATAACAAAATTACAGTTAGTTTTTATACTGATCAATCATACGAAGCTTAACTTGTAAAATTCATATTTATGCTTTATATTTTTGTAAAATTCAGTATAATGATTAGTAATTTTTAAGACATACTCCAATAAAGAAAATGGTTCACATTAAATTAGAGCAATGGAAAACGTTAGTTTAAATTAAAGTGTTCAATTAACAACATTCTATAAAGAAAAAACAATTTTAGAGTAGCTTCTAGCTTATTTATTTACTGTTAAATAATTATAAGTAATAAAAAAAACATTTTAACTCTCATTGGTTTGTCTAGTTTTCCAATAAAAAACTAAAAAATTTAAAGTAAACAATAAATATAAATAATATTGTCCCAGATGAGGAAAAAATAATATCTTCTATCAGATATAAGCATCCAATATCAGTTTAAGTAAAAGCTAAGAGCATCTAGTTTCAATAGATCAATAACTCTAATCTGTTATATATATTTTAAAATTTTCAAAAAACCAGACTTTCGTTCAAACAATATACTATCAGACATTAAATAACTTGATATACATTAAGTAGGCCTTCCGGGCAAAAATTGACTATAATACACTACTATTATCCATCGTTGTATTATTGAAGTACTAATCGTTTTTTTGTGGATATCTTGAACGATTGGTACATTCTACGAAGAACGAAATAACGAATTTCACCTCCCAAACAATTCCTTTTAAGAAACACAAGAAACTGGCAATGGTTAGTTTAGTTATCGATATTCATTCATAGTCATCATAATATTTGCTCGATGGGATACAGTTTTTATATGTTTTATATGAAAATTAATTAGCATAGCTCCTAACTTCCTGCCAAGCTTTTTTTTTACTTTTTTTACTATTTCTTATAAAACTTCATCCTTTCGTAGTCAACTGCACCGCTTGTCTAACCCACATTTTGGCTATTAACATAAAAAACAAAATCAAAAAGGACTTACACTAAAACTGAAATATTTTTTACGACCTAACTATAAACATTAAATTAATATTCCCTTTATCTTCCCCAACAATCCCGAAGTAATAAGAACATAAGTAAAAGACATTAGGACTGAAAAAACAAATAAAATTAGGTTGAAGGTTGCAAATAAAATTAAATAACACACACACACATTTTCTTTCATTTTAAAATTTATCACTTTGTATTTACTCATAATTTAAAAAATCGACAAACATTTTAATTTTAAAAGAATAATTTAAAATGAATACCCAAAGATATGGTAAAATAGTCTATTACACAAATAATATATATATATATATATATATATATATATATACTTATAATACAAAAAATATGATCCCCCATTATTTACCTTAAATTAAATATGCATATATGAAATATTTTCAACACCTTAAATACTATTATAATAACGCATATACATATATACATTAATATAAAGGATCATTGTATAATATTATGTATATAGATATTCAGACGTAAAATGAACCAGATGGTATTTCATTTTGATTAATTCATTCATGGAATTATTATACAAAAGTAGTAGACACCACAGATATATGATTTTCATATAGTAGTAAAATAATATATATATATATACATTACATACTTATATTACATTTGAATGAATGAAAACTATATATAGTTAACACCATATTAAATTGAAATAAATTAATTCTTTTCATTAAGAAATGAATTTATTTTAAAATTAAAATTTTCTTAAAATATTAAAAACTTTAAAATATGAATAATAGTTAATATCAAAGAATTGAGTAAATTAAAACAATAACAAAAACAAAAATAAATGAAAATTTTTCATTGAAAATTAACTTGAAATTTGATTTATGAATATTAAAAATTGATATTCTTCAGTTTTAATAAATTAGGATTTTATATATATAGTGTATATAGGTATATACCTAATATATATATATAAAAAAAAATCAGTTTATTTCATTATTAATTAATTAAACAAACTTTTATGTCAATGTTAATTTTTAATTAATTGAGAATTTTTAATTTGGAAAAATTAAAGTTTTACCACAATTCTCTCTAATGTTTTCCCCTGAAGGTAATTGAAAGAGTTATACTTTTTTTTGTCTTTTATGTATATATACATTTTTTATCCAACTCCCAAGAAACAAAAATTTTTATATTTTTATGAAATCTTTTAACAATAAGATAAATACGAATCGTTTAACTACCGGAAAATTTTACGGTTTTAGCTATTTCCATGCTACTGTTAAGTTAGATTTTATGCTTTCACTTGTACACTCATGATGAAATTTTTATAAACATTTTTTAAAAAATTAAGACTCTTGTTAATTTCACAACATTATTTTATTCCGACAAGTGTTTCGACCTTTCGGGCATAGTTCGGGCATAAAAAAAAAACCATTTATGATTCGTGATTATGACCGAAAGGTCGAAACACGTGTCGGAATAAAATAATTTTGTGAAATTAACTACAGTTAAGTGTTCATTATAGCTAATTCAACCTTTATAAGGTGTATGCGTTGGTGCATATGGACAACATATTACTTACTACCTGTAAGTGTTCATTATATATAAAAGTTCATTATATTGTATAAGTGTTCATCTTTTTTTTTTTTTATTGCTTTCTCACCTTAAATTGAATTAATATTGGTATAATTAATTTTTTTTTGAATGCAATTGATTATAAGTAGAATTAATAGAATCTTTTCTTTCTTTTTTACTTTTATATTTAAATGTTAGTAACTATTCTATTCATATATACTTTGTATACAATTGTAAAGATCGTATCGTCTTATGTATATGCACAAATTAATAAATAAATATTCCAATACTGGTTATCAGGAAGACTATAGTAAATATTTAGTAAAACTAAAACTAAATCCATCTATGAAACAAATACTGGATATCAGTATGTAGTTAGAAGCTCAGCTTAATATATTGTTGTTTTTACATATACTGTATACGAGGTCACTGATGTTGGGATCACTTGACAGAAATAAATTAAATAAATAAAATATATATAGTTCAGTATATTATATGCATAAAAAGCTAAAAAAAACATAACAGGATACCATCAGAATGTTAAAATTAATTAGTCGGAAGAACCTAAGTTCAAATTCAAAATAAAAAACGGACTAGACTGTTAAATATTTTTATAGAAATAAGTTTTTTCACAATGAAAATGAACAACATCAACGCATTTTTCAAATTTTATATTAATTCAGTTTTATGAGTACAAAAAAAAATTTATTTCATATTAATTTTTTTTTTTTTTATTTTCTAAAACATCTTTTTTAAACTAAGAAAATAAATATAATCTTGCAATTTCAATTATAATGCAGAAAAATAATAATAAATTAAAAAACTTTAATCACAAATTAATAAAAAAAAAAAATAAATAAATATACAAAATATATACCCAATAATATTACTATATAAAGACCCGCATTCCGAAAGGGAAAAGAACCTGTAGTTGTAATACAGATTTATCTGCAGATCCAACTGTTATATAAATTAAAAAATTACAAAATAGCTAAAGCATTTAATATCAAAAGCAAAATTATAATATTTTTTAATTAAGTTGATAATAAATAAAACTAGTTTGAGTTAATTATTAATAATAATAACAAAAGCAAAAATAAATAAATTCATAACCTAAATAAGAGGTAAGTAATTAAAATGCTAAAATATATAACGCATACTTTAAAAAGCTGATATTAGGTAATACTTAGTAGCGAAATTCACTACTTTGTTGCCAAATCAAATACAATCAGAGAGCACACTGAAACAACAATATCTAAGTATAATGTGTAAAATAAATATTAATAACATAATGTCAAAATTTACAAACATTGACAGCCGGGCTCAAAATTAGAAATTAAACTAATTTTGATATCTTATTGTGTGCCAGTTTCATATAATTACAGCAAGCAGCAATTTTGTTGCTGATTTCAAATTTTACTGCTTTGCTAAGCCCTATTATGTTCATTAACACTAAAAAAAGATAATAATAATTTCAAAATTGCCCAACGTTGCTGCTCAATATAATTTCTGCCTTAACAGAATCGGTCTGTTCAACTATATGAGAAATATAAAGTAAATCCTTGATCACCAACTAAATAAAAGTAGCACCAAAATAGAATTTTTAAAAATTCTATAGTCAAATAAACTGCAGCACCATACAATCAAAAATATATATTTCCTACAGTCTTAAATCAAATCACGAATGTGATGTGATTAATTTTTAAAACAATTTCTAAAAATCAAAAAACAAATTAAATTAAAATCAAATAACAACAGTTTTTAACGAATGAAAAAGATTCAAGGAAATTAAATAAAATTCAGTAAAATAATTTATATTTAAAAATCAAATACATTATAAAATTAAGTTATTCTTCTTTTAATTAACGTCATTATTTTAATTTTTAAATTTGTAACATTTTTCATAAATAAAATTCCCAATAGAAAATTTTAAATCCTTATTGTACAATACACGGCGAATCAAATCGACCCTATATAGTACTGTAAAAAAAAAAAAAGTATTTTACTAATTTAATGCAGGTACATATACATTTTAAAAATATATTTAAAATATACAAAATATCATCCATTAAAACAATTCCCAATCTCACATAATATTTAATGAAATCCATTTTAAATTTACTCATCTACACCTCTCATAAATAACATATATATACAGAAATTTTGTAGAAATAATTATTAGACCAAATTCAAATATAGTTGAACTTTAAAAAAAAAATTAACATCATTGTCAGCATCATCATTATCATCATCATCATCATCATTATTATCATCATCATCATTATCATCATCATCATCATCATCATCATCATCATCATAATCATCATCATTATCATCATAAGAGTATCGTATCTCTATTGTATTTTACATAATTCGTATAACGTTCCCAATTGTAATAAAATAGAAGCAAGAATGAATTGTAAACATACAAAATAATATTATAATATGAATGTATGTATATATATACAATATTATTCCAATATGTAAATTTATATTATATATATAACTAAATTACCACAAAATAACATTAATGTTTTGATTCTTTTCAATTAAAAGTTTAATTGAATTCTAAAATCAACCAGACATAACGACGAATCCTAGATGAATAAAATGAAACCTGGGAATTGGAAAATGGTTTATATATATATAAAATACAAGGATAATAATTTCAACCTCTAATTATTCACAAAGTGATTAAGTCAAACATGAAAATCATGAAAATAAAATAGCAAAAATAAAATAAAAACAAAATAAGAAAAACTGCAAAAGTTTTTTCACAAAACTTGTAATTAACAAAAAAAAAAAAAACAGAAAAACAACAAAAAAAAAATATTTTTTGACAAAAACGAAACAACTGCACTTCAATTGAGTTAGAATGCATTATTTTTCATTTTTTATTTTTTTCATGGAATTTTTAAACGCATTGCGGGATATAAAATTAACACAAAATTTTCATAGTAAATACCGTTATTTTTATTATAATAGCGGATATTTTTTTTTTTTTTTAAATAAAAAAAAAAAATTAAATTAAATTATATATCAACACCTTTTTCATTTTTTTATTTTTAGGAAATTATTAATTGAAAAACAGTTAAATGAGAAAATTAATGGTCACACAATCAATAGAATTTTAAATTAAAAATTATGTCTATATAATCAGCATAAATTTCTAACAAAAAAAAAAAAATAAAATTTTTTAAATTGCTGTAAATTATTATAAATTAAATTGCAATTTAGAAAATTGTTTTTTAATGAAAATGTATTAAAAATAAATTTAATATTATCAAATTATATTCACGCAATATAATTGGATTTAGTTTAATTACATTTTAGTTTAAATAAATCTGTTCTATTTATTAACAATTTTTTTTTTTTTAGTTAATTAAAATTCAAATTACTGATGGTATATAATATGTAATTTACAATTTATAAATTTAATAAAAAATAATATTGAATTTGTTAAAATTTTAAATAGTTATAGTTTTTGGATTGAATTTATTTAAAAATGAAAGTTGATGTAATTATTTGTTTCCGTGAGATGAGTAGTACTTAATATGTAGTACTTAATAGTATTTTGTGTACTGAAACTAACGCAATATTGAAATTAGAATTTTTTCAAATTGATGATTTGAATTTTTCCAACCACTATTGTAACAGTTATAGCCCTTTTATAATATCAATACGTAAAAAAGATTTGTCTTCAATTCTACTGGAGCAGTATAGACATAAATCTTATACATATGAAAAATATAGAATTAAACATTTATAATGTTCTAAAAAACAAATTCAGTTCCAAATTCTAACAAAATTTCGTTCAATATTTCATATAAAATATTATTTAAGTAGATTTTGCTGTAAATGTTGTACCCGCGTAAAATCAAATCTTTAATTACGCATCTGACCTTAAAAAAAGGACATTTGACAGCATTCTAATGTTTTGATATATGAACAATTATATAAGTTGATTTATTTCATATAATATATGTTCGATTTATTTATCTAGTAAGATAACGGTTTGAAAAATATTTTAATGTTGATTTGATGATGATAAGAGCTGTAATTGTAGAGATATTGTAGTTCAATTTATCAGTATAGTTCAGTTCATTTTATTGTTCCGAGTTTTAGTAATCACCTTAAAGTGGTAAAAATCAAAGTTTTACTAATCACCTTAAAATGATAAATACGCCTATCTGTATAATAAGCTTTTACTTAGTAAAATTAAAATAAAAATATTCGACTATTTTCAATTTTTTTTTTTTTAAATTAAAATTTGAAAATTTGAAATATAATTTTTCCTATACCATTCCTATAACGTTGTACAAAGTTTTGGTGTCTATTACTACAGTAAAATTGATAACAAAAATTTGTACACCTATTTTTTTTTAATTGCTAGAGCATGTAGTCTATACGTATATTGGATTTGTACATTTTCTTATATCCAAACTAAAACATTATTCATCATTCAATAATTTGGGCCTAACTAGTGAAAAAGAGTTTTTTTGAAGTATATTTTATCACTTTATTGTACAGTTGATATACATAGTCATGCTTACGATATATACTTGTATATCAAACACATGTCTATGTCTTCTGTTCTAACTTAATTGAATGATTCAAAATCAGTTTAGATGTATTTAATCTATACGTTTAACGCTATCAAATGATAAGTCAATAATTATAAATTACCATTTACAAAGATGTCTTTTGATGATGATGTAAAAACCGAATTCAATCAAAATATTTCAGAAAGTATGTTTTACTAAATTTAGACCTTTTAATGCTATTGTTTTGCAAATGGCTTATACAAAATATTGGAAGAAATATTTTAATTTTAAAATATCAACACTTTTTAACAAATAATTATTACAGTTAAAAATACTAGAAATATTTAGAATAGAAGAAATATTTTAATTTTAAAATTATTTCAGTTAAAAAATTATAATTTTAATCAAAAATCTAATCTAAACTAAAATATTCATTGCTGAAAAATTAAAAAATATAATTGATCATCAAATACAGATTACATACATATATACATTACATGTATATCAAAATTAATTAATATAACTATTATTGTATATATAATAATTTTTTGCTTTATCTACAAGCAATAGTCCTAGTTATTACTAACTATTATTTGAAATATATAAATATTATTTATTTATTTCTTAATAAGTGGTTAAATTTAAAACTAAACACTAACAATATAGCATAATTAAACTACTAATACTGTCGGCTATTAATAAATATTTACTCATAATTTATTGTTTTCATACAACATTATGACTTAGATGAAAATTACGGTATAAATGAACGTCTCTGAACCCATTTACAATATCGATTGAACATCAATTTTAGCTTCATAAAATACATAAATTACAGAAATTCATCGTTACCATATGTTTGTAACCCTTCAAAATCTTATACCCTTTTTAGAACATTTAAAACAGATTTATTTTTCAAATTTACTTAAATATTTCAACAATTTTTTTTCTATATAACATTTTTTTTTTTTTTTCGTTTTAATAGACTAAAATATATTTTGAATATTTTCATAATATCACTTACTAAAATTGGGGTTAAATTATTAAAAGGATAACCATCATATTTGAAAAATCTATTTTTTGTTTGTTTTTTTTTTTTTGAAGAAAATTTTCTTTAATATTATTTAAATTGTTTTACCTTTACCCAAATTGCCTAAAAATACCTTGAATTTTTCCCAAATGGTTATTTAATGAATTATTAACTACTACTTTAAATAAAGATGCAATATTCAAAAAAAAAAAAAAAAAATGTTTGTTAGGTTCACCTTGAAAATAAAAATAACCTATTTACATAAACTCACACGTTAGTTTAGCTTTTAACACAAACAAAACAAAATAAAAGGAGCATGCACGTAAAGGATTTGTAAATAATCGTTTAATAAATCGTTTCGAAATATCTATATACATAATATGGTTATAGATACAAACTAACTCATATATATATATATATATACATTATACAATATATTAATAATATATAAATTAATTATTTATAATATTTAATAACACACCTTGGTAAACAAACAAACAATCAATAGAAAAACACCTTTTTCAAACGACCTGTCTATGTTCTATTCTAAAATAGAAAAACTAAATGTTCACACATCTAACCTCCCTTCAAATAATTTTTGTTTTTTATGTTACACATGGAACTACACGTGTGTGCTCAATATATATATATATATCTACATTATATATTTATATGAATTTCAAATATTTAAAACAAAATGACTACGATTATGACAAATTTATTTCAACTTGTACTAACGAATGTGATAGAGTAGCCAGCAGTTTATAATTAAAAAGAATATTAATAACGTCTTGCACACATATAATAATAAGCTAAATTTTATTATTTTAAAACAAGAACAGTTATTGAATGTAGTATACTAAATCAATTAGAAAAACAACTATTTTCTAAATACAGGGTGTTTCGGTTTAAGTTGAAAAATTTTGTACAAATTGATTCCTTGAAGTATTTCAGAAAAAAGAAATATCTAGACATATTTATTTATTTACCTAACAAATGGCACGCCTAGCATAAAAGTTGTGTAGCGCAAAATGGTAGAGAGTTGTTAATTGCATATAGAAATAATTACAAAAAAAAAATGTAACCGAATTTTTATCTATATGTATACCAAAAATTGCCCTCTACACAAATACATAAAATGCTTATTAGGACTATCAATACAAATACAATCCTAAATGAAGTACACAAATACAATAGGAGAACATCGCATTCCTTTAAAGTAAATATACTTGCTAGTGGTGTCAGAAATTCTATTTACAATAATGCGCTAACTAATTACATGGAGCCCCATATGTATATTAATGTCAAATTGCCTAACGAAGCTGTCATAGGTATTTGTCAAAGCCTATAATTCTAGGGGTTTTAAAGGATTAACAGACTAATACTTTTATGAGAGACTAGAAATGATGAGTGAATCAGAGTTGTTACAATTTCTTTACATAATGTGTCCCCCTAAAATGTATTTAATAAATTAGATTGTATGTATATATGTAAAATTACTTTTATAATATGAGAATATAAATATAAATTAAAATATAATAAAATATAATAAAATTAATAACATCTAAAACAATAATAATCAACTAGGCAGATTATCAAAACATTTGAAGGAACTGTTGGAGATTATTGTATGTTTATAGTATAGATTATACCATTATATAGTTGACTCTGTACATTATAAGATATTTAAAATGAAAATAAATAAATAAAAGTGCGTAATTCAAGAGGTAGAAGGTATTTTATAACGAATAAATCTGTGTTTATTATATCTACATTACACTGCACTATATTATACCGGTTGACAACCCTAAATTCAATCAAAATAAAACAATATGTATTAAGTCAATAAAAATTTCGATTTAAATAATTTAGTGATTTTTATTACAATAAAATCAAAATCACTAATTGACATATTGATTGAAAAAATGTTTTCATTTTGTTTTATTTTTTGTTTAAAATAATTGGAGTAATTTAAAAACAAAAAAAAAAACAAAAAAAAAAAACCAAGTTTTTGTTTTTTAATTTAAAAATGTTGAATTTTTTTTATTACATATTTTTTTTTTTTTATTATTTTTATTACATATTAATTTAAAATGAAATTCAAACTTATTTAAATATTATTTGTTTGTGTTTTGTTTTTGTTTTTTTCATTTTCTTTTAAAATGTTAAATCCTGTTTGGAATTACTCTAATAACACGGTTTTTATGAAAATTGATTTCACTGCATTACAATAACAATAATTTTCATGTTAAAAAAAAAAATACAATTCAAAATGACTACATATATTTTTTATAATGTTTTTTATTTTTATTTTTTTTTGTACTTGCTTTAGTTATTTTATTGCAAGGATTTTCTTAAAAATTTTCCTTTTACACTATGTTATTTTAAATGCCTTACATAACCTTAAAAATTCCTTTAAACAACATTTTTATAAATATTGTCTGGACGTCTCTTTTTAGATAGTATATATATGAATAGTTTTCTTTTGTTAAAACAAAGTATTTCGTTTCAATAGTACAAAAATTCAAGAGTTCTATCCGAACACAGTGGTAATGTAAAATTTATTAGATAATAAAAAGTATTTTTTTTATAAAATTTAAAAAATGTAACGAAAGAAAAGTCCGTTTATCAAAAATAATGTAAACTACAAGAGTACAAAAAAATAATTCATATTTTAACAATATGGACTACTATATAATAGGAGTGATACCAATAAAGCGGTGTAAGGGCAAAATTGCATTGGACAAAATTAAATAAGACAAAATTACATATGAAAAAAATTACCTTAGCAAGGCAAAATCGCGTAAGACATTATATTTATTATATAAATATATAAAAATTTAAATTTGTAATTTGGTCCATATGTAATTTTATCTTATGTAATTTTATCCTATGTAATTTTGTCTTATATAATATTTTCCATATGTAATTTTGTCTTATGTAATTTTGTCCTATGTAATTTTGTCCTATGTAATTTTGTCCTTATAAAATATTTTCCATATGTAATTTTGTCTTATGTAATTTTGTCCTATGTAATTTTATCATATGTAATTTTGTCCTATGTAATTTTGTCTTATGTAATTTTATCCTAAGTAATTTTGTCTTATATAATATTTTCCATATGTAATTTTGTCTTATGTAATTTTGTCCTATGTAATTTTGTCCTATGTAATTTTGTCCTTATAAAATATTTTCCATATGTAATTTTGTCTTATGTAATTTTGTCCTATGTAATTTTTTCTTATATAATATTTTCCATATGTAATTTTGTTTTATGTAATTTTGTCTTATGTAATTTTATCATATGTAATTTTTTCTTATATAATATTTTCCATATGTAATTTTGTTTTATGTAATTTTATCTTATATAATATTTTCCATATGTAATTTTGTCTTATGTAATTTTGTCCTATGTAATTTTGTCCTATGTAATTTTGTCCTATGTAATTTTGTCTTATAAAATATTTTCCATATGTAATTTTGTCTTATGTAATTTTGTCCTATGTAATTTTATCATATGTAATTTTGTCCTATGTAATTTTGTCTTATATAATATTTTCCATATGTAATTTTGTCTTATGTAATTTTGTCCTATGTAATTTTGTCCTATGTAATTTTGTCCTCATAAAATATTTTCCATATGTAATTTTGTCTTATGTAATTTTGTCCTATGTAATTGTATCATATGTAATTTTGTCCTATGTAATTTGGTCTTATGTAATTTTATCCTATGTAATTTTGTCTTATAAAATATTTTCCATATGTAATTTTGTCCTATGTAATTTTATCATATATAATTTTTTCTTATATAATATTTTCCATATGTAATTTTGTTTCATGTAATTTTGTCTTATGTAATTTTTTCTTATATAATATTTTCCATATGTAATTTTGTTTTATGTAATTTTGTCTTATGTAATTTTATCATATGTCATTTTTTCTTATATAATAATTTCAATATGTAATTTTGTATTATGTAATTTTATCATATGTAATTTTTTCTTATATAATATTTTCCATATGTAATTTTGTTTTATGTAATTTTGTCTTATAAAATTTTGTCCTATGTAATTTTGTCTTATATCATTTTTTCCTATGTAAATTTATCATATGTAATTTCTTTTTATATAATATTTTCCATATGTAATTTTGTTTTATGTAATTTTGTCTTATGTAATTTTGTCATATGTAATTTTATCATATGTAATTTTGTCCTATGTAATTTTGTCTTATATAATATTTTCCATATGTAATTTTGTCTTATGTAATTTTGTCCTATGTAATTTTGTCCTATGTAATTTTGTCCTCATAAAATATTTTCCATATGTAATTTTGTCTTATGTAATTTTATCCTATGTAATTTTGTCTTATAAAATATTTTCCATATGTAATTTTGTCCTATGTAATTTTATCATATATAATTTTTTCTTATATAATATTTTCCATATGTAATTTTGTTTCATGTAATTTTGTCTTATGTAATTTTTTCTTATATAATATTTTCCATATGTAATTTTGTTTTATGTAATTTTGTCTTATGTAATTTTATCATATGTCATTTTTTCTTATATAATAATTTCCATATGTAATTTTGTATTATGTAATTTTATCATATGTAATTTTTTCCTATATAATATTTTCCATATGTAATTTTGTTTTATGTAATTTTGTCTTATGTAATTTTATCATATGTCATTTTTTCTTATATAATAATTTCCATATGTAATTTTGTATTATGTAATTTTATCATATGTAATTTTTTCTTATATAATATTTTCCATATGTAATTTTGTTTTATGTAATTTTGTCTTATAAAATTTTGTCCTATGTAATTTTGTCTTATATCATTTTTTCCTATGTAAATTTATCATATGTAATTTCTTTTTATATAATATTTTCCATATGTAATTTTGTTTTATGTAATTTTGTCTTATGTAATTTTGTCATATGTAATTTTTTCTTATATAATATTTTCCATATGTAATTTTGTTTTATGTAATTTTGTCTTATTAATTTTGTCCTATGTAATTTTGTCTTATGTCATTTTTTCCTATGTAATTTTGTCTTATATATTTTTGTCTTATAAAATATTTTCCCTATGTAATTTTGTCCTATGTAATTTTGTCTTATATAAATTTTCCATATGTTATTTTGTCCTATGTTATTTTATCCTATGTAATTTTGTCTTACATAATTTTGTCCTCTCTGATTTTGTCCCATGTTATTTTGTCTTATGTAATTTTATTCAATGTAATTTTGTCTTATAAAATATTTTCCATATGTAATTTTATCTTATTTAATTTTGTCCTATGTAATTTTGTCCTATGTAATTTTTTCTTATATAATATTTTCCATATGTAATTTCGTCTTATGTAATTTTGTCATATGTAATTTTTGCCTTACGTAATTTTGTTTCTATATAATTTTTTCTGAAATATAAATCCAGTAGTATTAGGGCGACTAAGCGACGAAAATGTTAGAGAGCATTAAACAAGAAAAATTGAATAGAATCGGTTCATACAGATATCGCATACTTGCACATCATTTGTCAAAGGGAAAGAATAATATTCAAAATTAACATAGTATTCGCCTACATTAATTGGAAAGAACGAATTTGTAAAAATTTGGTTGAAATAAAAGCTCTATCATAAAATCTAGTTCGGTCAAGCAGATGTTTTTGTTGTCATTATATGCAACCATGATTTTTAACGTGAAAAATTGTGCTCATCATAAATTTGCATTAATCACAGATTGATAGAAAAATTTTTTAATGAGAACTAAATATTTTTAGAAATTATTTAATAACTCATTTCGCAAGTCATATTAATTAATTTTATAATTTCATAGTAAATAAAAATAATTAATCCATTTCATTTCATTCAACTACTTAATAGTAATTTATGTATAACACCTTTTCGTGCTTAATTTAATACGATACTTTTTCGGACATTTATTTATCAAAATTAATGGCCTATCAACTAATTAAAAGTGGCAAACTAACTGATATTGTCAGGAACTCATTGGTACAAGCTTATACTCGCTAATATATAATTTTTTTTTTTGTCACCCGGTTAAAAGACAGTCGCTCTACCTATTACGCCAGCTCTTCAATCAACAAATAAGTTTATGACAATTTTGTTTAGTTTCTATAACTCACATATGTTTTTATTTTCAATCTATATAATATGAGTTATGAAATTAATTAAATTAAAAGTAGCTGGTGTTTAGGTAGTCTAACAGTTTACAGTAAAGTTGACCCCTTTAATTAAAATCATAAACTTATATCAAATCAAGACCACCACTTATTATCAAGCCGAGTTACAGAATTGCTTCAGTGAGTTAGTGTAATACATTCAAACATATCATGGGAGAGAAAAATTGAAAAAAATTACATTAAATAATTTTTTTTTTATTTTGCATATAAGGGAAAAATTGATGGAAGACATTTTTTAAACACATTATTTACTAATTAAACAATTTTTTAAAATCTGCAAAATATTGAAAACAGATGGAATTTTTATTTTTTAATTTAATTTAATTAAATCTTTATTTCAATCTTATATATTCAATTATTAACTTAACAGTAACAGTAATTTAACAAGCATTATCATTATAATATACAAGAAGATATAAATAGTTATAATCGTTCTGTTGTCAAAATTACAAAAACGTTACGAACGATTAGTCCTTAATTTAATATATTTACAATAATTAATCAAAATTTGGACGAAAGTTAAAAAACGAATAGTTTTCGAGCAATCATCTGAATTGTAAATGGCTCACTATTTTTTCACATAAGATTGCATGTATTTTTTTATAAAAAAAAAGCAGGTCCACTATTAAGCTTTCATATCGGAGTTTGTCCACCTGATAATTATTAGTATTGGTCTTTATATTAACCAATATTAAAAATTTTAGCCAATTACAATTGCAGAGGTAAATTTAACATTTTCCCTCTTTAAATAAACATGAACGTGAGTTTTTTTTACTTTTCTCGTTTACACTAATTATTTTATTCCTTCTTTTATGTTATATTTTATATGTTATATTTGTTTTTATCCTGTTTTTATTCGTTTCTTCACTTATAATTTTTTCTCTCTTGTTTTTATACATAATTGTTTCTTTTTTTTATTGTCTTATATCATTTTTTCCTATGTAAATTTATCATATGTAATTTCTTTTTATATAATATTTTCCATATGTAATTTTGTTTTATGTAATTTTGTCTTATGTAATTTTGTCATATGTAATTTTATCATATGTAATTTTGTCCTATGTAATTTTGTCTTATATAATATTTTCCATATGTAATTTTGTCTTATGTAATTTTGTCCTATGTAATTTTGTCCTATGTAATTTTGTCCTCATAAAATATTTTCCGTAATATAATTTCGTCTTATGTAATTTTGTCATATGTAATTTTTGCCTTACGTAATTTTGTTTCTATATAATTTTTTCTGAAATATAAATCCAGTAGTATTAGGGCGACTAAGCGACGAAAATGTTAGAGAGCATTAAACAAGAAAAATTGAATAGAATCGGTTCATACAGATATCGCATACTTGCACATCATTTGTCAAAGGGAAAGAATAATATTCAAAATTAACATAGTATTCGCCTACATTAATTGGAAAGAACGAATTTGTAAAAATTTGGTTGAAATAAAAGCTCTATCATAAAATCTAGTTCGGTCAAGCAGATGTTTTTGTTGTCATTATATGCAACCATGATTTTTAACGTGAAAAATTGTGCTCATCATAAATTTGCATTAATCACAGATTGATAGAAAAATTTTTTAATGAGAACTAAATATTTTTAGAAATTATTTAATAACTCATTTCGCAAGTCATATTAATTAATTTTATAATTTCATAGTAAATAAAAATAATTAATCCATTTCATTTCATTCAACTACTTAATAGTAATTTATGTATAACACCTTTTCGTGCTTAATTTAATACGATACTTTTTCGGACATTTATTTATCAAAATTAATGGCCTATCAACTAATTAAAAGTGGCAAACTAACTGATATTGTCAGGAACTCATTGGTACAAGCTTATACTCGCTAATATATAATTTTTTTTTTTGTCACCCGGTTAAAAGACAGTCGCTCTACCTATTACGCCAGCTCTTCAATCAACAAATAAGTTTATGACAATTTTGTTTAGTTTCTATAACTCACATATGTTTTTATTTTCAATCTATATAATATGAGTTATGAAATTAATTAAATTAAAAGTAGCTGGTGTTTAGGTAGTCTAACAGTTTACAGTAAAGTTGACCCCTTTAATTAAAATCATAAACTTATATCAAATCAAGACCACCACTTATTATCAAGCCGAGTTACAGAATTGCTTCAGTGAGTTAGTGTAATACATTCAAACATATCATGGGAGAGAAAAATTGAAAAAAATTACATTAAATAATTTTTTTTTTATTTTGCATATAAGGGAAAAATTGATGGAAGACATTTTTTAAACACATTATTTACTAATTAAACAATTTTTTAAAATCTGCAAAATATTGAAAACAGATGGAATTTTTATTTTTTAATTTAATTTAATTAAATCTTTATTTCAATCTTATATATTCAATTATTAACTTAACAGTAACAGTAATTTAACAAGCATTATCATTATAATATACAAGAAGATATAAATAGTTATAATCGTTCTGTTGTCAAAATTACAAAAACGTTACGAACGATTAGTCCTTAATTTAATATATTTACAATAATTAATCAAAATTTGGACGAAAGTTAAAAAACGAATAGTTTTCGAGCAATCATCTGAATTGTAAATGGCTCACTATTTTTTCACATAAGATTGCATGTATTTTTTTATAAAAAAAAAGCAGGTCCACTATTAAGCTTTCATATCGGAGTTTGTCCACCTGATAATTATTAGTATTGGTCTTTATATTAACCAATATTAAAAATTTTAGCCAATTACAATTGCAGAGGTAAATTTAACATTTTCCCTCTTTAAATAAACATGAACGTGAGTTTTTTTTACTTTTCTCGTTTACACTAATTATTTTATTCCTTCTTTTATGTTATATTTTATATGTTATATTTGTTTTTATCCTGTTTTTATTCGTTTCTTCACTTATAATTTTTTCTCTCTTGTTTTTATACATAATTGTTTCTTTTTTTTATTATTATTATTATTTTTTTTCGTTTTCTGTTTTTGTGCCAATTCAACTAGGTTTTTATATATATATATATGTTTTATATAGTATCATCAGGGTAGTGCAAAAACAATGATTATTCATATAAAAAACAAAAAATAAAAATAAGTAGTAATAAAATGAATGAAGAAAACATGTTTTTTTTTTCTTTTTTCATTTATGTGACAATTTTTTACAATTTGTCTGATTTTTTTTTTTAAATTTTTTCTTTTATGTTTTTTATTTCTAAAGAATAAGACATCTTAAGTTGTTTTTACAGGTTGTTGTGATTTTTATACTTTATATTTTTAAACACTATAGTTAGGGTTATTTTCAGTTTGTATGACAGACGACTAAAGTAATGTTTTTTTGTCTGTTGTGTTATTGTTTGTTCCATGGATTGGCAAAAAGAAATTAAATAGTTTCAACTTTAAAGAAACAAGTAAAATATAAAGAATAGGTATAAAAAAGTAAAAATTGTTAAAAAAAATAACATCAAAAAATGTTTTTAGTTTAAAAATAACAAATTTTAGTTTTTTATTTTATCACTTTTTTTTTTTTTATTTATTCGATAGGAACTGTATATTTGTTTTTATTTAATTTTTTTTTTTTGTTTACTATGAATAAAATTATTTGTAAATAACAAATTAAAAAATTTAAAATAAATGGAATTTGATAATGTTTAAAAAGTATTTGTCACTTTCAAATTATACATAATATGATGATGGAATCTAATTTTTTGTTATTTTGAAGTAGCTGTGTGATTGAGAATTAAGACGAATTTGTCGTTTCGGTTCTTGCAATTTCCGATTATAATATTTTTGATTAAACTAAATAGTGCCATTGTACAAAATTTTTTTTTTTTTTTTTTATACACTTATAAAGAATTAAATAAATTGAATTGAATTGAATTGTATATCATGAAAATAGAACTGAACAATTTTTATTTTTTAGATGTATGGCGAACTATTGTACTTAACAAAAAATTATTTTATTTAAAAAAAATTATTCTAAAAACTGAAATAAATTCTAAAAAATTCTAAATTTCTTTCTAAAACAGAAAAGCTTGATTATCCTAAATTTTATTTCGATAATTTACTTTTTTTTAACGATAGAATATAATTTTTCTAAGTGATAGTTAATATCATAGCAACATACCGGATCATTCTCATGGCGTGAATGTTTAATTAAAAGCTAATGATTGCATATAAAGGGAATTTAATAAAAAATGGTTGAGAGTTATAATTTCCAATACAATTTATTCTAAGTCACTTCAATTGTTGAGAGTTATTTTTCTAACATAATTTATAATTTATCACCTAAAATAAAATGTTGTTATAGAAGGCCTTATTTCTGATAATACTTAGTTATAGTTTACCGCATTTAATTTCTTCGTATATCAAAAACTTGATAAAACAATTTAAATTGCAAAATATTACTTTTTCCACTTTATACGTAAAATTGTAAAATCGGGGTAATTAAATTTGCATAACTCGAATATTATTTAGGTCCTATAATTTTATTAAATATGCTTGTAGATCATAATTAACGCGGAAAAATTTATATCTTCCATTTTAGACAGTGTCAACGAAATATAGCTTGTATTTTATTTACTACTTGCAAACTTCTTCAGTGTTTTATACTCGACTGGATTGTAATACCGGATTTAATGTACGAAAACAACCAAAGGTAAGGTAATAAAAATATAATTGCAAAAAATAGTAAGATTTTGGATGATTTTTAACACTTTGTTTCAATATTAAAAAAAAAAAAAATAATGTAAGAACTTTTAAATAATATTTCTCTGTAAGATTTCAGACCACATTTGATGGTTATTATCTTACGACTTATGTAATAAAATTTATTACAGGTTTTAATTAACTTATGCAAAAGTCAGTTAATCAACTGTTGTGTGAATTTTATTGTGAAAGCCAATTATGAAAGGTCAAAACGTTGTAGATTGTATGATATGTGATAAAATTTTGAACTTTAATATTGTTACAGGGTTATTCATTGATTCGCAAATAGCTTTCGATACAGTTAATCATAATTTGCTTCTAACAAAATTACCATTTCTAGTCTTTAGATTTTGGCTGAAATTAAGAGCATTTTGTTCCGAACAATTTTGTTAAAACAGAATTATTATGATTGCGATTCATTGCTTCAGAACATTGTGGTCCGAACAAAAAAAATTTAAGCAGCAGACATTAACATTTGAATTTGATTTAAATTAATTTTAAAATTTTTGTTTATTTCAATCTCAATATATCAAATCATTGTTATTCAAATAAATAAAATTATTAAATAATGAATAAAATTTAAACAAAAAAAAAATATTTTTATGAATTGTTTGTTTTTTTTTTTGTTTATGCTTTAATTGTAAATTGTAATGTGAGAAATGTCAAAAAAATTAAAAATGACAGCAAAAAAAAATTGTTCCGAACATTTTTGAAAATTGAGAGAATTCAAATTTTCATACAAAAAATATGCGCTCGCATGGTTTCGGAACATACGTTCTGAATCAGTGAATCAGGCATAAAAGGCAATTTGTACCTATTTGTATGACTACAGCTTGTTATATTCTGCAAATGATTTCATTATCATCATCATTGTCCTGTAACCCCATCCGTGGGGCATAGGGCGGAATAATTAATTTGGATTATAATGATTTAGAACCTAACCTATCCGTGTAGTACATGATATGATGATAATAATAGAGTAAAAATCCACAAAATCATATTGAACGCAAAAAAATTAAAATCATCCATTTTAGACAGTGTCAAAGAAATTTAGCTTGTATAGAATTTAAAATTGATAATGTGGTTTTGAAATAAGTTGCTAAAATGAAATTTATTAGAGTTATATTTGATAAATCTTTTAGCTGGCAGTCTCATATTGATTATGTTAGAAATATTAGATAGTAAGCTCAATAATTTTAATGATATTTTATTTAATTATAAATCCAAAATTCGTATTAGTGTTAAGCTAAACATATATTATAACGGTACTTACAACAATCTGGGGGTCCAATAAAATATTACTTAAAATTTTATTAAGTTTTTTATTAAGTAATTAGGCTTTTTCTATAAAATCTAAGGTATATAAACCGATGTTTTTATAATTATTATTGTAAATAAACTTCAAAATTAAAATACAACTTAATTAATATTTAAATTAATTAAAAAATATATTGAACGAAAATTTCTTCTTATTACCCCCCTACAAATTATATCAAAATATTTTTATATCATAATTTATTTTTTTTTCTATAAAACAAATTTTTTTAAATTGAAATACTGTTCCACAAAACAAAAAAACATTTTCTCTGTCATAAACGGACATAATTCAAGTAAATTGAATACATAAATTCTATAAATTCTATATACATAAATTCTATCAAAACAAAAATATCAAAATCCCTAATCTAGGTACATTAAATCTAAATCCAAAACAAAATTTATACTTTATAAACTTTAGTGTTTAAATTTAAGTCAATTTCAATTACAGTTATACGCACTAAAATAATTACAAAATTTCTTTAATCATAAACTTTTATATAGAACAAAACTCCTTAAGGTCCTTTTTATTTCAATGGAAAAAAAAAAATAAAAATCAATTAATTTTGTTAATCAAATTCCAATGAAAAATCCCTCAACATTAAGCCAATAATGTAAATTAGATATCATCTCATTATGATAATTTCTTTGCCAAAAAAAAACAATATCACCTAATATTATCTTTTTAGTGTTTCAAAATATAGGAAAATTATGAATTTGAATTATTTACGATAGACCATATTTTGATAAGAATCTATATAGATACATATGTATATCTGTAATCAAAAAACAAAATCTATATATTATATTTTATAAATATGAGAAACTAAACTAAATTACCTGACCTGAATACATAATCGATATGAACTTAATAGCATATAAAATATAAGTATGTATATAGGTTGTTATCTTGTATAATTATATCGTGTTCCCTAGAGTGACAAAAAAACAATTATTCTAAGTCATTTACTGTAATCAATCAATTAATCAATCAATCAATAAATTTATTCCAATACAAAAGATTTTGATTTGATTTTGATTTTCATTTTGCAAAATGTTGTCTTCCATGTATGAAAATTCACTTATTTCTTGTAATTTTAGAAACAACAACTTTACCAGATTATTTTGAACAAAAAAAAAAAAAACAATAACAACATTATTTTTTCCCATATTTATTTTTTTAGTTATTCTTTTTTTTTTTTTTGCTTTCTTTTTAGAACAGCCTAGTTAATAATTAACCTAAACAAAAACGTATATAAAAACAAAAAAAAATAACAAGAGGAGTAAAATTTATACCAATTTCCTGAGTGAAAGCAAACAATAACAATAATAATAATTTGGACTATGGCTATTATTTTACAAATCTATTGTAAAATCTATTTACCTATATTATTATGTATATATTATATATATATATATTATATAACTTTTCTTTTAGTCTTGAATTTCTCAATTAGAAGAAAATTCATGAAATAAATTTTTTCGTATATCAAGTTGTCAATATATAATAATGAAAATGTTATTCTGAATGAATATGTACAGTACCTATGGCTTATTCCTGTTACATTTTTATTATGGTAAACTTTTCGAGATTTTCCAAAAACAACAATTTGAGCTTTATCAGGAAGAAAAATAAAAATAATGAAAAGATTTTAATTGACTTATTATTGTCGAATCAAATTGGAGTAGAGAACTATCGAATAAATTTTTTTGAATTCTAAAGAATTATAGTACAGCCTATAACAAGTGTGTAAATTACGTTAATAGAACACAATCACATAATTTATATAACTTTGAGGTATAAATTTAAGGTATAAATTTATATAACGTTATATAACTTTAAGCTCCCACCGCACGTACTATTTTATTGTTATTAAAACGAAATTAGTGCTATAAGACTCCTATATGACTCCGGATAAGCACTAAAGCTGTTATATTGATGTTTTTATAACCTATTTTAAAATGAAATCGCATTTTATTGTTATAAAAACGAAATTAATGCTATAAGACTCCTATATGACTCCGGATAAGCACTAAAGCTGTTATATTGATGTTTCATGGGAATAATGGAATTAATATTGCTATAATAATGTTCTTATATCTTGTTGTAATGGGATTTTCAGCAAGTACTACAGCAATTTTGTTATAAGTCTAAAAGTCCGTAACCCTATAGCAAGAGTTAAAGTGTTGTTAGAAGAATTGAATTGCTAGAATAGCAGTAGTGATGCTATTATTTTACTGTATTTCTATAATGTTACTTATAATCTTACTGTATAGCTTTTGAATAAATATTTAGAATAAATATTTTGGGACGGCAATTATTTTCTACAAACATGGTAAAAAAAAAATTGAAAAAAAAAAAACTGAAAAGCTTTATTTTCCATTCTTTTCGCAAAAATATCATTTTTACTTAAACGAATAACTATTTAAATATCAAATTTGATGATATTTATTGATTAAATTATATTATTTAACATTTTAAAGATGCAATTTAAAAATATATTTTTTATTTAATTGTTGTTGACGCTACAAACACGTTTGTTGAAATCAAAAATTTAAACATACACACGCATGCATACATGTACAAACAAAAAGAAAATCAAATTTATTAAAATCACGTATTTAGCTTGTACAACCGACAATCAACACCATATACTGTCAGTTTGCATGTACATGCTTTATATTGAACATGTATGCATATTTATAGTATTTGGGTGCCTTTACATTTTTAATTGTAACATTTTTATAATGTAATTAATGTTTTTGAAGGAGAGTTTTATGTAAACACGACCTCTTCAGATCTATTGTAACTCCCCGTTTATTATCTTAGAATTATAAATCTATGTCTTTGATGAACGTTACTATTGTTTTGATATCAATTTCAGGCGATGTGTATTCGTGGAAATATGTATGTATAAATATAATAAGAGTTCTTCTAAGCCCAATCTGCATCTGTCTGTGGTCGATCTACCAATCATGACCTGGGATAAACCATGTCAGCATAACATCATTTACTTGTACTCCTCCCATCGCAATCCTAATGATTTTAATGACGGCATGATCTTAATCTTAATTTAACAATTAATATAACAACCACAGATATAATATAATAATATCACTTTCTTATCAATTCATTGATACCACAGTGCAGTATTCACATCAAAAATCTACTATTGAATATACCACAAATAAAATTAGTCATATTATGATATATCCTACCAAAATACTTATAATAATAGAACTCTTTGATTTTCACTAAACCTCTTAATACAATTCTATTTCAATTATTTAGTCAATTAACCTCAGTTTATTCTACTCTTCTTATACTGCAATTACTTAAATATCAAAAATATCTTGTTCTTGTTTTTATATACCACAAACACACTTATTATGAGTGAAATTACTAAAACACATATTTATATATATATATATATATATATATATATATATATATAGTAAAGAAAATAATTTAATTCAATTGAATTCATATCAAAAGCAAAACTATTCAATATCAAATTATTTAAATAAATATTTTATCAAAATATAGCTTCAAATATCTGATAAAATAAATTTTGAACAAAACAAAAAAACCAAAAATTTATTAAAATTACTCATAATCTTGAGCATGAACAAAAATATTGTGGAATTCAAAACCAGAAAGTTATGCAAATCAGAGGTCGAACTGTGTATATTGGGAAAATTTATGAATATTTTTGAAATTTTCCCAAAAATATGTGCGTTTTGAAACTAAACAAAAATTTAAAATCTCATATGCCATAAAAAATCTAATAGACTTACACGCAAATGAATAAATATATACGCATAAGGTATATATACATATGTATATATGTACGTGTATATAAAAGAGAATTTTTGTAATCAATACGTATGCAAAGGATTTGACTTTATTGGAAAATTTGTTTCTTGACATTTTATTGTTTTGTTTTTTTTTTGTTTTACTTAGTTTATATTTTTGGACTTTGATATATGTGTATAGATATACATAGATCTAGTTGTATATATTTGTTTTATATATGAATGTATATTTTAGTCCTTTAGAATTTTTTTTTTTGTTTTGTACTTTGTTATTTGTTTATAGTTTTTCTTTCTAGAACTGTTGTTGATCTTTTCTATTTGAAAATTGGAAAATTCAAAATAAATATTTAGATGTGAGTGCGTGTATGTTTGTTTCGGTTTCAATTTATGTGTGTAGCAAAGAGTAAAATTTTCACTATGACTTGCATCACCATTTTTCTCTTACTTTATAGTTTCTAGTTCAATTTTTTTATTATGATTTTATTTTGTTTTTTGATTTTTTTTTTTTTTTTTGTTCTTCTTGTGTGTTGAGTTGTTGAGTGTAGATCCGATGAACAGATGAATAATTTTTATAGTAGGACCGATGAAATATTCAAAATATTTGAAATTGGGATAACAAAACGAAATTTATTTTTTACCATGCTGTTCAAATCACTAGTAGAGCATACTAAGTGGTTCTCTTTTTTTTTCTTTTTATTTTTTTTTTTCTCTTTTGTTTTTTGTTGTTTTCAATAATAGAATTTATACTTTTTAAAAATCAATTCGACCATATTGAACAAAATTTTTCAAATTTGTAAAGTAAAAATAAAATTTTTTTTTATGCTACATTTGCAAATCAAATATTTAAAAATTAATTTGTGTTAAAATCTTTTGAAAAAAAAAAAAAAAGGAATTAAATTTTTGTGTTTTTAAAATAAAAACTTTTACGAAATAACATTTTAAGTTTTTGAATTTATGTATATATAAATAAATAAAATTTATGGGTATTTAAAATATAAAAATTAATTTTAATGAATCTGATTTGTTTTAAATGCCTATTTTGTAATAGAAACTTTGAAATGGGCTTGTAGAACTTCAAAAAAAAAAAACGATTGTAATACATAAAAAACGTTTAATCATACAGTTTTGGAAAAAATAGGAAGTCCTGATATTTTTCTATGATTTTATAAATTTGTTTATAGTAAATTTAATTACTTTCAAATTGAAAATAAAAATTTTATTTAGTGTTAGAACATTTTGGTTAAAGTAATAATTTTTCATTTGACTTGGATCAAATCACCCAAAACATGTTTAGTTAATACTTATTGCAAATATTTAAGAAAAGTTTAAAATATCGATTTGATAATTTCTTGATTGTAAATAATATTCTATCTAATAAGCACTTGTTAATTAACTAACTGCTATTATTATTATTATTTTTTATTGAGTATAATTTGAGCTATACACAATAGTGATTTACATCCACTAGTAGCCAAGACTATCGGCTTTTGAACTAACTAACAAACCATCAACTAATTAAAATATTTTTTTTTTATCAATTTGAAATTGAATTAATTACAAAAAATTCATGAAGTTGGTGTTTGTGATACTGGAAAACACAATTAGCAGTAATTGTGATGGTGGTGCAATCTAACGAAAATATATAATTTCTCAACACAAATAACAGAATTATCAAAAAAAATGTTTAGACACAAAATTCAAAGTGAAAATTATTGAAACAGTTATTCACAGTGAAAACTAATTCACTGCTAACGTCATTAAGGGTCTTTTATTAGGTCAATAATATACAATACCTACACTATGTGATAATTCATTGCTAGATCATTGTAAAGTTGAACATTTTGCTGATAATACCATTTTATTAACAGACTACGAACATTTCCACGGACAGGATATTGATGATGATGACTACAAAAATTTATTGAAAATAATTTACAGACTGGAAAACTATTTTAAATTTCTAAACAATAACTTTCAAAATGGAAAATAACTGTACAAGGTATAACTCTACAGATAAGTGAACACACAAAACAAACACAACAGCCAACTAACACTTGGCATAATTCCACACTTAATACAAAGTATATATTGGCATATAAATGAACAAAAAATAAACAAACACAACAGCCAATTAACACTTGTCATAATTCTACACTTAATACAAAGTATACATCTACATATAAGTGAACAAAAAATAAACAAACACAACAGCCAACTAACACTTGGCATAGTTCTACACTTAATAGAAGGTATATCTCTACACAGAAGTGAAAACACAAAACAAACAAAACAGCCAACTAACACTTGGCATAATTCTACACTTAATAGAAAGTATATCTCTACAGATAAGTAAAAACACAAAACAAACACAAAAGCCAACTAACACTTGGCATAATTCTACACTTAATAGAAAGTATATCTCTACACATAAGTGAACACACAAAACAAACACAATAGCCAATTAACACTTGGCATAATTCTACACTTAATAGAAGGTATATCTCTACACAGAAGTGAAAACACAAAACAAAGAAAACAGCCAACTAACACTTGGCATAATTCTACACTTAGTAGAAAGTATATCTCTACACATAAGTGAACACACAAAACAAACACAATAGCCAATTATCACTTGACATAATTCTACACTTAATAGAAAGTATATCGCTACAGATAAGTAAAAACACAAAACAAACACAAAAGCCAACTAACACTTGGCATAATTCTACACTTAATAGAAAGTATATCTCTACACATAAGTGAACACACAAAACAAACACAATAGCCAATTAACACTTGGCATAATTCTACACTTAATACAAAGTATACATCTACATAAGTGAACAAACAAAACAAACACAACAGCCAACTAACACTTGGCATAATTCTACACTTAATAGAAGGTATATCTCTACACAGAAGTAAAAACACAAAACAAACATAACAGCCAACTAACACGCATTATTATATAAAAAAAATTAAAACAAAACCAATATCAGAGAAATAAAAAGCGGTATAAAACCGATAGTCGAGCATGGAACCTCTTGATTAGTATTCAAATGACATAACCAATACACAATATTTTAATCAAGTTTAAATTTGTATATTTTGTACTACAAGTAATAATCTAATCTCTACCATACAGGATTATGATTGCTATTCTGAATCTTGAAATTATGGCTTAGTGTTACGTAATATAGCAATTCCGACCACATCCCGTAATTGTGATCCAAACAAAGGAGAAATAAAATTTAACTGTACTCAACTCAAAAATATTAACAAAATTACTTTAATTTATCAAATCAAGCTATTTTTTTTTGTTTTTTCAATTCAATATCAAAACACTTGAAAAATAATATGACTTTACATAAAATAGTTGTAGGTTTGGATAAGCGGTATTGGATTGAAAGAAAAAATATGATGTTAGAGGAGAATTGAATCACAAAGTTGTTTGAAAAGTTGTAAATTGTAAAATGACATTTCTATCGGAGGGTAATATGTATTAAATTGAAGAATATTCTACATTTTAGCCATTCTCATATCAAATGAATTTCCAAAACTAACTGGGCAATTCTACGGAATAAAAATTACTACTTAAAGCTTACTTTATAGTCGTTGAAATTATTTTCGGAAAAGTATTATTGATTTTATCTAAAGTGTAATTTTAAACAAGTCAGAAAATAGAATCTGTAAGAGAGAGATAGACCTCCATTTTTCTACGTTATACATTTTAAAAAATGGTGTGGATTTAACTACAATCAATGTAATTTTTTACAACGTTTTTTGTAGAGAATTCCGATCAAGCGAGTGAAAACACGCTTTCGAAGTGTATTTTTTATAATATAACTCAAAAAAATGCGTGAAATCACTTTACTATAGTTAATTTAGACGATAATGTTTAATTTTCAATATAAAATATGTTATTTAACTACAAAAATGTGTAATTTCACATTATTCTTTTGATTACACATTTTATGTGTAAATTAGCACTATACGATTGAGATATACCACATTTTGCTGATGGTATTTACTATTGGAAATGTACACTTTTCGTTTTGTTAGCTGGAATTACGTTAAATTATGCGTGGAAATACACAAAAGTAATGTAGTGTATAATTTATTAGTATTACCATATTGTTTTTGCAAAAACTTGAAACATCGAAATCAAAAATATATAAATGGATATGATTCAAATATATTATATATATATTATTCTGCATTTATCTGAATGTTTGTAAGTTCGACGGAACGCTCCAACACATATACAAATTGCATATGTATACAAATGCATATATATACAAATTGCTTTGGTGCTTTTTTTTAACCCCTGTCTACCATGCTGAACCTTTGCAGGAAAAATTGATTGCATGAACTATATTTTTTTAATTTAATGTTAGTCTTCTTCGCAAATAATAAGAAAAAATAAAAAATAAAAATAATAATATAAATAAAACAAACAATTTTTTTGATTTATAATAATAAGGACTAATAGAAATTTAATCAATAGTTTAATATGGTATAATAACCAAAAGGCAAACAGCATTTAACACAAAACATAATTCACTCAAAGGTTATTCTTATTACTTAAAATTATACACAATAATACACATGTGTATCAGCATATTTGAATTGTATAATATTATACATTATACTACTTTATTGCTTATACCTTTTATTTTTGTCATTATTGTGTGCGTAATTCACTTCACTCAAAAAAAATTATTTTTGTTTTTTTTTTGTTTTTTTTATTATTTGCTGTATCTGTATTCTGTATGTTCTGGATGCTCCATTCCAAAAATATTATTTTATTTTCAGTGTTAAGTGTTCACTGTTCACTTCACTGTTCAGGTTCACTGTTCAATCAATAGAACTTGATAGAAGTAGAGTAGGATAATTAACTCTACTTCTACGCCGGATAATAAAACATTGTTTTTTTTAAATTGAAAATTATTGATGAAAATGTTTTTGTATTTTTTGTAAATTTTACCAATTTAGATACAAAATTTTGAATATTTTTTTAAAAATAACACAATACCATAATAACAGTTTATTCATATAACAAAATAAGATCCCTATACATTATACAAAAGACAAAATTTATATGAAAATAAGATCCCATTTTTAAATTTGCTCTCCCAGAGGCCACAATAACGCTAATACGGTATAATTTATACTAAATGGAAACTAACTAACGAATTATAACTAAATGGAAGTGAGTACGAGTATACCATACAAAAATACAAACATTTTATACAAATTTGTTGGTATGGTACTTCTTTTTCTGTTATATAAAAAAAAAAAAAGATTAGTGTTAAGCCAATATAAACATAAATAAAAATAAATAAAAAGTGATATAAACATAAGTACTGTAATTTAGGAATAAAGAATCTAATGAAAGAACAAAAGAAACTAGGATTTATTTTGCTTCCGTCATTTATGACGGGTTACAAAGCTAGTTATAATATAATTTTTATAATAAATTCAGAAAAGCTTGTAAAATCTATAAAAATCTTAAAGGACGTGGGATTTTTGGGAAGAAAACTGAAACTTTGATTATTGTCCAAAAATATGGTAATCAAATAAATCTGAAAATACGGCAAGGTTGTCCACTATACCATACTTGATACTTTACGTTGAATAACAACCGTCAGCATTCATTTCATATTTCATAAGTCAGTCAAATTTCAAACGTGGTGTTAATTCTATGTAATATAATTGTTTGTGTGATACAAAAAAATATAATTATATTTAATAAAGTATAATTTTTCAATAAAATATTAAATTTAAAATCATTCTTTACAATTTAGAATTTAATAAAATTAGTAATCTAAATATAATAAAAAGCTTAATTGAGGTTGTTTGTAACTCTTATTATAATTATTATTAAATAAGATACTAAGTTTAAGAAATATGTAATTGAAATCACCAATAAATTCTACAAAATTTATGAAATAGTTAATTGAAATCATTTTTGAAATTATATTGAATTAAGCAATCAATTAGTGTTCATTTATAAAAAATTTATTATTGAATATATAAATTATAAAATAAATTATGTATAAATGTAATATTTGTGAATTAGTTTTAAGTAATTGTGTTCTATTTTAAGATTTTTATTTTATTTTAAGATTTTCTTGTTTTGTTTAAATTAAATAATCTAATAAAATTATTATTGTTAAGCTAAAAATATATATTATAATTAAAAAATTAATTTGTTTTCGAATTACACTTTTTTTGCAGGGAAATAAAGCATCGTTGAAATAGTTGAAAATGGGATTGTAAATCACACTTCTTTTGTAGAGAAGTCACAATTTTTTTGTTGAAAATCACTCAAAATGTGATAGTAAATTACACTTTTCTGTAGCGAAATTACGCTTTTTTGTATCGAAATTACGCTTTTTTTGTTAATAACACACTTTTTTGTTGAAAATCACTCAAAATGTGATAGTAAATTACACTCTTTTGTAGGGAAATTCACACGTTTAAGATAGTAAAATTTTCACACATTTTTAGTGTGAAAGTTAACAAAATTATGGTCTGTTGAATTTCACTACAAATAATATAGGTGGTTAGGTTGCCTACATTAATTGTAGTGAAATTCAACAAAACTTTTTAGAGTGTATATTAACCCTTAAAGGCATGATTTTTCCTTTTTCATTGAAAAAAGTATTTTAAAGTATAGATTTCAACTCACTGAAACTCAAAACGTATTTAAAAAGTCAAATTGGGACTTTGGAAGAGCTCTGAAAGTTAAAAAAATAGATATGATATAGATCTGCTACACCATGCATTAAGGGTTAACAAATTTTGATAATTTTCTTAATTCCCTAAAGACTTATTTACAAAAACTGATCTACTGCATAAAATCATACATAAATGAATTTATTTCAAAAATTTAAAAGAAATGTATTGATGTATTCAAAAAATATATATTGAAAAAAAATAATTAATATAACACTCCCACCAACACCACCCTTCAATTTTTATTTTTGTTTTAAAAAATTTTTAAGTTACTTTTAAAAAAAATATTTTTTTTTCATATCAATTTTTACAAGTTTTTTTTTTTTTTTAAATTAAAATATGAATAAACTAATCCGAATGTATTCTGTTATATATACCTACATACACATATTTTGTTTAGAAAATAGTAAATTTATAAAATGTTTCAAAGCCATATACAATTTTTTTTTTTTTTTCATTACGGTAGATTTTGTACAAATATATCAACCATAAACGATTTTGTTTTCCATAAAATATAAAGTAATAGATTTTAATACAAAAATACATATTAGATTTATATGCATACTCACACATACCTACATTTATTTATATTGTTTTATGTCAGTTAGGATTTTGTAAATAGAAGATAGTATAATATATAGGAAAGTGTACTAGTACACTCTAGTTTATGAATGTATATATATAAAAATGAATGATATATATATAGATTCGTATTAATGAAAAGTTATTTGTATAACTTTTAACATATTTTTGCCTCTTGGCCATTTTATGGTTTACTAAAATTTATTAAAAGCTGTTTATAAAGTTTAAAAAAAAAAAAATATTTACGACTAAGCTGTTTACATATGTAGTGTGGTATGTACATTGTGCAAAATACAGTTAGTTTAAAAAAATAATAAATACATTTAACAAATAAGATAAAAATAATGTAATTTTCTTCTGGTTGTTGAAATATTGATTATATCGCAATACCATGTAAAATTACAGTCAACTTTGCGAGAAGAAAATAGATTTTGTAAAGACTAATCAAACATAAGGAACCCAGTTATGTACGCCTTTCATTTGAAATAATCATTTTCATACAGTTTCATACATTTTCATTGGTCTTATGATAGTCTAATCGGTTGGAACACAGAAATGTATTTCAATTATACGATGTGATAGTCACGGGTTCGATTACCGTGGGGGGTATAAAATATAACTAAAAAAATAGCAAAAATATTACATATAAAATTTATAATCAATTAAAAAAATATAATTAATAATATATAACTAAAAATATTACCTATATCAATATCTATATCAATACTTATATATCTCATACAACACAATAAAAATAACACAATAAATAAATATTGGACAAACACTAATAATAATTACACAATTGTCAGCAACTGACTAAAGTATGTGACATGACGTACCCAGTAAAAATAGTAACGTCAGGCATGTTAACGTTAAAGATGGATAAAAATCGCAGTGACAACTTGCAGAAAATATAATGTCGTCTTACCACGCAGGCGCAAATTGAGTTATCAAAGTGATCTATCTACTACTTAGACAGTATAAAACAGATTATAAATGAAATTATACATTGCCTTGGAAATAGAAAAGATGATACCCATAGTAAATCAAGTACGATGGAAATGTCAAGTGAAAGTCCTAAACTCCCAAGATGAGTAAGAAAAAAAAAAGAAAAAAATTCTGACAGTTATTAAAGAAATATTTAGTATTATTAAAAGGTTGACCCGAAAACAGGTAAACTCGAACTAAAATAAGATATGCTTTTTCGAAATTTCACAAAGACGAAATGGACGAAAAACGATAATATTAAAACACTGTTTCTTACAATAATAAATTGTATTTGTTCTTTGGGCTTAGAAGACACAATTTCAATTAAAATATATAGTAGGCATTGAGACTGAAGAATGTCTGTGTTTAGGTTTTGATTCTCGTATCAATGGTTTTTCATCCAGCCTTACCAACAAATTCATTTTGTGAAGGGGATTTTAATTGATTCACGATCCCGATTTTAGTCGAACGTGATTTGTTTAACGCATAAAAAAATGTAATTAATTTGTTTTGAATTTGAATTTATTTTGTGGCATACATAAAATTACTTACGTTTTAAAAATATTTACACATACATGTAAAATAGAATCAGTTTAGGGAATCAAAGTGCAATAAAAATCAAGAATCAAAGTATAACGACAGTCAATAATATTAAAATTAAAATTGAAAAAATTAAAAAGAGAAAATAATGCGATAGGCATGCTAAAATTACAATCAAGTAAAAAATTATCTTAAATGCTATTCACTTCACACTATGAGTGTATAGCATGTTATTAAGCTCAGATAACTTGTTATAGATCGAACGAAACCCATAACTCGTTATACTTGATAGCTTCAATAACAAACAAATTTTCTAGTTATAACACCTTGTGTTGCGACATATGACTCTACTCTCAGTTTTCACAAAATTAATGACTAGAATAATACTCGAAAGGATTAAAGACAGAGGGTACCTACATTCAAACCACACCAAGCAGGTTTCGCAGTGGCTTTTCGTTTGTGGATCATAACAAAAAATTTCGAAGAATCTTTGAATAATCCACTGAATTTAAGGCACCGCTAAGTCTCATGTTTGTAGATTTTGAGAAAGTCTTTGATAGAGTAAACCCCGAATATATTTGGGAGAGTAGGAGGAACATTCCAGAAAAAAGTGTTGTGCCAGAATTAAAAATCCTACAAAGATGCAAAATGTTCAATCTTACATAGAGGACAAAGAAGTAAGGCAGGGCTGGATTTTATCCCCCATATTGTTTTAGTAGTAATGGATGGCACAATTACTATTACTGTGGGTGTACCAACGAGAACAACAGTATACAGTGGCGTCCTTTCGAACATATCAGCCACTTAAATTATGCCGATGATGTGTGTTTATTTTTACACACGCATGGAAGCTTAAATGATATGTTCCTAAAGCAGGAAAAAGTTAAAACCTAAAAATCAATACAGCTAAAACCAAAGCGCAACTCGCAACATTCGATCCTCCCTGAAGAACCGCAAGTCGAATAGGTGAGTACGTTCAATAACCTGCGCAACATCGTGTCATCAGATGGAGGTGCCGATTTGGATGGTGAAGCCCGGATCAGCAGCAAAACGCAGTGCTTTCGGTATACTCTCAAAAATGTCGCGGGCAAATAACAGAGCTCTGTGTACAAAAATAAGAATATTCAATGCAAGTGTAAAATCTGCTCTCTTATACGCCTGCGAAACATGAAAAGTTTTAGTAAACATCACCAGGATGTAAACTTACATCAATAGATGCCTCCGACGCATCTGAAGCATTCGCTGGCCATAAACCATTTGCAACAAAACGCTGTGGCAAAAAACGAAGCAAAAACAAATAGACGTGAAAATCCGACAGAGAAAATGGCGTTTCATCGGACATGCTCTGAGGACACCTGACAGCAACATCGCGAAACAATATTTCGAATGGAACCATCAGAGGACGGAATCATCGCGTCAGAAGTATAAATGTAGATCAACAGTCTTAACCCAAGCAAGTACCCAGCAAAGAACGTAGCCACAATTAAAGAGGTTAGCCGCAGATAGAAGCCAATGGAAAGATTTTATTTATTTTTTTTTTTACACTCTACAGTAACTTAGGTAGAATCAATCACCTTTACGTGCTTAAGTAAGTACGGTTATTTCTACCCAATATCTCACGGATTGGGTTACAGGACAATGATGATGATAATACCTTGTATAACTAGTTAAGCGCTGATAACAAATTATAGAGCGTAGTGTAAACAGGATATTAGACTTCTTCTACGAAAACTATGATAATTGAAGTTTGTAATAAACCAAATTTGATTTGACAAACGTTTTTTTTTTTTATTATATAAATTTAATATTAAAAATTTAATTATTTATTTTTTTTTTTTTATTTTTTTTTCTCCAGTCCTTAATCTTTCTTTGAATCAAGCTCATATAATAGTAGAGATTTATGTTCCAAATATGGGATATGACGGAAGCAACTTACTTCCTTATCGATAATCAATTAATCGCAAGAAATAGAAAATGTATTAGTAAAAACAAATACATTGCTAACCATTTTCAACACTAACTGTAAATCATATATAAAAAAAAAAATATAGTTTTTAAATTAAGTTTTCTTTTTTTTAAAATTAAAAATTATTTAATCTTAACAAATAATCTGATTTAAATTAGAAATACATATATATATTTTTTTTAAATATTATTAAATAATTTTTTATTTAATTAAAGCAATTTTATAAAAGTATTCTCTCATCCATTAAAATAATATATATATATAAGTAAATAAATCACTAAAATAAATAGAATGAAATAAAAAAAAATTAAAAAAATACAAATAAAACTTTTTCTATATATTATAATATATTTTAGTTATAAATATATAAAATAAATAGATATGAATACAATGAAAGTGAGAAGAATTATTTCGTAAACTTCGAATATAGTAAACGAAGTAATTAATTTGAATTGAGAAAAAAAAAATTCAAATTGCATACAACTTTTTGACATTTACTATAATTAAAATGAAAATATTTGAATAACATTTACTAATTAAATCAAATTTATTGTATAAGAAAAGTAAAACTATAGTTGAAGTGGAAAATTTTGATAACAACAAAAACAAGAAAAATAATGAACAAGGATATAACAATTTTATATTAAATTTTAACGAGCAATATTATGTTTTTTACTTTCTTTCTTTATATTAATTTTGATATTCAATTTGAATGATAAATTTTATTTTCTTACTATGAGTTATTATTTAATATCATATTAAAATACAACACTAATAATTGTTTTATATAAGCATAAAAAATATATATCCTGATTCATTAGAATATTAACATTTAAATTTTTAATATCTATTATCGAGACACTTATTATTATACCATCATAATAAGTTTTTATTTTAAATTAATTAAAATCATTTTTATTCTCTGTCTTTCATTGTGAAAATGTATTTTATTTTCAAATTTGTCTAGTAGATATTTTATTAAAATAAAAAATAAAAAAAAGTTTTTTAGAATTGAGTGAAGAATAATGTTTGCCAAAATTTAATTAGTCAATTAAAAAATAATATTTTCTAGCTATTATATTATATATCTATATATATATATATATATACAATACTGAATCAGACTTATAAAATACAATTTTCCATAAATATTTTATCCTAGTTGTATTGTTAATTATTATTTATAGAATAATTATTCATAAAAACGAAATATGACTCAATAACAATTCAATTTATCATTGTTATTATACTAGTATATATATTATATATATATTATATACTTATATTTCGTTAATGAATTAATAATGAACATTATCAATATAAAATAATATATTATTCTAACAAGAAGATAAATTTGCATACCACTAAATTTAATATTAAGTAACTGAAATATTCTATTAAATTGTTGTTAGTGAATTGATTGAAAATTTTCAAAATGAGTGTATAGAATTTTCTAATATAAATATAAGCAATTGTATAATATTAAAATAGCTGAATTTATTTAAAAATATGATGGGATCAATTAATTTTATTTTATAACTAATATATTTAAATCTATAGTATTGATATAATAGCAAAAACTATCGAATTATTAATAATTACTACAGAATTCACAATTACATGGGTTAAAAACATATATTTCTATTTTTAATAATAATGTAAATCATAGTTTGTTGTGCTGAAATTTCACTTCCTAACAAAAAACTCCAACTGAAAATATAAATAAATATATAAAAATAAATTAAGGGACAGTCTGGCAAGCTAATGGTAACCGAATACATTGGGTATAATTGGCAATTGAATTATTAACTCCACAGCTTAATACGCAAAAAATCAACATACCATGCATTTACACTATTTACCAAAAATTTACTGAAAACAAAATGGAAAATTGTATAAAATACATCCACCATTATAAAATAATATATCTGAACATAAATCCATCATTTCACCACCGCAAAAATTGATCAAACAGAATTATAAGCAATGACGAATCCATATCAGACTTCGGGACAAAAAAAAACTCACTCATTTTCATCTCATGAAAGTGAAACAACAACCCATTTGTCAATTTTACAGCAACTCTACAATCATCATTTCACACATTCTACAATCTCCACAGCAACTCTACAATCACCATTTCACAAATCCAGTGCCCTAACATGGATGTACTCTAACATGACAACAGTACCCTAACATTACAACACTGCCATGACATGGAGGCAGCCCGTCACTCCATATTCCCAAACACAAAGTCAACAGAAATCATTAAAAATCAGAAAAAATAAAACAGAAAAAGTATAAAATTAATAATATGGTAATTGTTGAAAAACACTAGCCCACAAACTCAAATATGACGGCAAGACACAAATCATGTCCTAGCAAAACTGTCCAGCAACAAAAAAATAATAATAATTCTAGAAATTTTAAAATCTCATATCAAGGTACGATTCTATACGATATCTATACGTTAAAGCACGTAAATAGGATGGCAGATGGCCGACTGGCTTAGGTAATAATATCAAATTCTCCAACCACCAGCCAGGCTTTCGAAAAATTATTATGAATGTTTGGACGTTATACACACAAAATTGAGGATTTGAAAAAGCAGGCACAATAACTTTTGTTATGTAACTTCAATTATTAATTAATGGTAAACATTTCTAAAATAATTTGTTTACAAAGGGTTTTTAAGGATCAGAGCAGAAATTTAAGTTAATATCGCAGAACAAAAACTAATTTCACCAACAGAAAAATCAGCTACAAATACAACTGCTTGAACAAATAACAACATTTTAAATAAATTTTAATCACAATGATGATTGTCATTGAATTACGCCGACTGAAAATTAGAAAATAGAAACATTTTTTAGTGATTGAAAATCAGTATAGCAAACCGTAACCGGAAAAATGCCAACTAGAAAAATCCCATTCATAAAACACAGAGGGATTTATAATCACTGCACATAGAGATTTATAATAGTTTGTATAAATCTCTATGTGCAGTCAATTCAACAGCAAAACAATATAGCTAGCATTTATTTTCATTTGCTAAAAGATATTAAATTTTGAACAATTTTTGTTTATGAAGACAAATATAATAATACTAGGGGCCCCTGTTGAGTAATTATAGTTCAAGTTGAAGTCAAATTTAAAGTTTAAAAAAAAACCGTAATTTACGTACTGACATAGACTTCGCACGATATAGCAGAAACCACACTCGTGTTAAATAAAAAGTTTTGTGGTTAGAAAGTTTTATTTAGGACACATAGAAATACACGTCCCTCATATACTGCTTCGTTTCCGATATATTCCCTATAGTAAGAAGCATTTAGTGATAAAATTACTAAAAATAAAAAGTTTTGTTATTAAAGAGGTACGTATATATACACCTACATAATACATAATTTTAATAAAAACTATATTATTACTACAAATAACAAAAATTTAGAAACAGTTACTTAAAAAGATAAAAATGAAGAATTCAAGTGATTTGTTTTTTTGTTGTTTTTATATTTGTTATTTTAGATGAATTTGTTTCTTTGTTTTTATTTGGCATATGTACATAGATTCATTTGCAAATACATAATATAAAATATAATAACTGATTTGTTTACTTTTGTTTATTATTTTCATAAGATCTCACTTATGCATAATTATTTTCTACAACAACAAATCCAGGTGGAAATCAACAGCTACTGGCAACGCAGACTTAAAAAAATCACACCAAAAAATAGTAAAAACATGTTTCCTGAATTAAATAAAATATTTCGAAGAAAAAAATCAAATCAAATTAATAACCTACACATAGACCAAGTTGACATTGCATTACTTAACGTAAACAATGTTGACATTTCAAGCTTAGAAAAAACCAATACTAATAAATTTATTATAAAAGACCAAACACAAATTCACAATGTATTAGGATCTTATCTAGAAAAATCTCATAAAATACATATACCAATAAACAATAGATTCCACACCAACATTAGAAATACAGTTAGTCAATTCAAATTAAATATCGAACAAAAACAAAGAAATAACATTGCTCTCTGCAATTTCTCCCACACAAATAAAGCATCACAACCAAGAGGGGAAAATAGCCAGTACACGAACCAAGAAGAGCTTTCGCTGAAATTTAATACTTTAAAAAATAAAACTTCTTCTGGTGTCGATAATATACCTAATGTAGTCCTAAAAAATTTAAGTAGTTTAATAATTTCAAAATATGTTATTTTATTCAACAACGCAATTAATAATTCGTATTTTCCGAAAATATGGAAAGTGTCGAAAACTATATTGCTAAAAAAACCAGGCAAAAATCCAACTGATCCTAGCAATTACAGGCCAATAAGTCTAATGCCTAACATCAGTAAAGTATTCGAAACACTCATTAACGACAAAATTTCAAATTTCCTAGAGTCAAAAAATATTATAACCGAAAATCAGTTTGGGTTCAGGCACAAGCACGGAACCATTCATACAATAACCAAACTAACATCAGATATCTGCTGGTTCATAAATAAAAAATATGGCGTAGGTGCCTGTTTGGTCGATTTGGAAAAGGCTTTCAACTCGGTATGGTTGGACGGCTTAATATTTAAACTAATAAAATATGAATTCCCATTACATTTAATTGCGCTTATTCAAAGCATGGTATATGGAAATAAATTTCAGATCCACTATCAACAAAATTCATCGGATAACGTATTCCCTATCGAAAACGGTTTACAGCAAGGAATTGTTAACGCACCAATCCTTTTTTCAATCTATATAACAGATCTGCTCCACTTATTAGATAGAGTAAAAGGTAATAATTTTGCATTAGCCTTTGCGGACGATATAATAGTTTATTCTGCGGATAGCAAAGTTAGTAATATACAATACAAAGTTCAAAAAATGTTTAATACTATTACTGCAAGACTACTGCAAGATATGGATATTAAAAGTGAACTTTAAAAAATGCGAAACCGTGCTATTCCGTAACACGGTGGACAAAACAAGTTCAGACATAAAAAAAAATTGGAAATCTTTTTCTATAAAATCTCCAAATAACTCACCGCTGGCAAACAAAAAAGTTGTGAAATATCTCGGAATTTTTCTTCACCGTAATCTGAATTATTCCGAGCATATAAAATACACTATATCTAAAGGCAATAAGTCCTTCATGATGGCAAAAAAAACTATTTTACAACAAAAACGTAAGCACTAGAGTAAAAATAATATGTTATCAGACATTAATAAGGCCAACACTTGCATATGGTGTACCCATATGGTACAACGTCAGTGCAAGCTTAATGGAAAAACTACGAAAATTTGAAAGAAAGTGTATAAGAGTATGTACTAATATTTATAGAAAGCCTAATTCCGACTACAAGCATTACTATTCCAATAAATACTTGTACAAGGAAGCAAACATAATTAGAATCGACAATTTTGTAATAAAATTGATTCGAAAACATTATGACAGAGCACAAAAAACTCCAGAAAATGGTTTAATATCGCATATATTCTACCACAACGAGGAGTACATTAAAAAGACAATGCTCACAGGCTTTATAGCCCCTGAGCACTTTATCTTTTTGGATAAAAATGGTTATATTCAGAACCAAAATCATGTCCCTACACTATATCACTATAGTAGACGGGAAAATGTAAAACTATAGAGTATAACCCGGGCAACATTAATGGAGAAAATTTGAGATATGACATGTCTATACCGAACAAAGATAAATTTATAAAAAGAGACTATTGGTGGTTGGAAAACACGTATAATTAGCACAAAGTACTACAAATACATATTTTTTTTATCGTTTTAACTAGATTTAAGCAGTTTTAGTTAGGTTTAGTTAGGTTAGTAGGATTAGTTAGGTTAAGTTTTATCTTAAATAATACGAGAATATATTGGTTTTTACATCCCAGGTTTTTTCCAACAGATTTATATAAGAACTTAAGTAAATTAAAACTAAATAATAAGAATAATAATAAGAATAATTATATAACATAAATTAACATAAAAAGCAAACTATTACTTTACATGTTAATAATATTATCACAAAAGCTGTTTTTTGTAAACTTTATCTAGGCTAAGTAATTATAAGATTGTACAATGGGTAAAATAAAGTTTAATAAAAAAAAAAAAAAAAACCCTATAGTAAGTGGCGTTTAGTGTATAAAATTACTAAAAATAAAAAATGTTGTCATTAAAGTGTAAGTACCTACATAATACATAATTTTAATAAAAAACTAGATTATTACTACAAATAACCAAAATTTAGAAACAGTTACTTAAAAAGATAAAAATGAAGAATTCAAGTGATTTGTTTTTTTGTTGTTTTTATATTTTTTATTTGAGATGAATTTGTTTTTTTGTTTTTTTTTTTTTGGCATATGTACATAGATTCATTTGCAAGTACATATCTAAATTATAATAACTGATTTGTTTGCTTTTGTATATTATTTTAATAAGATCTCACATATGCATAATGTATTTGCTGAATAATAAAATCATATGAGTAAAAAATTTTCAACTGTGTGCGCATTATTTTTTTTATATACAACTTATTTATTATATTAGAAGTTTATTAAAGAGAAGCAAAATAAAATGAAAAGGTGTCTACTGCGCAGATCCTTAAATAATTGTCAATTATAATTATAGATGTCCGTGTTAATAAATCAATCGTTAATTCGAAAGTGACATTAAAAACCATGAAATTCGGAATTGCAATGAAAATAGTGTCTCTTTAAATCAATCGATTTCAATTACACTGAAACGTTTTTCCTCGTCGCTGAATTTTTTTTTTCCACTAGAAATGTGGTTGAAATATCTTAAAATATATTTTTGGATTCCATATTTATTTGTTTGATTTGACCTTAGGTTATTTATTTATTTTTATATATTTTATAAGTTTTTTTTTATTCAATTTATTTGCAGAGTATAATAACACAGCATATAAAATATTTTTATAGAAATGATAATTTGGTGTTCATTATTGAAAATAACCGGATCGGAGATTTGAATTTGAACAAATTAGCTTATCAAAGAGATACGCGTTTTTTGTCCACTATACTTGCAGACTTCGAGACACTTGTAGATCAGACAGTAAGTACTCGACAGAGCTAAGAAATCTAATCTCGTCTTATTTAACAAATCTAACTAGTCTTTATATTTATCCTTTCAATTTGACCTCTTTCTCTCTCTTTAACCAATGCACATTAGTTAGATTGTGGAAAGTACATAGGAATAGTATACTACATGCTTTATTTAAGAATAGTTTTACATTTTTCTAAACTTTAATTTTTTTTTTTTTATAAAAACTTTTTAATATTTAAATCACAATATTCATTTGACTTATTGAAATTTATTTTTTTACAAATCTGTAAAAAAACAAAAATAAAAATGCAATTCCAAACAATGTAAATATTAGTATTCTTTATAGGAAAACTTTAATATATTGAAATTATTTTTTTAGTATTTTTTTTTTTCTATTTTTCTTATAATTCTATTCTTACTTGATAATATTCTATTTTACATTTTATTCTCTTTACCATTATTTCCATTCAATTAATCTGAATTCAATTTAAGATATTCAAATAAATTTACTAGTATGTATTTGTATATGGTAATGTATGTAAGTATGTATATTTTAAGATTTTTGATGCAATTTGAATTTGAAAATTTAAAATGATCAAAATTAAATATTATTGAAATCTTTCAATTGTAAAATAAAATATTTTTTGTAAATATATTTTTTTAACCAAGGAAATACAATATGTATATGTTTTATAGCACATTTTGTATGTATATTGGTTCCAAGTCGTAGTATCCCATGATATTTTCTAGCAGAATAAAATTAAAACTGTTGGAAAATTCGTTTACGGTTCAAAAAAATGTATTGTCCTTTAACTTGCCATTGGAAGTGTATTATTTACATTCGTAGATTAATATCTCGATTAATATTCGGCTTTATGCTTACTTGTGTACTTTTATTTATTTTTTTGTATTAGATTTATAAACAATTTCAATAATATTTTGACAAAACAGAGTCGTATCGGTACAGTATCGTATCGTTTGATTAAACAAACGTATCTGTCAACGCTCTCCATGAATAATAACTTCATTTTATATGAGAATTTAATGCGAACATTACTACTAGAGCTAACGAATTTATTGGCAACTGCTCCAGCTTCGAAAACATTTTAATTAGGCAATTGATCGATAATTACTAAATGTAAATAAATTGTGTTTGCTTTAATTATTTCTTTTTTTATCTATTTTTGTTTTTTTTTTTTTGTTTTTCGATGTCTTTGTTTAGCTATAAATTAATTTAAGTCTAGTCATAATTTTTTCAGTAAAATATTCAAAAATACAATTTTTCCTTGTATCAATTAAAATAAATTGTAAATCAAACAACAAAATGTAATGCAAAATAAAAATTAGAATAAAATACAATTCGCAGCTGTTAAGATACTAATAATCTAAGCTCTTACTTAACTATAAGAAGACTCTGTCATTATAAATTATGTATTCACAAATTTTGGAAATAAACAAACTATCTCTAATGTGAACATTTATAATTGTGAATATCATTTACTGGTAACATTTTATCCTTGACAAGGGATATTTTTACACTTGCTAACGCTATTCTAACACTAGATTGAGACGTTTTGATTTTACTACAATGTATATATACGATGAAAGAAATTTTTAAAATACCAGGGATAGTTTTATTTATATCAGCTTTTTTAATAATTATTAAAAATATAAGACTTTTTTAATAATTTTTTGAATATTCAAATAAATGTGCTCAAAAATATACAAAAATGTATTCAAAAACAAAATATTTTTTTTTTTATTATTATTTTACTTTTAAATTTAGAATTTGTATTTAAAATATAGATAAATTTGACGATTAAACAATTTTTCTATGTGAAATAAATAAATTTCACCAAATGTGGATATTATTTAGAAATTTTTTTTGCAATGGTCTATTTTTTTTTTAAAGTAAAAATTCGATAATCTGTTAGAGCCAGTACTATATCTTAGAGTTCAATCGCCACTTATCGTTTGGATAACAGATTGAACCTAGCTATTTCATTAAAATACAGGCTAAGAAATCTGAATTAATTTGTTATATAAATTTGTAAATTTATTATGTAAGTTAGCTTAAGTTGTTAATGAAATAAAGAATTATTATTATTATTATTATTATTATTATTATTATTATTATTATTATTATTATTATTATTATATTTTCACATTTAATATGTTTAGCAGCTAAAAAACACACTTTAAATTACATATCTACTAAACCGTACTTTAAGCCCATTTATTTCAAAACTGCTATTCTTAAACTACTAACAATCTTACTATTTTTTTAAAATCCTTCAAATTTGCTAAACACGAAAGTATAGTTAACAAATGATAATTTAAAAAGTAAGTTAAAATATTAGTTGGTAACAACAACATTGTCTACTCTAGTTTTTCTAATTAATGAAAACAAAATTATCTAAACGACAGACACACACAATACATATTCAATAATCATAATATATATATTTAAAATAACTTTATAAACTATTTTAAACTCATCAATATAATAACTTTATTATCTACTCAAATTCAAATAATATCCTTTCAATTTCAAAATTTAAATGATTACTTAAAATATACTATAATACTATTTAAAAAATTTTATTAAATTTTTTTAAATCAAATGAAATACTTTAAATTACATAAATATGTATTCAAGTATATGTATTCAAGTATATTTAAAAAAAAAATATATACATAAAATAAGTAATTTTAAGTTTAAATGGTCCGATACATAAATACTTATACATAACTATATATAGTACAATTACATTATCTCCTATATAAGAAATTACATAAAAAGAAAAGGATATTTTTGTTGATCTTTTGCAGAATCTTTAAACTCTTATAATTTGTTTGAATATCTTAAGTTTTTCATTTTTTGTTATCTCTTCATCTTTTTATCTTCCAATTGAAATTTTTTTCAAATAATCCATATATATACATATACGTAAATAAAAATTAAATACGGAAGGAAAAGTTAACAAAAAAAAGGATAAAAAATAAGTAAAAACAATAAAATAAACTTACGTTCAACATGACGGTGACCATGCAAACAGTAAAGAGTTGAAGGATTATTTTCAATTGAATTCGAGCTTGTTGGGAGTGCAGTATTTGTTGTTCCATAGCTATTCTTAAATTCACTAAAAAGAAAAAATAAAATTAAAATATTAGATTGTATATATAGAGGATGTATGTATGTATATAGACCAAATAAGTAAATACTAGTAATATTAAAAAATGTATATTTATTTTTTTATATTTAATATTGTATATATATGTATATTGTTTTTAAATAAACTGCAGTTTGTATATTCCAAGTTACTTCAGTTTTTCATAAATAGATTAATTTATATATTTATTTACAACATCATGTTCTTGTATTAATTTGTATATTGTGTATGTGGTTTTAAAATTCCATCATAAAATTCCAATTAAATTATATTTTTGGTTTATACATATTTAAAATCCAATTATGTACTAATTTACATACATATATTTAAAATTATTAAGAAATTAAAATTATGTATTTATATTAATATTTTAAAAATTTCAAAAAATTAATTATATTTCAAAGTCTACATGTTATTATACAATTAAGCTAAACATTAATAAAATATTCATGTAATTGCCTTGCTACATTCAGCCTGAAAAACCCTAATAAAGTTGAGTGGTCCAGAATAAAATTGTATTCAATTCAATTTAATTTTACATTCTACTTTTGTTTTTTTTTCTTTATTATTTCAACGAGTTAAATACAAATTTTGTTATAATTATAATCTTATTAAATTATTTATAAGATAAAGTTCAATTTTATTATTAAATCTTTTGTCAAATCAAATGGTAACATGTTTTTAAGTATAGAGAATATTTCTTATACTTCTATTCTATTATAACATTTCCGAATTCGTTTTATATATATATATTTTTTTTTTTTTTAATTTGAATCTTCAGTTAATTATTTACAAGTCAGTATTACACAATCACTATTTTCATATCCCAGTTTTAAATATAGTAAAACTGTTTTTGGTTATTATATGAAAGAAGCTTCACTAAAATTATTGTGTATTTTATTTCAATAATTTTTTCAAATCGAACAGGGCTACATTATGCATTCTGGAATTTCTAAGTTTTCTTTTTGTATATAGTTATTAGGAAAATTTTAATTTTTGTCACAAAAATTTGATGAAGCATGGCCATTTAATTTAATATAATCATTATGATTATATTGATTTCGACATTTAAAACCAATTTCAGAATTTTTTCAATTTATGATTCAATTTGAAAAATCTTTTCAAATGAAATAAAAATCATCCAAAATATCGGTGTATTTTTCAAACTTTGAAAAATAATATATTTTATGGTATATTCGATAGGAAAAATTTCTAGTAATAAAAATGAAAAATGCTAGATATCCGAAATCTATCTTAATTAAAATTAATTAAAATAGATAATAATAAAAATTAGTGAAACATAATTTACATATATTTAATTAATAATTATTTGAAAAATCATTTGTCACTTAAATCAATTGCTATATACACAACTAACTACATATATGTATATTATAGTCATTGCTTGAATTAAACAAAATCTAGGATCTTTATAGCTTTTATTACAATTTTAACTCGTGATCATTTTAATTTAGCCTTTGATTAATTTAATTCATTATTAATATTATATTAATCTAAATTGTTTTTATATATTTTAGGGTTAGTGAGCAAATCCACAAACCGAAATCTACAAAAAAAAAAACATTAAATTCAAAATCCATTAAATTAGTCCTGGAAAAATGAGATATCCTAGCTGTATTCAACAGTAAAAATTACAGTACCATACTTAATACGTTTGAACAATTTGAACAATTTTTAAAAGAATTAGATAAATGCTTGTCAATTACTAATTGCAATAAAAATACTTACTTATTAGGTGACTTCAACATAAATTTACTGGGAAACAATAATAAAATAGATCAGTACAAAAACATTTTATCAATGAACTCTTTTTATTGCTGTAATGATAATATTATTTCCAGAAGTGTGAGTAGAACCTGTATTGACCATATATTTACTAACAATCTAATTGATCCAATAAAACTATCACATATTCAATATGATTTATTTGACCATAATATAATACTAATGGAAATAACCGATAAGAAATTATTATTGAACAAGGAGTACAATGTAGCAGGTCTCGAGGTATAAATTAATAAATCGAAAAAAGAGAAAACAGTCGATTGACAATGAACTTCTAGCAGTTATGAAATCAAAAAAATTTTGGTATTCTAAATGGATTAAAGATATCTCTAATCTTCATCTGGAAAGACAATATAAATACTTCAGAAAGCGGCTAAATTGCTTCAGGAAAAGATCTATCAACTAAAAGACAATATGACTTTAAAAAAAAAATCAAATACAGAAACAGCACTAGTTGATATGATAACAACAGTTCAAAATTTTAAAGATAAAAAAAGCTAGTGGCAATTATATACATGGATTTAACTAAAGCTTTTGATACTGTAGATTATGAAAATTTACTTAAAAAATGCATAGTTTCGGCGTAAGAGGAGTTGCCTACAAGTGGTTTAATTCTTACTTAAGTAATCGTTCCCAATTTACTCAAATAGGAAAAGTTTCAAGTCTGAAAGATAATATAAAATTTGGAGTACCACAGGGTAGTATTCTCGGACCATTGCTTTTCTTCCTGTATGTTGAAGGCTAAGAGATTGGACTTAGTGCTGAAATATTTCTTTTCGCTGATGATATTTATCTAGTATTTGATGATAATAATTATACAGATTTACAAAACAAAATTAATATAGAATTAGAGAAGCTAGTAGGGTGGATAAGTGATCACAAACTAACAATCAACACAAACAAAACAAAATATATGATCATTTGTCCCTCTGCCCCAACTCTTAATATAAGAATTTCGAATGCAAGGCTTGATCAAGTAACAAATTTTAAATACCTTGGATTATGGATTGATTCTAATTCAAGTTGGAAAATGCACATATCATCACCATGTAGTAAATTATCATCAGTTGCGAAGGGTTTCAAAATTTATACCTGTTGATGTTTATACATCAATATTTTACGCACTATTCAATAGTCATTTGTGTTATGGTATTAAGTTATGGGGTGTGTCAACGAAACAAACTGTTGATCAACTACAGGTCATTCAAAACAAAGCGATAAAAAATTTGAGGAAATATAATTTGCTAGAACATACAGAATATATCCATTGGCAAAATAATATACTGCTTATAAAGGATTTAATTAGTTGTAAGCTCATTCTTCACATTTATGATTTATTGAATTGTGATATTCATTCGACGATAAACTTGACGACTAGAAGAGATCTCCATGAAATAAATACAAGAAATAAACAATCAATTCATCTGGACAAAAAAAGAGCATCTAAATTTGGCACATCAACAACATTGTATGTAGCAACTAAACTTAATAACAACATTGATTATAATCTCAAACTGCTTACTAAATAAAAGTTGAAAATGGAATTACGTAAACTATACATCAGCAAATATAGTAATAAACCAAAAGTACTACCTGCAGTTATTTCATAATTTTTGTTTTTTTTTATTTTTCTTCCTTTTGTTTTTGTTTTTAATAAAAATAATTTTAAGTAATATTAAAATGATATAAATATAAATAAATAAATAAATAAAATATCGCAAATAGTAATTCTGCCTAGCTTATATTTTATGAATATATAAAAATGGAAAGCCATAACTTGCTTTGGTGAAGTGAATTGATTCAATTCAATTCAATTGATTTACACTTATAGATATTAATTTTACAAAGATTAGCTCTTTATACTAATTAATCTACACAAATAAAATAAAATTTATTTTTGTTTCTTAAATTTAAAAATTTTATATTATGTTCTCAGCAGTTCTACATTAATATTGATGTCTAATCAAAGATAATTTCACTATATTAAAATGGGAAATATCTGATTAAAACTAAATTGATTTAAATTTATCAATATTATATCTTACATATCATTATATATTTCAAATCTTTAATAAAATATAGGTGCAAAACACTAAAAACTAATTCATTTAATTTGCGTTTTCATTTTTATCTCTTGTTGTTTATGCACTCTACTTGTCACCTTGTTCTGCTCTTATTGAATTTTTATCAGCACGATTTTGAATTGCTCATGAAATATTCGTGTACCATTCATTGAAGATGGTTTATTTGACATTTTTATTTATGTATTAAGTTTTATTAACTTTTCTAATCTGCAAATTTATATTTTTAAATGTCATCATCACATTTTATATAACCAATGTCTTTTTTTTTTTTTTAAATAATAATAAACTAACGTGAATCCTGTTTATCGAAAATTTAACTTTATATATAACTTATACTGTATCCAAATTGTTTGAAGCCTTTACATATTATTCTCTATATTTTCAATAATTTGCTATATGCTCAAATCAAATCAATATTTTAATACTTGGACCCAAAGTTCTACTAAAAGCTGAACCTACGAAAATTAAAATATTTATTTAACAAAAGAGAAATGAATTAATTTTTACAAATGTTTTATATAATTTCAATTGTTTTGCAATCACAAAAATATTATGGAAGTTTTTCTTAAATAAAAAATATTTGAAAATATCATTTGTAAAATCCGAAGAACAAATTTTAATAATTTCATTATTTTTTGTCTAGTTATAATAGATTTTACCTTTAACCCTTAAATGCATACTGTAGTAGATCTGCATCATACCCTTTATTTGCTCTTCTCTCTAATTTGAAGAGGATAATATTTATATATTATTTGTTTTTTTCCGTTTTTCAAAATTGTCATTTATTTTTAATTCAAAATAAAACAAAATAGACAAAAATAACGGTAAGAATTTTTTTTTATCTTTTCTACAAAATAAACAAATATTCAGAAAAGGTTGTAAACATTAAATTTATTTCAAGTTTTATGTATGATGCATATCTGCTACAGTCTGCATCATAACCAAAAAGTGGCTTCACAACTCCCCAAGGACCCAAATCCATTTTTTTTTATTTTTGTTTTTACAACAATTTCTACATAAAAATATTTTTTTTAGTAAAAACGGAAAAATCGTGCATTTAAGGGTTAAATTTTGATCTATATTAATAACTCACAGATGTATTAATAACATCTTATAATAAGTTATAATAGATTTTACGTGTAAATTTAATTTCAATTAGTATAAAATTATAAAATAAATAAATATATAATTTATAATAGAGACATGGCCCACATCCTACCCGAAAAAAGGTCCTAAATTTTGCCTGTATATCATGTTCAGTTGAAATAATAAAATTGATTTAAATCAAATTAAATCTTTGAATAAGTTATAAAATCAATCAAAAACAAAATTAGGAATTGTATAGGTAGTCTTACTCTATAAAATGCTAATGATGAATTCAAGTAGTGGTGTGATGTACGAAACCACCTCTATAATAATTTTTGTTGATATAAACAACTTACTATAAGTAAGTAATAATTATTAAATAAAATTGTTGATATAATTCTCTATATATGTAGTCATTGTAAATAAATATTTATTAATAGTTTTTATTCATTTGTAAATATGCTAATTATTTAATTTACATCCATACTCTCTTGGACGTATCGTATGAAAATATCACTTAAGTAATATTTTTCTATTCTGTTAAGCGCAGATGTGACAATTTTAAATTGAAATTATAACAAAAAAATTTTCCAGTACTACCGAAATATTAAAACTTCCTACCACCCATCTTGCAGGATCTTACGGAAATACATATTCAGTTATAGACTCAATTTTTCATCAAATCATCAGTGATGCATCTATGAGAATATGGGTTTTGTATTAACTGTTATATTGTTATAAGATAACATTATATATTGATATAGTCGTCTACGAAATACAAACTTCTTTACATTAAGTTTCCATAGGATCAATTATGGCAATTATGAGCCAATTCATAGGATGTTACTAATTGGTAATAAACACATAAACTATACTGACTTCACACTTTCGAAACAGACTCAAAAATTTAAATTGCATAAGTAATCTGCAGTAGTTAAAATATGTGTGCAACTTATTTCAATGTATTTTAACTAGTCCTAAGTTAGATATAATTTTAATTTGTAAATTGAATGTGTTATGTTGTATTGTAAAAGAAAAAATAATAATAATTATAATGAAGCTTGAGCTAAACTAAATAAATAAAATAAAATAAAAATTATGCGGCAAACACCATCCTTTATACAACCCTATTTACAACTTTTCAACAATCAAACAAAAATCTATAAGATAAAAAAACATTTCTCTGTGCAATCATCGAACTAAAAATAAAATGCTATCATATCAAAAAAAATCATTTTATATCCTTGAAACTAATTAAATCAAATCACATTTAAAAAATCTGTAATAATTATAATATTACTATATATTCATTAAGAAACTTCTTATAATGATATTTAATCAGTAGAATCAGACAATAACCACCCATTCATTAATTCTGTCACTCATCTAATTTGATACTAATTTGATTAATAAAACTTTTTTTTTTGTTCTTATAACTTTTTATTTGTTTTATAATTTTGTTCATATTTAAATATCATTACACTTAATTGACCTTATCAATCTAAAAAAATTTCCTACCTCAATAACTTTCTAACATCATTCCAAAACCAAAGAAAATATAATATATCACAATCACTCATTATTATTGTATATATGTGTATACTAAAAATATTTTCTTTTATTAAAAAAAACATTTCATTCATAAATATTTTATACATTTACACACCACGTCCATACCACATTATCTATAGTGAAAAATATGTTTTGTTACAAATACATGACGTACTTACCATATTGTTGGCCGTGAGTTAGACTGTTATATTTCAAAATTTTAAGTTTGAAGAAAATTGCAATTCAAAATGTAAATAATTTTGTATAGAAAAGAAAGAAGTGCTATTTTGGGTTTTAAAACACATCTATCTAAGTATGGGTAATCCCAATCAAGCCCAATCAAATAAATTTTAATAAATTTTATATGGGAAAAGAAAATGTGGATTATTGCGTGTGTTGTAACACTAACAATTTTGTATTTGATATTGCTACAAAGTAAATTGTATTTGTAATCCGGAATATACGCGTTGTAACTGTCATCCGGAAGTTTCAGTTGACCATTGACAAAATTAAAATTATGGCATTAATTGTTTAATAATCGCAGATTTAAACTGCCACATTTTAAATTTATAATGCTACTTAATTGTAAAATATCAAAGTGTCAGAAAATATATTTCCCAAGATTTCAACCACATAAGGGTATAAATACAAAAATGTAATAAATATCTCTTATCTTTTACCATATAGAAAAATTAGATTGGTAAAAATTAATGACATTCGCTAGATTTTTAAATTTTGTTTCAACAAATCAAAATGTAGATAATGCATCTATCTTGGATAGACTTATGATTAACTGTAATTTTCAATTATCTCAAAATTACGTTTTTAAATTAATTTTTTCATTTTATTTATTTTCTTTTTTATATTACAGCCTAAGCTTAGGTTGTTGAAACATTTTATTTTCAAATATTATGCTTGCTATATAAAATGTAATTAATAAAACCATATTTTTTCTAAACTATATAATATCTCATTATTTGAATTTTTTGACTTACGCCAATATTCTTTTGAGGGTGCAAATTATGATATATGCTCATATACAATGTATGCGAAAATATATTGATCGTAAATCAAATAAAATAGAGATATTAAAATATGATAAAATCTTATTTTTAAACTTATTACACCATCAAGGAACAAATACCAATACCAATAATAGTTACAATAACAATAATAACAACAAAACACATAAATATTATAATAATATAGAAAGCAAATAGCAAATATATATATAAACATTATTATAGGAAAAATAAAAAAAAAACAAAATTTTGTAATAAGGAAAAAATGAAGAAAATTTTGCGTTTTTTATTATTATTTCCAATTTTTATTATTTTATTTTGTTATTTGTATTGTTATTTTATATATTTTTAGTGTAATTTAGATTTTGGAAATTGTTTAGTACAAATTTTGAAAAAAAAAATTTTTTAAATTTCTTTACACAAAACAAATTAAGGGTAATCTGGCTGGTTTAGTATGTTTAATAAATGAAAATTTAAACGATTGAAACAAAATACCTTAAAGTTAAAGTTCAAGAATAAGTTCAAGCTTGAAGTTAAGCAAACATTAGTTAATTTTTTGTGTAAATTTGCAAACTAAGTGTCGCATACATTTTTATGCTGTTTAGTTATGTTAAAATGTTTGCTTATATATTATGATCTAATTGTCACATCGTTCAAAATTAAATAAAAAAAAAAACACAAATATAAACTATAGTTTTGTTAGATATTTGCACAATCAGAAAGGGAAATGGACCCAAAGTTGACCAACAAATTTATTTGCAGATCCACTGAATAAATAAAGAATACTTATACACAAAATTCCCATCCCCAACATGTCGTCCCCCACAGCATTCCTATGTATCCAACAGACCATTTTTTCCGAAATTGGCCTTTCAATGTACTATACCATTTTCGACTATGCTCTATTCGAATTTGCAATCAACATAAATGTATCTCTTATAGTTTTCAAAACATTTTTTTCTGATTTATCCAAACAACCTCTATTTTGCTGCTTTTTAGGCCTTCAAGTTGTGTCTATTTATCCAAACTACAGTTTATGTGCTGAGAAGTCATACAAATTTGTATTCCTAAGTATCTAATAGACCATTTTTATTCCCAAATGTCAAAACACATATGAAGCTTTACACTATACATACTAACATTTTTTTAAATATATTATTAAATATTATAAATATAAAATTATAAAATTATTTAGTTAAATAATAAAAAATAACTCAAATTTTTATAAAATTCAAATTTTGTTTGATTTTTTTTAAATTTTTCAGTCAAAATTTCCGTCAAACCTAAAAAGCCAATTTTTTCAACATTTTTTCAACATTGGTCGATTAGATATATAGGAATGCAGCCGACGATGTATACATTGTCCTGCCCATAAAACACATCATCGCAGAATACCTATCCAACATTCTAATCATATCTCAATACTGTTACAATAACTGTTTGTACAGGCAATAACATTAAAATGTTTTTCTTGAATGAATCATGCTTTTTATAAGTTTTCGATATGGCAATTTGCATTACGATATAATTTTTTTGATCTAAAACACTTTCTGAAATATAAAAACAAATTTCTTTTTATGCAAATTAAAATCTTATTATTAGAGTTAGTTAGCTTTTCCCATTCACATGTACTTATTTATTCAAAAAAATATTTTTTTTTTTTCATGGGAAAGAAAATCTGGTCCGCATCACTACAAACACTCCTATTACTAAACAAAGACCACACTTCTCTAATTAAATCCCTCTTGTTTATTTATAGGGATCTGTTAATAATTCGTTATATATGGCGTAAATATCAGCAACTTTAATATTGACAATAGGATTTATTCCTGACGTTTAATAAAATTTAGATTAAATCAAAGTTCATTATGGTTTCATATTACTGTGTTGTAGAATTTTGCATCTACCATAATATTTATACTATTTCTGGCAGCACTATAATAAATTAAATTCTTTTCTTTTTTATATAGATAATGATAAGAAAATTAACTGTGTTAAAATCCTCAAATATTTCTAGATTCAACCTGATAATACAATCACATCATCATCAATGTCCTGCAACGCTTGAATGAATAAGTACGCAGTACCTACAAATATATTTTTTTACTTTCAATTTTTTAGTCTTAAATAATTAATTTAAGGCTAGGCGCACACATGCAATTTTCAGTTTTGCAACTGTTTGATTGCAAAAAACCTTTGCGCGCACACATAAGCAACCAAACTATTTGATTTTCTGGTACCCCGCACACAGCAATTAAACAGTTGCATTTCATTTAGTTTGAAAATTAATTTTATATGAAATTAGCATGCATTTGTGCTGTTGAAATTGAAAGAAAAAAATTAAGGAAAAGGACAATGCAGGTTCATCTTTTATTAAGCCATAGATTAATAGCCTCATTCTGTATCTCACTCACTGTCACTTTCACGTAAAATTTCTTCACTCATCACCCTTGAAAATATTTTACATTTTGTATCTCGAAATAATTTAGGTGAGAGTGAATGGATATGGGGTTGGAAACATACATATGTCCAAAAGGTTTGTTCAATATTATAAATAATTTTTAAAAATTTTTCGGGTTGGTTCGACAGTTCGGAAGTCGGGACAAAAGGACCTTGAACAAAAAAAAACAAAAAATAATGTTTTTTGTAGTTGTGTTGATACGAAATTAACATTTTAACATTATTGACATTTTGATTTGTGGACAATTTTTTGGTTCAAGGTCATCGGTCCCGACTTTTGAAACGTGGACCAATATGAAAATTTTTTAAAAATTATTTATAATAATTATTAATAATCTTTTTTCAGACAAATACAATTTAAGCACGTGATATAGAGTTTCGGCCTCAATTCCTTGGACCCTGGGCCTATTGTCTTCATCACATTTAAGGGCCTTTGTACTGATGGCAAAAAAAAATTCAAGGTCTTCGGTCCCGGCACTTGGGACACCGGACATCTTGTTTGCATCGTGCATATGAGCCATTGTACTAAAGACAAATTAAAAAAAAAACAAAAAATTTCAAGATCTTCGGTCCCGGCACTTGGGACACCGGACCTCTTGTTTGCATCGTGCATATGAGCCATTGTACTAAAGACAAATTAAAAAAAAAACAAAAAATTTTAAGGTCTTCGGTCCCGGCACTTGGTATGCCGGACCTCTTGTTTGCATCGTGCATATGAGCCATTGTACTAAAGACAAGTTAAAAAAATAAACAAAAAAAATTTTTTTCACGTTCAAAATTTCAAACAACTGTACCTACACAAGAAAAAATAAATTGCAACTGTTTTTAATTTCAAGTGTACGCGTTTACATTTAAATATGTAATATACAAATCGATTTATCGATTGCTTCAACTAAAAGTTGCTATCACTTTGTAAAAAATTACAAACTGTTTGATTGCTGGATTAGATGCAATCAAATAGTTGTCTGTGTGCGCGCTTTCATATAAACTAATGCAACACAAACGTGCAATCAAACAGTTGCAAAACTAAAAATTGCATGTGTGCGCCTAGCCTAATACAACTTGATTGCAATTTAAATTTAAATTTTATACATTTATTTATATACTCTATAGGAAGAATGTTGCTCCCTTGAAAAACAAATATCTAAATAAATAAATAAAAAAAAAAATATCCTGAAAATAATACAAATCAGTCTATTAAAGAATATTTTACTCCTTTTTTAATATAAAATCATAATTGTATTAATAAAAATATAATCATAAAATTACTTTTTCCATAATGCCTTTATATATAGAGCATAGATTTTCTATTTCATAAATTTGCTTCAAGAGTCCGAAATCAACACCATACCACCCAACCACACCATATAAAATGTTTTACTATTATCAACAATTAGCACTGAACATTTATTTTTATGTTTATTTATATACATTTTCTTTCATATATATATAATTACATTTATTAAAATTTAAAATCAAAATAAATTTGTAAACAAAAAAAAAAAAATTAAAATAAATAAACTATAATTAAAATAATACAAACATTAAAATAAGTAAAATATTATTTTGTCAAAATTAACACAAGTTAATCCTAATGAATGCCCCTAAAAAATAAGTTAATTTTCTTTTTTTTTTTCATATACTCATAATCTTAAATGTACTTACTGACTTTACTAAAATATAAAATAAATAAAGCAAAAAAAAAAAGCAGCCAAACACACACACATATACATCTTTCCTGTTCATTTTTCTTATTTTACTTTGTTAACCCCTTTATAAGAAATGTGTGTCATACTCTAACCTGAAGTCTCACCTTTTCAAATAAATAAAATGAAACAGAAGAAATGAAAAAAAAAAATAATAATAATAATAACAAAAAAATAAAAAGAAAGAAAAAAAAGGATACAAAAGAAAATAAAAGACGTCTGAAAATGAAGCAATATAACACGATCCCGTCAACCCTGTTGTCTTGTTGTTTACGTTTTGAAAAAAAAAAATAATTTTTTTCGTATTTATTTACTGTATTTTTCTTATTATTTTATTTTATTTTATTTTTCAGTTAACATGGAATATCCATATTTAAAACATTGAAACCTGAACCTAACCTTCTATCTCCTACCTGATTCTATTCGGGAAAATTTTGCTACATAATATATATATATATGTATATATATGTATATTATTTATAGTATTAGAAACTAACGCAATTTTCTTATTCAATTTTTTTTTTATATAATATCTATCTCATTCACACCATCTATACCTAATAATTTTCCATCTCTTTTTCTCTTTCTTATACCTAAGATTTTTTGTCCTATTTTCTTCTATTCCAACACAGAAAGTATTCCATTTCACAATTTATAGAAAAAAAAAAATAAAATTTTCGTTTTTTTTTTTTTTTTAAATTAAAATAGATTGTCAACTCAATTCGTTTTATTGCAACTAAAGAAAAAAAAAAAACAAAAAACAAAAATGAAATAAAAACAAAAGTTCCTTGTTGTGGTGGTGATTGTGTTGTGATTGCTTGCTTTTAAGAATATTTCGTCATTATATCAAGAAATTTATGTTCAACACGAATATATAAAATTTATTATACGGTTAGATGAATATTTCTGATTAAAATTATTTTGAAAGGATTATTAAGGACCTTGTTAACAGTAATAATACATAAATAAATTTTCAGATTTAATTGTTAAGGTGCTAGGTTTAATTTAAATTTTTCATTGGATTTTAATCTATCTAAAATTGTGTCACTAGAACAAAATAATTATTTTTGACCATATAAAGGCGACCGGCCTTCTGGACTGATTAAATTTTTATATTTTTCATACTAAAAATGATAAAATTTATATAATTAAAAATGAAATATAAATTAAATAGTTTTTTTTTGAAAAGTTATTAATAAAAGTGAAATAAATATTAATAACTTTAATAACTTCAAAGTAATTTTTTAGGTAAGTTAAAATGAAAATTTTTATAATAGATTAAAGATTAAAATTATGTTAATTAAAGTATAATTTCTGATTAAAGAAGGAAAATTATATAGATTAAATATAGAGAGTAATAGGAGCAATCTATTAATGGAGTCCAATTAATTGACTGGACATTTATAATTCGTCAAATAAAATAAATATATTAATGACTAGTGGATCCCCTGTGCAATTGCACAGAAGCAGTTCTTTCAAGTACGATTTTATATAAAAAGAAATATTTGTTTTGGTATAATTGTAGTTGTTTTCTGAATCGCTTGATTATTGAATATCAATATATATATAATGAAATTAAAGTATAATACCTAATATTTTATGACAAATTAATACTAATTTCAATATAATTTAACACATTAAAATCCCATTACTCTCAACGTAGTAGATCGATGTATTTTAATTCGTTTATAGTCAAAAACGTTTGTAGTCACAATTCTGTTATAGCAATATAGGTCAACAGTGAATTATTTTATTAAAACACTGATTTATATATAGTTTTTTTCTGTTCTATATTACAAATATGTATATTTTGTGATTACATAACAGAATTGCTATTTATGAATAAAATAAAGTTTAAAATTGTTATACGAAAGATATTTTATTGAATTTGATCTTATAAAGATGCAATTTTTTTGTTTATTACGCCTATAGTCACAAAACGGTTATAATCAGAACTATTAATGAAATTTAGTGAATGACTTAGTGCATATATTTTTTTTAATGATAGCAGAAGCAAATGAACTATAATTTATTATATAATTTTTAAAGAGTATGGATTTGATCTGATTTATGTTTTTCTGTTTTGTTTTCAATTTTTGTTTGTGTTTTTGTTTCTGCCCTTTTTTCTATAAATTTGTGTGTCTATTTAAAATGACAGAATTTTTATGATGAATTTTTAAAAATTTCCCGTAGTTGAAATTTCTTTTAGAGTATAGATGGCGCTCAACATGGAAATAACCGTCACTATTTGGTGTAAATATTTAAAATGTTTTAAGTATTCAGCACCAAGAACTTGCTAAAATTTTAATATTTTTGTGGTGTAAATAATTGATTATTCAATTATTTTTGCTTTTTTACTCATCACGTCGTTCATCTTGTGTATTATAGTATAAGATATTCCCTACATGGCCTTTCTTGTGTAATATATATATAAGATATATTATAAAAATTAATATTATAATACATAATAATAAAGAAAATATTTTTTTAATAAAAACAAAAAAAAATTTGAATTAATAGAGAATCGAACTCACTAAAATTTGTGATATTAAAACCTATATTAATAATATTATCCTACTAATTAATTTTTTTTCCTACTAAAAGTGCAAAAAACCAAATGCGATAAATAAAAAAATAAATAAAAATCGACAAAAATTTCTAATATTAAATGATGCTTAAACCAACTCAGCTAATATCTTATAAAAAGTGTTTACCCAAAATATATACATAAAATAAAAATTGATTTTGATCGCCACGGTCTGCATCATCGTCGATTGATTGAATGAAAAAAAAAAAACGAAGCATACGAAAAACAACGAAAAGTGTGTCATCAAAATCGTGCTCTTGTATAATTACAATATAGATAAAATAAAAATTGATTTTGATCGCCACAGCCTGCATCATCGCCGATTGATTGAATGAAAAAAAAAAACGAAGCACACGAAAAACCACGAAAAGTGTGTCATCAAAATCGTGCTCTTGTGCATTATAATATAGATTTTAATTAGTTGCAAGCATTGATGAAGGAAGTAATAAATTGCTTTCAAAATATCGATATATTGGCAAAAAGAAGATAATATTCGTCAGAAATTAGTTTCATAGAAAAGTATGTACACAATATTTTGTTTTTCATCATTTCGATGTATCGTGGACATTATTTTATTTATTAATTTATTATAAACAACAACTTCATCCGTAATAATTTATTTAAAAAAAAATAAAAATTAAATTTAAAGCATAGGCTGTGTTATTGCGACAATTTGATAAATTAACATTTTTGTATATTAAAATAACTTATACATATTGGGTGAAATTTTAAATTGAAATTTCAAATTAAAAATTGAAAATATTTTAAAAATACTTGAATTCGCCACGTCTCCTTTTAAATATCTATCATTTAAAAGAATAATAATGAAAGTCGTTTTTGAAATGGTTTAGTGGCCTAATCGTGTAAAAAATTCAAATATGCATAGTATGCGAAATTTGTATACGGGCTTAAAATGTATTCGTACCGCGTAACAAATGTGCAACACAATACGTAATACAAAAATACGTTAATATACAGTTCTTAAGCGATTTTCGCATTACATCGATGCAATACGCAGTTAGGCGCCAAATATTTGTACCATAATTTTCCTAATTTACTGATTATATACAAATATTTCTGATTAAAGGAGGAAAATTTGTAAAACTGTTGGAAAAGCAAAAAAATTGATATTTTTATAGATGAAATATAGAGAGTACCTATTAGGCTGAATCAATAATGTAATCCTATTATTTGGTTGAACATTTATGATCAATTAAATAAAATGAATAAATTAATTATTTTAATTAGTTGCAAGCATTGATAAAGAAAGTATATTGCTTCCAAAATATCAATATATTCGGAAAATAAAATTTATTTTTTTTAGTATAAATTTTTTCAACTCAATTTAATTAAATAAAAATTTAAAACGTTATTCAATTTAAAATTGCAAACATTTTACTACGTTAAATTACAAATATCTTGCCATAAATATGTCTCTATCCACTCATAGCTGATATGCAAAACAACATGCAATCCAACGATGTTTTTTTTTCTAGATAGAAGAAAATCATCAAGAGAGGCTTCTAGTTCTGTTCTAAGTACCGGGGAAGAACGAAATGAAGGACTATGCTGACTCTAACTTTAAGACTAACCATTAATACAATTTTGGCATCCACCGATGTGACGAGTTCATTTATAATACCGTAAAATACCGTTATATATGTTTATTATATATAATGGGTCGGTTGCATAAAAATCAATCTATAAACTCCAAATTTAAGCAAAAAAATCAACCTTGTGAATGAGTTCTACATAACAGAACTTCATTGAACTCGGTTCCGTATGCAAAAAAAAAAATTAGTTAAAGAATGTTTTGTTAAAGTTCGGGAAAATTTTATTTATCGAGCAAATTCTTATAAGTTGAACAAATCCCCTAAGTTTAAGATCAGGTTTGATCTGCTTGAATGCCGAAATCACCTTTTGTTTGAAAAAATTAAATTTGAGTTCAATTTTAGTTATATGCTGTCAACCCAATTGGTGAATTGTCGTGTATTAACTAATAAGGATATCAATAGAATTATTCTCTAATTTATGAACATTTGATACTATTCGAAAAATTACTAAATTACATAATTACAATCAAATAAATTTATATGGCATTTGAATCAGTAACCTAGTATTGAAACAATGTTACCTAACACAATTTCTAAAGATTGCCAATTTCAATATTGTATATTTATTACACAATTGAGAGAGCCGTGTAAATTAAAAATGTTCCCTAAATACAGACAATCATCATCAAATTGTATTTCTGGGATGAGAACCTTTTGTACATAATGTATAATTATTTAAATACCCCAGAAATATATGTAAGTTATATTTACATATAATGAAAGAAATCAAACACGTCATTTACATTCACAAAAGGATATTTTATGATGTTAAAATTAAAATGTATGAGTATGTATAAAAGAGTGTTCAGTATTTAACCACCCACATTTAAAAATAATTCTGTTAATTGGAGATTATTTACCATAATTGCGGTTTACTTAGAATTTATTGTGGCTTATTGGTATTTCAATTAAATCTTTACTAAATAGGATAAGTGTTTTATGATTTATCAATTAATGGAGTTCGTAAATTCAATTAATTATTTTTTTTTTTAACAAAAAAAAATCATATTGGAGAAAGAAAAGAAAAATTGTTCATAAATTTTATTCTAAAAATTATTAAAATGTTCTTAACTTTTAATTTTTATGCGAATTTGAAATTATTTAGTAAATTTCTTTACATTAACATAATATAAACAAATATAAAATTCAAAAATGGTGGAAGTTTATCAATCAAGCCCAGAACCGACATGGTACTTTGGCCACCTAAATAACACCAATTCATTAATAAAATAATTTCAATTTGTGACTGGACTAATAAAAAGGACAAGTCCCTACCTCTTACATATTTATATTTAATAAGATTTAAAAGATTCAGTATTATATGGGTTTAATAACAACAACAATAGTTTTGTTTTCACTCCACAACCACTTGAAATAATTTTATTGAATTTAAAATAATAACAAAAAAATAATTATAATTACTTGCAATGATTTTATATACATATTATTACTATTAGAGTTATAAGACACATTGTAAAGATAAATAAATTAAAAAAAAAAACAAAATCAAATCATAACCTGACTAAATTAACCAGCTAGCATGATAATTATATCGTCCACTGTCTGACTCGGTGTGGAAAATAAAATCAAATCAAGAAAAAAATCATATATTTTTTTTGAAACCTAACAAATCGACAAACTAACAATAGATAGAAAATTTCATATTTGTAAAAAAAAAAAGGTTTTTAAATTGCCTTTAAACCGAACTTAAATTTTAAATTTTAAATCAATGCAATGCAAATACAAAATGTCTTAACATTAAAAATTTTTCAAAATGATATGTGAAGTTATTTTGAAGGCACAGGTTTTTTATACAAATATAAAAAATATAAGTTATATATATATGTGTGTATATAACAATTTATTATTTTATGTAAAAAAAATAAATAAATATACAAATTTTTGTATGTAAAATATAGGTTATTTTATATAATATAAAAAAAAATGTTTTAAAAAATTTTTCAATAAAAATGAACATGTTTCCATTCACATAAATTTTATAAAAACTATTAAATTAAAATTAAAATTGAAGAAAAAAATACACACCCGCATTGAAACTATTAAAAAGTTAATTAAATTAAAACGTTAATTAATTACCAGAAGCATGCTTGCAGCTTTTTTACTGCACAATTTACTTTCTTCTGAGTTTCAAATTTCCATTTTATACAATTTGGGATATTTGACATTGTACAATATTTTTGCAATACAAAATCAAATGTAAAGCATTAAGTATATTCACAATTAAGTGTAATTCACCCTTACACTTCTGATGTTAAATTCGATGTAGAATTGTGATAGCGGTTTGTTTACACATCAATTAAATTTATAGTTATAAGAATAAGTGAGAAACAACTTTTTTTCTTTTACTTGTAACTAAATTGATAAAATAATTAAATTAAAAATTTTATTTCAATTTAAATAAAAATTTAACAAATAACCTCTGTCTCAGCCATTTTTCAGATATATTTGTGTATTGACTTTACAAATTGCAAACTTGAAAAATACAATGGTATAACTGAGTCTTGTGAGGTTTGAGTCTTATAAAAATCTACAGGTCTTGTAGAATATTTTTTCATATAAAAATTTTACAATGGCAGTACACTTCTAGACTTCTAACCAACCTGGTACAATTGACTACACCTTCAATCAATACCTATTCGTGAATACCCTTATTATAATTTTAAAACAAAAAAAAAAGTAACAAAAAACAATAATTATTTCTATAAAACAATCAAGTCAGTTAAAAAATTTGCATCTAATTCTAGCACTAAAAGTTTATTCTGTTTACGCTAAATAAAATAATGTTGAAAGAAAACTTTGTCCTACTTCATTTTCTAAAAATTGTTGGATTTTTTATTTTCAATATTTACCGTTGTTTCTAACTTTGACGTTTTTTTTTTTGTACTCTTCTTTCGTTTGTATTATTGTATTTTCTTTTTTTTCCATATTCAACTTGACTTGTTTTTCATTGTTATATTTTTTTTTTTTTTTTTTTTTTGTCTTTTTTTAGCAGAGAAAAATTTCACGAGGAATTTAACTTATGAGAAAAAAATACATTTATCTTTTTTATTATTATTATTTTTTTTTTTTCATTTGTTTTCTCTATTAAAAAAGTTTAAAAAAATAAATAAATAAATAAATATCATTGGAATTGTTTTCATTCTATTATTATATGTGAAAATGTACTAGAATGGCATCACCATATGAAATATTTTTAATTTTAACACCTCCTATACTTAAATTCATTCTGAAAATGTTAATATAAAAAATAAATACCAGTAATTTAATTTAAATATTTGTAAAATGAGTTCAATTCTCTAACTCTCGAATTTTCCCTGAACTCGTGAACTATAAATATGTTAGATATAGACCAAGATTACTCTCATTAAAATAAAATTAAAATGTTCATAGCTGTAAAGAACTACTTTAATGTCTATATATATCTTAGAATTAACTTAAACAGTAATGTAAAATTAAAATATTACAAATAAAGCGTTACTATTACTACTAATTCCCAAAATTACAAAAGAAATATTTAACTTTCCAGTACTCGTAAAGTATTACAAAAAATATGTTAAACGTTCAGAATTCAAATTCGCTTAAAACATAACTCCTATAGTAAATATAGATTAATTAAATTTTGATTATTCAATACAATCCCGTGCTATTTCCAGCTTTCCAGCTTTCCAGCTTAATTTCATTGCACGATTTTTTTTTCCGCTGTATTTAGACCATTCTCACTTTCTACTATCTAGGAATTAGGATTATAGAAATCATCGATTTTCAATAAAGCCTTTTGAGCCCAATCATTTTGATTTTAATGGAAGCGATATAATTTTTTGCTTATTAATTCGAGTTTATTGGTCGAATTAAAACAAAAATAATAATTGAATTGAAATTTGATCTGACCGACAGTGTATATCAATTTAGCACTGGATATTATTGTGTTCTGCTCCATTTAATAGTGCTTAAAATATTATGACCAATTTGTAGCTTGGTATAAAGTATAAGAAAAATATTAAAAATACTTATAGCAGAATTGAAATTAATAAAAAAAAAAATTTTAAATTAAGTCAGTTAAATAAGGAAATAGACACCGTTTTTGTAAAAAAATATTTATCGGTGTAAAATTTAATGCTAGAAAAATAAATTAAAAAATAATAAAAAAAAAAACAAAAATATTATGACTTAAATTTTTATTTTAATTTGACTGCTGATTTTGATAAAATAGTCACTGTATTTCAGCACGAACTTCTCAAAGAAAATTATTGTTAATCCATTTTGAAAATATAAATTTACAATACACAACTTTAATATTAAAATATCATAAATTACACTCTTTCATTGTATATATATATATATTAAAACTTTAAAATATAGTCTAAGTTATGTAATAATAAATAGATGCTCCATATAGAGCTGGTAATTTGTAGTTTCACAACACAACTTATTATTACATTAAAACATCCTAAGAAAATAATATTCAAATATAAAACTTATAAGTTTAAACAAAATTAAAAAACAATATTTTGAAACAATTTTTCAAAAATAAGAAAAAAGTTATAGAGAAAACTTATTTAAAGAGAAATTACCATCAACTTACATTAAAGTTTTGTAATTTGAAATTTCATCAAAATAATAATATGATAAATAAATAGTTAAACAATAAAAATATGGTTTTAAAGTGAGTTTTGATCTGTACTTAAGAGATTTAGAATATTATTAATAGAATTATATGTATATAAAAGAGTTTTGAAAACCATAAAAAGCTAATACGTAAAAAAATTTACCATTAATATAATTTATTTCTGTTTGATTGATGTTGTTTTCATATAAAGCTTGTAACTTCTATATTGACAATAATTTTATTTTATAATCTACAAAGGACATTTAGAGCAATTCTAATCCAATATTCTAATATCAAAACAACAAAATACATTACTAGCAATATTTGGTTAATGGTACTGTTTTACTTGTTTTGCTACACAACTACTAGTACAAGAAGGTTTACAACACAGCATGAATGATTTATGGATGGTTTACATTATGGATGTAAAAACCTGGGATACCAAATTTAATGAAGAAAAAATGACATAAGTTATAAATAAAACTACAAATCGATACAGCCCTTAACTTATAATAATAAATACGTAATCAAATAATGGTGTAATCAGTGTTAAATTACAAATGTATACAATGTATACAAAAAATTAGACAAGTACAAATCAGCACATTAAAATATACTCCTCCTAACAGTGTGGAAAAAATTACAATTACATCACATACAATTTTAAAAAATATGTACATACAAATATGTGTCTTCAATCGATTTATTTCACAACGATTTCACAATAATACAACACAACAATTATTATTGTGTAATTGTTGTGAAATAAATTGATCGAAGACACAAACCAAAATGCTTTTGATTTGTAAATAATAAATACATATTATTATATTTTTGTTTACATATTTATTTTTCACTATTCATATACATATTATATACGAGTAAAATATTGAATGCATTTTACTTTCTAAGTCAAAAATTGGATAAGTTACAGTCATAGTAAACTAATAAAAAAATAAATAAATAACTAGAGCAAACTGTTATAAGTGAATATTAATCATAACTATGAAAATGTACAATTGATTAAATTTTAAAGAGTTAATCAATTTAGGTAGTAACAAACTAAAATCAAATGCAAAAACATTTGACAAGCAAGCAACAAAATTTTAACGTTGATGTTGATGGAAATGATATTTTATTCCAATTGCATTGCAAGTGATCGTTGTAGTTTGATTTTTAACGTTTGATCTTTGTCGCAATTTTTTTCCAAAAGATCGTAAGAAATTTAATTAAGTAGAATTAAAAACGCTTTCATGTACATCTGTACGTACAAAAAAAATATAAATTATAGAAATAAAATAATGGAAATACTCAAATATTTTATATGTAATCTATAAATATAAAAAATATTTTGATACCCAAACGCTAACTAATTTGAAAATTTAAAATAAAAACTCTAACAAAATTGTTACAGCATCAAAAATTACAAAATGTACAATCCAGATTTACAAAAAACAACCATATGGACACATGGAGCAAAAATTTGGGCTACCTCAAGCAAAACGTACATTGATTTAATACAAAGAGCACATAGCCGAATGCCGAAGGAGCGAATGCGGAATGGTATATGATTATCATCTACATTTTTATAAATTAAAAATTTTATTTCAATTTAAATAAAAATTTAACAAATAACCTCTGTCTCAGCCATTTTTCAGATGTATTTGTGTATTGACTTTACAAATTGCAAACTTGAAAAGTACAATGGTATAACTGAGTCTTGTGAGGTTTGAGTCTTATAAAAATCTACAGGTCTTGTAGAATATTTTTTCATATAAAAATTTTAACAAAAACGGAATGGTATATGATTATCATCTACATTTTTATAAATTAAAAAAAAAGCACTTTATAATTTTGTGTTTAAGTAAAAAATTGCATATTTTAATTATGTAATAATAATATGCGTAATGTTAATGTTTTTTGTTTGTTAACGAAAGACTATAAGTTTTGAAGGTGACATAATACGGATCAAAAATATATAACATAATAAATGTCAAAATAATAACTTGCCATCGATTATGTTAGATGATAGTTAGCTTAAAGTAATTTAATTCGGTGTGTCAAAAAGCCCTTATTCAATGTAGCTAGCTATTCATATATTAGAACAAACGAAAATAGGAACACTGAGTTATTTACGTGAATGAAATTATTGTTTTTTTTTTATAAATTAAGCAACATATTTTATGTTTAGATCTTGTCTTTCAATAACAAATTACATATTTGAATTATACAGCCCTAAAGAATGACATACATGTGATGTGTCAAAACCATGTAAAACAAAAAGCTAACACAATAACTTTTCATCAATTATGTTAGATTATAGTTAGCTTAAAAAAATTTGCTTGAATGTGCAAAAAAGCCATCCCTCATAAAATTGTACCAATTATTAATTAATTTAAATCATTATCTTAATTTGTCTATAACAATTTATTCTTTGAACATTTATTTTGTACATAAAATATTATAAAATTTATATGAAAATAATTTACTATGTTACAAATCTACAGAGACAAATTACACAATTTTAATGATATTAGATAACAATTGTGATGTAATAAATATTATTTTAACCAAAAATTCAATTCTATTTTGTAGTTGACTATATTAAATTTAACTCATTTTGAATACATAAATTCAATCATTATTAATTTTTCATTTCCGATAATGCATATTATAATAAGCTAAATTTTCAATTTTTATGTTCATTAAAAAAAAAAATAAACAAAAAAAAAGGATCATAAAATTATAATATTATGAATGATCACCAAATTGCATTAATGACCCATTAAATCACCAATTAATAATTTTTTTTTTTAAATAAATACAAAAACAAAACAATATCAATTTAATATACTTTATTACCAATAAACGGACCAATAAAATTCAATCATTAATTCATTCATGAGTCATGGGTACGAGTACACACATTAACATTAATACATTATATTATACAAGGTGTTTGTGAAAGTGGGTGGTTGATTGAGGTAATATTGAACAATATTTTTCAACAAGATTTTAAAGGCAGTTGGGTAGGTTAGGTCAATATTGAACAATATTTTTTGTAGTTTTTAAGTTTTAGGTCTAATATTTTATAATGGTTGTATTTAATTTAATATTACCTCAATATAACCTAATTGAGTGGGTAAGTGAATGAAGTAATATTGAACAATATTTTTTTTAGAGTACCAACGTCTAGATCTAATATTTTAGGATGGATGTACTTCACCTTTTTAAATTCAATACTGAAATTTATATGTACTAGTTTTATCTTATATCAACTAATTAAATCAACTAAAACTATTAATATTTTTTTTTTATTTCATTGTCAGTAAATTACTTAGAATAGAATCAAAAATTAGGTCATAAGTTATTTCTTAATATTACTCTCTTAACACATTTTATAAAATCCATGACCTGGATTAGAACGTCTTATTAGAAGTTAGATAAATTAATAACTAAACAATGTAGGTTTTATAAATTTTTATTAATTCAATTTAATTATAAAAATATTTTGATTATCAACTAAACATTAATTTTCAATATTATTAGGTTGAGCTAAGCAAATTTCATGCAGGGCTGTAAAAGAGTTTCAATTGGTGCAAAAAAAGGTTCAGCAAAACATATGTGACCTATCCCCTACACTTTTGAACCTAATTATTAAACCCTAGAACAAACGTTGTTCAATACTTCCTCATCTGCTACCTATCTAACCTACAAAATGTAATACAGTGGTGTTGAAGCATCCTGTACAACTAAAATAATGAATAATTTAAAAAAAATTCTTAAACGGAAAAAAAAATTTAAAAATGAAAAAAAAAAAAATAATATTTAAAAAAAAAATAAAAAATCTTTAAAATGTTAAACTTTAATTTTGTAAAACCGAACACAAAAGCGAAAACATTCACTTTCTTAGTAAATTGTAAAAGAAAAATATCAATGATTCAAATATACATATATATATATATATATATGCAGAGACAACAGTTCAACACAGAGGTAAGATCAGTGATCCATTCTACACCAATATAGGAGTTAGACAAGGATGTCCACTATCTCCACTTCTCTTCAACACAATACTAGACGACATTCTAAGAGAAGTTTGCACTGGAATAAACGGAATAGAATGGGATCTCTTCGGAAACTTAGAAGACTTAGATTACGCAGATGATGTATGCCTCATATCAAAAAATCAAAGGGACCTACAGAACAAAGTCAACAGATTACAGGAAGTAGCAAAGAAATCGGGACTGGAATTAAATATCGAGAAAACCAAAGCAATGAGGACAAACAATAGTTACAGTGAGCCAATAACAGTGAGTGGACAACAGATAGAATACGTAGAAGAATTCAACTACCTGGGGTGCATTATAACATCAAGAGGAGGTGCAACAGAAGATGTCAACAGCCGTATAAATAAGGCAAGAAGAACATTTGGGAGCCTAATGAAGATATGGCGGAGCAACCAAATATCGAGAACAACAAAGCTAACAATATTCAGAGCATGTGTTAAGTCAACATTAATATATGGCAGTGAAACATGGCTCACTTCGGTCAGAATCAAACAGAAGCTACAAGTATTCATCAACAAGTGCTTGAGAATTATATGCAGAATATTCTGGCCGGCAAGAATTAGCAACGAAGATTTATGGATGATAACTGGAGAAGAACCTATCAACAGACAGATAAATAGGAAAAAATGGAAATGGATAGGTCATACACTAAGGAAATCAGAAAGTGATATAGCAAGAAGAGCTCTAGAGTGGAATCCACAAGGACAAAGGAGACCCGGCAGACCATACAACACATGGAGACGCACAATCGATCAAGAATTAACAGTCAACAATTATACCTGGGACGATATTAAGGAAGTAGTACTCAACAGAGAGGAATGGAGGTTCACTATCGAAGCCCTATGCTACCACGCGGAGTAATAGGAGAAAAAAAAAAAAAAAAAAAAAAAAATATACATATATACAAAATATATATATATATACAAATATATATATTACCGGTATAGACAGTTCTTAGGCTTGCACTTGGGACATTTATTTTACTTAAAATTTTTCAGATAAAATTATTTGTGTCGAATATGCTTGAACTACAATTCTGATTTATATCTGTTTTTTTTATAACAAATTGCCATTAATTATTTTTGATATTATAATTTGATAATCAGATTTGTTTTTAGTGATATATTTAATTTATTAATTCAAATTTGAATTTCATTTCACTATTAATTTATTTTTATTATGCAGATGTCGATATTGCGGAAGCAGCTTCAGAAGTGCGTTTGGTAAATTATGGTATTAATAATATATGTTAGTATGTCCAAGCCCCCCAACAACATATTTAATGAAACTCTGTTTTATAGGCATATTTTTGTCTGACAAATTTTCCAAAAAAACTAAGTAAGCGTAAAATCATCATTTACCATAACCATTATATTAAACTAAAATCATTCTTTGAAGTTCTTTCAGATATAAAAAATTTTGTTTGCTTTTCTTTTCATTTATCTTTTGTTTTTGTCAGGAAGTAATAAAGCTTAAACAAGCACCAAAGGATATTTTTTTTTTGACATAAAGTCAGTTATATAATATATATGTAAATATATTACATATAAACAATAATGAAATTCATTACAATTTATTTCATATAAAAATATAGAATTCCATAAAGATTCTTCTTCCATTTTATGTACTCGTATACTGTTATGTAAATATCCTTTATTATTTTGTATACGTTTTCATTTCACTGAAATTTAATTCTATATATTATGGTTCTTTTTATTATTTTTTTCTCATATCAATTTCATTATTACAATAATTCATTAGAATTATATTTAAAATCAAAATTCTGGAGGCATGAATGGAAGTGGATATATAATATTATAATATGAATACGTATATGGGTGTAAGTGAATGACTTGAATACATTATATATATTTTTTAGAGTAGGTGAAATGAAACAAGTCCACAAAATATTTGAAAAATTAAAATCGATAGATTAATGTAGTCCAATAATCTATTACAAGAGATTTAATTGTGAAATTATTGTGAAATTCTTGACAAGTTAATTGAAATAATAGAAAAAAATTGAAAAAATGAATAAAACGATTTTTTTTCAATTTATAAATGTTGGACTTCATATAAAGTACAAACTGATTTGTTTTAAAAGAAACTTTAAACTGGATTGAATTCTACAACTTACCGTTAATTTAAGACAAAATATATCAAAATATCCGTAGCTACTGATACCTTAGTAACCTACTTATTAATATTTTTTGACACATTATAACATTATATTAATTCAATGGTTGGTTCTCAGGATGTTTTAAATTAAAGTAAAAAAAAAAAACAAAACACAATTCTCTTTTTCTATTCACTTTTCATTAAAAATCAATCTGTAAATTGCCTTTCAATTCTTAATTCATATGTCAAGAATTTTAATTTGATGAAATCTGGAATATTAATATATTTTATGGAATATGATGCAGACAGATTTATTAGTAAAAATTTATAGCTCTAGGAATATTTTCCTTTACCAAGACTGATCTGCAGTTTATCATCAGTCCTGAATCTGTTATCAGATGCTAATCAGTCTTCTGACGATGATGCAATAACCGAAATCGATCCAGATATTGATGAAAATAATTTACATTTTACTACAGTTTTACTTAAGTCTTTTAGGTATTTGAATTTTCAATAATTGTAGGATCATTAAGCCCCAATGAAACAAATGTGAAAATTCAATGTACTGGAGATATATATAATATAATAATAAATCTTCATGATGTATCTCCTATTAACCAATTTAAATTTCTGTTTCAAAATATTTCCAAATATACTTTGAATACAAAATTTTATAATTATATTAATGGGTTGGGGGTCATACTATTATATCACAAAATCTAGTATTTCAAAATCTTGCATTTCAAACTCTTGAATTTCATATACTTTCACTTCGTAATCTTGTATAAAAAATATTTAGACTGTAAATTCTTTGTGCTTTAAACTACAAAGATATTATTATTGTATATAAAAAAAATAATAATTGGCATTTAAAAAAGTTAACTACCATTAGTTTGCAATAATATGGCTTTAAATGATTTTTAGGTAATAAAAAGTAATGACATTAATTTGGTCCTCTTAATCTTCCTTAATCTTGGATCTAACGGTAGAATAGTAGTTCACAATCCTTTGTAAGACTACTAGCACAATAGATGATAAAGTATGTAGAGTGCTTAACTTTCTACTGAAAAGTCTCCGGTTCGATTTTTGATATCATCGACCTAATTCAGTACCCTTTTTCATTGGAATAAATAGAAATGATAAAATATACCGATAAAAAAATAAATAATGAAAAATGTAATGATAAAATTTAATTATTTTGATAATAATAGAATATAAAACTGTTAAATAAAAGTAGGCTTAGTTCTTTAAAAAAGCTTAGCTACTGAGACAATAGAAGTAGTTTTCCACATTTAATTAGTCGATATGCAATAGAAAAACCAAATAAATACTCAAATAAAACCGTTGAGTGATAGAACATAGCCTTAAAATCTATAGCTATAATAAATTTTTCTGTCTTATCTTCTAAATTTATGATTTTATAAACAGAAAGGACGAACAAAAAAATGTATTTTAAATTTTTAAAATGTTTAAGAGGTTAAATCTTCTAAAATATTTTTTTTATCATTTAAACAATTCAATTTTTTTTTATTTTGTATAACACCAGCGAAATTCAGTCAAAAAATTATTTTTAAATTTTTATATATTAACACTAATGACTTCACTAGTATTAATATTAATAAATACAAATTTAAAAATAATTTTTTAACTGAATTTCGTTGGTCTTATTCAAAATAAAACAAAATTGAGTTGTTTAAATACGTGCCCATTCCAATTCACTAAAATCCTTATTTTTCTAAATGTCAAAACTTAACAAAAAAAACATTCAAATTTGAATTCGAAATTACAACGATGAAAATCAAAAAATTAAATATTTTGTAATTGCAAGATTTTATAATAAGCAACAATTTGTGAAGCTCCCCCATTAATTTCACATCTTTTGAAATGAGCCGAAATTTTAAAATTAACTTAAACATTTTTGTAATTCCAACGCGACTTTGTAAATTAATGTGAGAATCAAAAATGAGCTGAAACATAATTAAATGTATATCTTACATATATATAGAATATACAAAATAACAAAAAAATATCCTTAATATTAAGAAGAAAAAATCCTTTTTTAAGGAAGCAGAAAAAAAAAATTAAAAAATTTAATATTAAGAAAAATTCCAACAAATAAAAGGATATCAAAAAAATTAAACGAAAAAATAACAGTAATCCAAATAAAAAAAAAAAAATAAAAAACAAAAATAATACAGAGTAATTAGGAAATTTCAGATTTTCATAAGTTAACAGAAAAAACGTTGAACAGTTTTTAAACATTAAAGTAAATATACTGCGGCAATTAAAGAAGTCAAATCTAAAATAAAATAAATTTATTGAATTTTTCTATTTCCATTTTTAGTGTTTTCACATTTTTTCCATTTCATTGGTTCAGCCATACACTTCCTTTCTTGTAGCAGCCACAAAGAAAGAAACTAATTTTAATGAAAACATTTTATTATAATTATTACGATTTTAAGGATTCTAAATAATATACATATATGTATATAAAAAAAATTTTGTTTTGTTTTGTTTTTACTGTTTTTGCTTTTTTTTTTGTAGGTAATGAATTATCCTTGTTGTAGGATAAAAAAAAACAATTCCCTTTAAGATTTATGAGACTGTAATGCAGTTGAGATAATTTTCGAAAATAAATTTTATCAAAAAAGATTAAATTAAATTTAAAAATAAAATAAAAAAATATTTTCCCGTTATTATCTATAAGGATATAATTATGAAAATATATGTTAGTTATATTTTAGATGAAAAATAAATGGAAATTTTCTATAATTTTGTAAATTTAAAAATAAAAGTTAACTATTAATATGTAGAGTAAATTATTAGAATAAGTATAGCTGGTAATCCTAATTATAATAATTGAAAGTTTGTAACTGTTAAGTTAGATGTATATTAAATATTATACGAAGACATGTTTTTAGTTTAAGATTGAACTTTGATAGATCCTGAATAAAGAACACATTAACCATAATAAGATAGATGATAATTAAGACTAACAAAATGTTTCTAAAATTGTAACCAAATCTATATCAGCCGTAGAGAAATATATTTTAAACTTAAACAGTATTTAAGTTAATTATAAATAAACTTAAAGCTACTAAGTTTAAAACAATTAAAATATTTAAGTAAGGTTTTTACAATTTTCTTGCAAATTTTTAATTAAATCAAACAAAGTATGGACAAATAAAATAACTATGTTCCAGTTGTAAAAGTAAAAGATACCTCATATCTGTATAATCTATTCTTAACTTTGTCAAAAACAGTTATGTAAGAAATTAAGGTTATAAATAAATAAATAAAATAAAAAAAAAATTTAAACCAATATTAGAGAACACAAAGAATTTCATTGGGAAATAAATAATTGTGTCTATTAAAAGCAAAACATATGCTCTTGTCCATCATAAGTAATTTTGAGAAAAAGCCAAACATTTTTTTTTTTCATTTATTTTTTGATTTTAATATGGATAAGATATGGTTTTGCTTTTAATAGCATTAATATTTTAATTTTTAAATAGGCATAAAATATTGTTTTGCATTTATTTTTCCGTTCATAACGTACAGTTTTTAATTACGAATCTAACAGTATCAATATGTCAAATAAAATTTTTTTTGTGAGACAGTATGTAATTCCAAGTTATTAATTTTTATATTAAATATATTCAAAATACTATAATTAGATTCTTAAATCACTGTTGCTATCTGCTTACCGTTACTTTTAAATAACAATGGAAAATTACTGTTTTTAAGAAGAACAAGCTGCGATTTTAAAAGCACAGTTCTTACAAATAACAACTAGTATTTTAAAATCACTGCCACTAAAACGAACCGTAGTAATTCTATTATTTTTCAACTGTTCCCAAAAAGAACAGTAGTTGTTATTTCTATGTTCCGAAATAGAACAGAACCGTAGTTATTATTTCGTAACTATTCCTAAAAAGAACAATAGCCATTATTTTATAAATGTTCTCGAATATTATTGATAATTGAATTTTATGTAACGAATTATTAAGCTATAAATTTTATATAGCAATTTATATAATTGTATTGGTACATATGATGTTATTGCATTATATTTCATTTTACTCTTTGCCGTTCTACTCTAAGAAATGTAATTGATTTTTTAATTTAAAATTACTTGTTTTACTTCCGAAATTTAAATAATTTTTAAGCGTAGGTAAGATGGGCTAGGAACAATAAATATATATTATGTTTTTGTGAGTAATTAAGAATGGATAGACTGTATAACCTGTTGAACAGAATAGGCGCAGCGCTATAACGCAGTCATAACGCAAAAATATTACTTTGGAAGTTGAAACATATGAAAATCAATACAAATGCCCAGAATGAAAATAGTCACCGCAGTCATCGCGCAAAAGTTGAAAAAGTTTTAAATTCAACGCAAGAATCTTATTTTGACAACTAATAAAAGTCAGTTTTATTTGAATGTGTATGTAAAAGTAAAATTATTTGTGAAATACAAATTAAATAAAAAAATTAAGGGGCAGCTGAAACGTAATATAATATAATTAAGGATGATTTCTACTTGTCCCAATTTACCGTTATAGTTGCTTTTTTCTGTAATAATTTTTTCAGAACGATTTCCGGGAATTCTGATCGGCGTAGGACCTAATGACCATTGTAACGTTTATTTGATGACGTTTATATGTTGCCGTTGGGCATATATTGTAGTTCAAAATTGAAAATTTTTGAAAAAAAATAACAATCTTTCGTACCTTTTCCAAAAAACCAGATATTTCAAAATTTTGCTAATAATAAGCTTTATTTCAAAAATTTTATATAAAAAAGTAATGTTGCGCCTTTACAAAGTAATGTAATAATCTGGTGTAACATTTACTTCGGAAGATTGTTATTTCGTAAAATGCATATGCTTATTTTTATATAGAAAAAGGGTACAAAAAACAATTTTTTTTAATAAATGCTTATATCTTCTAAACTATTCGACGTAGACATAAAAAGTGTATATAAAAGTTATAGAAAAAAACGATACCTCTCCAACAGTATATAAATATTGGGCAAGTTTTATAGTAAAATCTTTAGGTATTTAATTTTTCAAGAAATAAAATAAAGATTGTTTTTTATCAAAATTTTCTACTTTGAACTACAATATCTCCATAACGGCAACACCAATCATCATCAAAAAATTTTAAAATATGCTCCAGACCGTTATCTTTCTAGAATATATAATTATATATTCAAAAACAGATATAATGAGATTTATACAAAAGCATCAAAACAACAAGAATACTTTCAAATGCCCTTTTCGTCCTTAAAGTATAAGATGCGCCACTAAAGGTATATATTTTTGAAAAGTTAGCAATTCCACTATCCTACGGATATGGTCATTATTTGCTACGTCGATACAACATCTCCCTCAGAAGAGCCCGATTTTCAAATGCGACGGATTTTATTAACGTAAACTTTGAAATATTTGACAAATTAAAAATATATTCAAAATAAAATAACAATTTTTATAATATTTTAAATATTCAAATAAAATAAATAAATAAAAATATTATTTTATATAGATTTTATAATAAATTATAAAACAAGTGTAAGTAATAAATCATTTATATATTTCTAGATTTCAAATACATCAAAGCAAAATAATGTCACTTTAATTTGAACGTTTTGCATTCATTGTGTACAAAATTGCATTGTGCAAAAATTTTATAGCTAAGTTTAGTAATTTTGTTGGTTGGTGATGTGATGGATGCGGTCATTCTGTTCAAGAGGTAATACACATGTCAATTTTATTTTATTGGTGCATGTGTCTATTTGTATGCATAATAAAAAACAGATTCGTTACTCAATACTGATCTTATTTCTATTCCTATTTTCAATATTTGTTTTATTTTACAAAAAAAATCGTTATTTATTACTTATGAAATAAAAAATAAAATAAATATTATTGAGAAATAAAAAACTTTAGTAACAGAGGCTGGTCTTGTTATTTAAAAAAATAACACTTACAAAATAATTATATCCACACATTACGTACCATCTCTACTAATAAGAAAACATCTATTTTGATTTAGAAATGTTAAATCAATATGTCAAAAAATATCTTTTTTACTGTAATTTTTACATTACTAGCCTAAATTCATTTAACTATAATTACGCTCATAATTATATGAATAGGCTCAAAATGATCAATTCAATTTATTAATATCAAACAAAAACTCGAAAATTATCCATTATTCAAATTGAATGTTTTTGAAAATATCAAACAAACAATAATAATAAAAGATGAAAATTTGCAAAACCCAACCAATATAAAACAATTTCAATGAAATTTCTTTTCAAAATTAACTTTATCATTTCCTGTTAACTCAATTCCACCTATTCTCATTTCCATAACATGTAGATTCATAAATATAGGTATACATATATACAATATAGAAATACAGTTCTCAAAATTACACAAAAACAATTTACCATCCTTAAAAACCATACAATTATACTCATGCAAGAATTTTAAAATCATTTTCAGGATATTATTTTTCTTTATTATGGTACACGTCAGTACTCATATTTCAAACCTGATGAAGCAATAAAACACAAAAAAGTGATAATTTGAGAATAAAATTTTTTTTTTATTGTTTTTCTTGTTTTATTAATTTTTGTTTTTTTTTTAAAGACTTGCAAAATAAAAATTCGCATCCGCAATTTTCATGTTAAATATGTGCACAACGACAACATAAAAATTATGTTCGTAATACAACTAAAGTTACACCTCATCAAACAGCAACAAAAAACAAAAAAACAAAGAAGTGAAATCAAATCGGAATCAATCCTGTCCTATATTATGTCCTTGTCCTAGTGATTTTTTTTTTGTGTTAACACATTCATAAAAGACAATCATATTGATTAAGAAGAGTACATATTCTCATACAACATGAAAATGTTTGATTTACATTAAATATTAACCCTAATACAACTTATATATACAGTATATATGAATGTTTATTAAGCCCTTTGATTAGAAAAATCTTAAATAAACTAAACCAGACACATGCTGTTAGTAGAAATGTAAAAATCATAAGTTAATACATCATTAAAACACTTTAAAAAGATAGGCCGAACTAGTAAATATTGAAGCAAAAAACAAAAAGTTTATAGTTAGTCTCAGCTATACATATAGCTGACGTAACCGTTTACAATTAAAACATTTAGTTGTAGATTTATAAGTAAGTATGCAGTTCGAAAATATCATATAGAAAACAAAGCCAATAATTTGTAAATCAATGTTGGTGATGTTACAACGTTACTGAAACTCAATTCAGTCAATATTGTGGTGTTTATGTATCACATACATATTTTAATACAATGTAGATAAGTATAATTCCAACCCTGAATAGTACCATCAGTTGAACAGCAAAACAAACGGTCAAGTACCATAATATATTTTTTTTAAACTCTCGATTTGTACATAAAATATTTTGCATACTGCAATGCATTCAGACTAAGGGAAATTAGCGTTTGATATTCCAGACCATATCGACACGGCACTATCATAGGTTAGTTTTCAAATGAACACAACCGATTATATCGGTTCTAAACTGAATTTAAACAAAAAGCCCAGATGTAGGCTTTCCTGCTAGGGCCTTACTGATTTATCAAGAGTACTGATTTATCAAGTAGTCATCAGTACTAGGTCATTGGTCAATAAAAAGTCACGCTGCCAAGCTAGGTATTCCGTTCAATTCTCATTGCAAGCTGCAAAGATGATGAATGAAACAAAAACTCTTAAACACTTCCTCTGCAGTTGCCCAGCATAAGCTTTTCCGGACTTTAGGTGAGGTTTTTTCCAGCTATATAGGTTTTGTCGCACAAAGGAGATCTGATGCACCTTCTCAATAACACAGAGTGGCTCTAGTGTTGAGTCCCTGGGGAGAGAACAAATGATAGAATAGATCACTCGAGTCGTGACATCAAAGCAGCACAATTAAGTGCAAATTGGTTTTGCAGAAACAACTGGAATATCTACTTCTACCTACCTACCTATACCTACCTATTATAATATATAAAATTTATAACAACTATGAATAACATGTTTACTGCGGCAATAAATAATATTCAGTAGAAATTTAAAGCTTTCCAGTATGATTATTTTAAATTATTTTAAATATTATTTAAAATTAAATACAATTTTATTAGCTTTAGAAATCCATAAAAAGTTCGGGATTTTTTAGAAAGATAGATTTTTACCTATGGAATACGATTCTAATAATCTCTAATTTTTTTTGCTTATGTAGTGGTAAATTTTAATTAGTGAAAGCTAAAAAACAAATTGGTATATCAAAATTTAAGCTTTTTTTATAGACCTTTATTGTTCTATATAAATCATTATAAATACTGACGTATACAACATTTTCATGGTTTTTGTAAACCCAACCAAATGTCATTTTTGCAACAACTTTAAGACTGTGATATTAAATAATCGGAGTCGATCCTGACTATCACTGATCCAGTGTTGAAACTGTTTTTCCAAGTCAAACTAAATTCTTAATTAAATGCTGTTTGAATGCTATTTTTGTTAAATGCTGATTAAATCTACTTATCCAGCTTTTATTTATTTTTATGAACAATTAAAAAGTTGTAGACAGTAGAATAATTTGCAAATTTATTTCTATTTATTTCATTTTACAATTTTCAATCGATAAATTATTTTATATTCTAAAATTTAATATGAGAAAAATCTACTTCCTAATAATTTATATATATGTATGTATATGTATCTATTCTAATAAACCATAATTATTAATAACAATATGTTTACCCAATATCAATTCTACTATTTTCAATTGTTTCATTATAACAAAAAAATATATAAAAAAAAAATTATTATTATATCATATTAACCAACATCCATTTCAATTTTTAGTTCACAACATTTAGTATAGAAAAAAAAGCAAAGCAATCAACTAACTCATTTCTGTACATATATATATGTACATTATATACATGACAGATAATATTATTATTATGTACAAAATCAACAAAAAATATACACACGCACTGATATCATATTGATTATCATTTATTATGTACAATTATTGTCACTCTACTAATATTGTTGCTTACGGCTTTAGTAGACCGTAACAATGATGATATTCTCAACAACATGACAAAGTGTCTAGTGACACCACTGACAATACTTATATAATATTAACCAAAAAACATAAAAATACCAAAAGCAAACAAAAAAAGAAATCATCAACCAAATAACAATATAAAAGGACGTAAGTAAAATTATAGAAAAGTAAAAAAAAAAAAAAAAAAAAAAATAACGAGACTGAAGACAGACAGGAATGAGTAAAAGAGTGATAAGAATGATAGCATATTATAAGCAAAATCCGTACAGGATTTCTCTACAATTTTTTTCTTTTTTTTTATAAATTTGATTTTCTTTTTTTTTTATTATTATATATATATACATATAAATATTTAAGTACTTAAAGAGTTTTAACATTGAAGAGTATATATGTATCAGTATTTTTATGTACACAAATAAAATTGTATAGAATTTGTTCATGATAAAAAAAAAAAATGTGAAAATTTTAACATTTGACACATTCTGTTTTTTTTTTTTTTTTTGTTGCTCTTTGATTCTCATATATGATTCCATCACATGTGAACACACTTGATATCGATATTCTGAAATTATTTTTTATTTTCTATTTTATTGCTGTTTTTTTTTTTTTTTTTTTTTTTTATTAAACCGTTTGTAATAATTTATTTTTTACATGAAAAAAACTAAAAAAACAAGAATAAAACACTTATAAAATAAAATTCATTCCGATCCGACCATAGAGTCAAATATTTTTTTATTAAAATTTTTTAGGTTTTAAATATTCATTTTGAGAAAAAAAATGTTCTATTTTGATTCTATGATTTAATCTATGGTTTGATTTCATCTATTACACTACACACTACAGTTAAGTTTTTATCATTTATATTGGTGATAATAGTTTGGTCGAATCCAATAGAAAATGATAAAGTGTTTATCCCAAAAGAGGCATATTGGATTTCTTTAGCTTAATAACTAATTGGTGTTTTACGTCAAAATAATCAGAGTAGGTTATGACGATCACCGATTCAGTGTTGGAATTGTTTTGCCTAATCAAGTCAAACTAAATTTAAAATGGCTCTACTTACACAAGATAATTACCGAAAAACCGAACTACTATCAACTGATATATGTAGGTTCAAGTCAAAAATAAAATACCGAATCCTGGATAATAAAAAAGTACGTACCTACCAATACTTACAGTATTGATAAAATCCTGATTTACGGTGTCTGATAACTGATGTCTGATACCTGATACCTGATGTACGAAAAATGGCTATAATGTATAATACATTATATTTATTGTCCTGTAATACTATCCGTGGAGCATAGGGCGGAATATAATACATACTATAATAAAAACAGATTTATTTAACAAAATTACATGACAGTTACAATATAGAGTCAGAGATACGAAATAAATTAATGTAATTTTATGATTTGTGTAACAAATTTGATATTTTCTTGGTTTAGCGCAGTTTAGTAAGTTCCAAATATTGACTACCTACTAACATTCATGCCTATGATATTTTATTGAAAATAATAATAATTTCGAATGATTTGAAATTAAAAAAAAAATTATCTGGAAAATGTGACAATCTCTAATATTAAAATATCCTGAATTTTATTTTATTATTCCAAGAATTCCAAATTTAAATATTCTGAAAAAAATGCTGAAAAAAAAAAATTGGAATTTATACTCGGGAAGTTGTTTTTTAATATTTTGTGGAGAATTTTTGGAAAAAGCGGATATATGCCTTCCTTCACAACGTATTTATACAAAAATCATTAATTTTTTGGAAAATTTTGGAAATAAAATTTTTTGGAATAAATATACTTACCTTTCACACAAATTTTATATAAACTATGTGTAGAAAAACAAAACCATCCTGAAAAATTAGGAATTTTTTTCTGGATTTTGTAACATTCGAGATTTTTTCCGAGAAATTTAAATTCGGAATTTATTGAATTTCACTTTTTTCCGGGATTTTTTCGATCTGAATTTTCTTTTAACCCGATATGTCACATAGACCGTGGGATCGAAAATGCCGTATTATAGCTTTTACTGCAATGTAATATATTCCATTACGTAATACAACATAATTAATTCTAAAATGTTTATATTCTGTTTTTTTTTTCTGCATATTAAAGCAGTATGCAAGCATTAATGCATTTTCGATGTCACCCAAACTCGTTTATTTTCACTGCACAATTATATAAGAATAAATGCATCCGAAATCGTATGGTGTAGGAATTTAGACCAAAAAAATTCTTGCAATACTGTTTCCAAATCTATTTATCAGTTTTTGAGCCTATATTTAGCCCAAATAATACATTTTTTTTAATACTAGTAATTCGTAAGCTATATTTCTATATTAATAGCTCTTGTATATATCTAAAACAAAAATAAAAGTTATTACAATCATTATGTGAAATGTTTTATACCAATTAAAATTGATATTTTTATCAATATTGAAAATTAAATTCATAATACTACACCTGTATATATACATAATATTTTTATATATGTACATAAAAAAAAATTGTATATTATTGGCAAAGTAAAAAAAAAAAATAAAAAACCAGGATATAAATATGCTACTTAGTATTGTAACAGTATTTCGATTGAAAAATGAATGACATTTGAGAATTTATTATCTCACCTTATGGTTGCTAAACATACATACATAAACATACAAATAGAAAGAGTTTTCATTTCCCATAAATGTACATATATATTTAAATATATATATAAATATAAATTTTTTGCTACCGTTATTTGATAAATTTCTACATTAAATTCCGAATTGGAAAATGACTCAGCAACATTTCATACCGTATCCTCTTATTTACCTTATATAATAAAACATAATATAATATATATATATGATATTATGTTCTATATTGAAGCAATTTTTTTTTTTTTTTTTTTTATTCTATACTTTTTAAATGAATTCCATTTCAATTGTAATACTCATTCTCTTCAAATTGCTGACATTTAAAAAAAATACATATATATATAAAAAAACATACCTTTAAATAATTTTCCAAAAATCCTTCACTTTATTAGATTACAGAACAAACTAACCAATAACACACCAATATATACACATACTTATTTACTATATAAAAAAAAAATAAAAACGTCATATTAAGTAATGGTAAGTAAAACTTAATGTAACAATGATTTCGCATAAAACATATATTATTCATATATTTAAGTAAAACATACATCTTAATTATATTATATATGTACATAGAACGATATTTTTGTTACATGAATAACAAACTTAGATGGACAGGTCCTTATTTAAATCCCATTACTCAACATTCATATCCATATATTTAGGTATATATATACATATAAGTAAATATACATTTTATATAAATGGTTTGTTGTCGTTGGATAAAACTTATTTTGAGTGACATCTTAGAACCCAACTAAACACATTTTTAATATGTTTTGTTTGTGTCTACATAGTTAGATACGAGTATATATGTATATATTTTGTAAATGGAAATCGATTAAATGTTGAATAATGTTTGCATCATTTAACGGTAATTATTATGATAATAATTTCATTTAATTTAATTTTTTTTTCACATCTAGAAATAATTCAAATATAACTGATTTTTTTGTTTTTCAAATTGTGATTGTAACGTGAAGAGGTTTTGTAACAGTGAGAAGAATATCATTTTTGAGTTTTTTTTATCGATTCTGAGATCTTTATGTATTGTAGATCGTCTTATCAGAATTCGTTGCAGTTATGGGTCTGTTCGGATAATATGTAAAGGTCCACACGTGTACAAATGTCGTGGCAGCAACGTATAGCTCTGACTGTCACCACTTCTTAATGTAATATCATGCATATTTAAATACTTACATACAATACAAAATTTTAAAATTAGAAATTTTATATTTGATATTAGAAACTTTTAAATTTGTATACATTTGACACAGATGACATTTCTCCCCTTACCCTATTCTTTGCGAGGAAATTTATTTAATTTTTAGAAATGTTTATTTATTTAAACTAAAAACATTCTAATGTGGTCTATGATGCCCATTAAAAAAATTAAACCATTCTAATATGATCTATGGTCTATGGTGCCCATTAAACCAAAGATAAAACATTTATTTTTCTTTGGAACGAGTCTAAAACAAAACTCTCTTTAGTTAGTTCACATTCCATTTTTTTATTTTTTTTTCTTGCTATATCCAAAACGGATAAGTTTTTCCCATTTCGAAACATCTGCGAAATTTTTTCGCATTTTGATTCTAGACTGGTAAATATCCCAGGTAGTAGAACACTGCACATATTTCCCTAAGTCCCATAAAAGGGGACAAAAGCGAACCCTCCGATTGCCAACCAATTGCAATTACTTCAATTCTTTATAAAATAATGGAAATCGTAATAAACAAAAGTCTATTGAGATACCTAAGTAGTTAGCGTATCTATAACGGTGGCCAATACGGCTTTAGAAACCAACAGTCAACAGGGGATATTTTAACTTCTCTCTCTCTCGGTTAAGCTTCCCCAGCATTCATTGTACCGTTGAATTTGAGGTTGTAGCTGTCGATATTTCAAAAGCCTTTCTATCGAATATGGCATTCTTTTCCTCTGACCAAATGGCAGCCTATTGGCTTCAGCAGCCTCTTATGCACATGGATTAAGAACTTTCTCTCGAATCGTAGTATACGTGACGTTGTCAACAGTTTTATGTCCAACATACAACTATGAAATAAACCCTGGCGTTCCACAATGCTCTGCCTTATCACCCACTCTTTTCTTGATTTTCATCAACGACTTACATTCTTCAACTCTCAATGCAATCCATAGTTTTGCTGATGACAGCACATTGGTGGCACCATACGATTTTTTAAGGAAATCCAACATCACATCTACCTCAATCAGCTCGGCGAGAAACATAATGACTAGCTCACTTAACACTAAATGATTAAGCAAAAATAGCTGATTGGGGTAACGTAAACAGAGTTGAGTTCAACACGGTCAAAACTCAATGCTGTTTGATCTCTTGTAAATGAGATCAACCCGTCTTAGTTCTGCAATTTCAAGGAGAGAACCTACAACGGTGTGAAGGCCTAAATATTGTAGACATGAAGCTAAATCAAAAAATGCAGTGGAATGAGCATATTATTGATATAGCTAAGAAGACTGTCAAATGTTTGGGTTTTGTTTCTCGATATAAAGCCTACTTTTCTTCAAGAGATCTGTCCAATATCTATAAAGCTTCATATCTGACATAAGATTTAATTAGATTATCGGGAAACAAAATTTAATTATATATCTTTTAGAACTAAAAAACTTCCCATATATAAAACTATAGTAAAAACTCTACCTATTTATACTACCTGCTGATATGTACCAATTGTACTGATAAACAAAACCCTCCTTGTGTTTTAATTTTTCACAAGAATTTTTAAATTTTTTTTTTATTATAAATCATTTCCGAAGCTTATTTTCTACATTTCCCATTCATGCACTTAAGTCCGTTTTAAATAATAACTATAAAATACGTCCCTCCAATCTATAATTGATTTTTTTAACTACAAAATTTGCATGTCTTCACAACTTTATTAATTGATATGTTTATTAATTAAAATTTCATTTAATCAAATTATAACATCATACTTAAGTAACTTTAATAATGATGATAATCAAACTTTATCCTATACACACACAACCATACATAATGTATCTATTATTATTCTTTGTAATTGAATTCCTCTTATAGTTATTCTGTTTCTCTCAAATTACAATCACACAAAAAATAGTAGGAAAAACGGAGAGAAAAAACAAACACAAAAAAATTGGAAATACCACAAGGAAAAGTGTATCAAAAAAATCCATTTTTATTGCAAGGATATTTTTTGCACAATTCAACCAAATTGAAAAAATAAAATTTTCCTATTAAATTATTACTATTTTTTCTCTTATTAATTCCCCAGTAAGCAATAAATTTACGATTGAATTCCACACATTCACAATTTGAATTTCTTTAAAAAAAAACTTTGCATTTCTTGGTTTTTAATTTTTTGTTTTTATTTTTATTGGTTGAAAATTAATTAAATGAAAAGCTTAAGTTAATTTAATTTAATTAAAACATTTTAATTTTATGAAATCGTTTACCCTTGCAATTTCATTATTAAAAAAAAAAAAAAAAAAAACGTAATATTGTGAAGATTTCAATTAATGTGATATATGAGTCCGAATGCAAAAAAATTCGTCCACACCTATTTTTGAATAAACGCAAATTTAAATTAATCAACACAGGACAATGCCATATTGAATGCTGAACACTTCATTGCCCATGTTAATACGAGAAAGAAATATGCCGTAGAAATTTACCATCATGTTCATACGTAAAAAAAACTAGTAGATTTGTGCCATTTTTGCTGTCAAATTATTGAAATATCAAGATGGCCGGAATCATTGGCATAAAATAAATAAATATTTTTTTATTATTATTCTAGCGTCAATCCAATATTATTATTATTTGTATATGTAATTTATATTTTTTTATTTGATTAATATTCGATTCGAAAATTACATTGTCAACAACAATTTCCTGCTTTTTTGTGAATAAAAAATAATAAGATTATTTTGACACTGACATATTCCCAAAAAAAAATGTAAACGTCAAAAATCTACCAGAATTTTTAAATTTTAGTAGATTTACTTACCCCTTACCAAAATCACCCTTCACCAATAAATTTTGGTAGATTTCTACCACTTTTCTACCTGTACAAACATGCATATTAGCATGCATCAAACAAAGAGGTTTGATGCATATGTCAGAAGGAGTAATTCGTATCACTTATCTGTCATCACACTGTCATCAACACAGACTTCAAACCTATACTGCTGTCATACTGTTGGCATAACCCCAACTATATTTTTTTTTAATACGAGTCAGTAATGGCATTTTTTTAGACAAATAAACATTGGTTGGGCTCGTACTAAACAAAATTCGAATTCAATTTGATGAATTTTCAGAATAAAATAATCAAATAAAATAATTATAATTAAATTTTCAAATTATTCGATTTCAATTGGTTATGATCTAGATATTCAGATTTTGTGTATTTAAAGTCCAAAATACGCAGTTTTGATCTTTCATTTACTTCTTTTTTTCACTTTCTTGGGATTATTTTACTTCAGTTAAATTATTAATATCGAGACTGGGCTGCATATCTTTTAATGTTCACGATATACTTAGATAACAACAGTAGATAAACTGTTATCGTTTTACCTATTATCTGTCGTCTACTACTGTTTGTAGTATCGTCTGCTACTGTTTAATAGAATTTTATCTCTAATTGAATTTGAACCGGTGTTTTCCACTTCGTTTAATTGAAAACAAAAATATCATAAACTGATTAACTATCAATTTATTGTTTAATACAGTTACAATTAGTTTACATATAATCAATTTGTAACAAAATAATATTTTTGCAAATCAATTTTATCTCACCAATTTCGTTAAATTGATTTCTATTCTCGTATATTTTTTCTAATCCAACATTTTTATTTTCTTTGCAAAATTTACGTATAAGCTAATTTTCTAGACTCACTGGGTTATCTTGCAGGCCCCAAAAACTGAGTGTAGAACTGTTTTTTTTACTTTCAGATGTCTTAAAAATACCGATTTTTTGCAAAAATTCATATCTACCTACCTTCTTTTCTGCAAACGTAAAGTTTAAATAAATGGCAAGAAACTTAAAACAAAAATAGCTCCTCTCTGAAAGAGAAATTCTTCATTTGCACTATATTTACTTCACAGATTTGAAATATTTAAAATTACTGTTTTGAATTATAATAATTTATATTGTGAATATGACATTATTTAATTATTATATTGAATAATATTCATGTTCCCAATTAATTACTTCAGTCTGTAATCTACTGCTTCACAAAAATGCAATCAAAGTTTCAAATTTCAGATAGTTAAGTAGACCAGCCTGCGACATTGTAAAACAAATCTGCCCAATATTGAACCTGAAGCGCTGCTTCAACCTACTATAGTTTAAAAGGTGTGACTATCAGTACTATGGTTAGGGTCGTTTCGGGTCGTTATTTTATTGGTAAACATGTCAGAAGGCTTGAACTACCCTGAAAAGAATTGAAATACCTACGTCCCCTTTAATATAATAATCAGTAGCCAATAAAATTGCCACATTTCAAATATGGATAAACTGTAGAATACTGAAGATATCATAGGTAGATCAAGTGAACAATAATGAGGTTCTATGTAGAATTGGTAAAAACAGTGAGTTGTTATTAACAATCAAATGCAGAAAAACAACTTATTTGGATCATATCATCCGAAATATATTCCACAATTGATTTTGCAAGATAAAATAGAAGGCAGAAAACAATAATGTCAAGGCTAAGAAACATCAGGCAATAAACGAACCTCAAAATGGTGGTAGAACTAATGCACGCAGAATAGAGAGAGAGAGCTTCAGAATAATGTGATCGCACAAATTAAGTAGTGGATATGCAACTGAAAAAGAAGAATACAATAAAACTTGAATTTATAATATACAATTTTTTTTTGATACAATTTTTTTTACAATTCATACAAAAATTTTAGCTTATGATATATAACTAGTGTTTATAATCAATGATTTATTTAGACCTTAACCGAATCTGAGAATTTACAATTACAATACAAAAATTTTAGTTTATAATATAGTGTTTATAATCATTGACTTAATTCGACCTTAGTCAAAGCTAAAACATTACTAATTGGTAAAAAAAAAAATCAGAATTTACAAATTGTTCCCATAAAGCCATGTAACACTAAAAATTGTTGCGTTTGACAAAAACAAAATATAATCAGATTTAATTAAATTGAATCCATTCAAAGATTCCAAAACAATGTATTAAGGAATACAATCAATGCTCCCAGATATAGCAGAAATAGCGACATACAGCGAGATCTACACAACAGATTGGATTCAAAATAGCAATCACACATGAAGCAATATTGCTCTAACACGTCAACACCGAGGCGCTACAGCTCTTGGAAATCACCAACTTGAAGGCTGAATAAATTCAATTCCATAAAAAGAGGACGAATTATTAAATAATGTTAAAATAACTATAGAACCATAATATTGTAAATTTAATTAAAATAGTATATCTTTAAATCTTGTTAGTACGTAATCGTTAAATCTTAAGGAAACCGTTGGGTCACCTTAAGCCATTTATATATATATAATTAAATTTTTCAATATTTCTCCTCCTAATAGAAAATTTTCGAAAATGGAAATTGATTAAAAAATTTTATAACTAAATTTTCAATATTTTTTAGATTTTTCATCGCATTCAATGGAACACAATTTCATATTCAAATAAATCTTTCTCTATATAAATTTATTTTGTTAGAATTGAATTTGATTTAAATTATGACTTAAATATTAGTTCAATTATAGCATTATTTTTTATTTTTACATAAATCCAATCTACACTTTGTTATTTTCATATAATTTTATTCGTTATTTTCTCTCAAAAAAAAAAATACTAAAAACCTAAATAAATCCAATTGAAATTGAATGACTATGCAATTGATTCGTGACTGACATTTTACGACCAATAAACAATTTTAAAGCCATAATAAATAATTCCATTTTTTTTTTTCTTTCTCTCTCTCTTCTTCTTTTTCTTTGCTATATTTTTTTTTTTTGCTTTTCTTTTCTTCTATCATTTCAATTTTTTTGATTTTTATTAGAACTCTTTTTCCAAATACTTTTCAATACACACACCACACCTATAACTATTGTATAACAACGCCAACTAAAAAATATCAGCAAAATTTAACAACGTACGGAGAAAAAAAATACAAAAGAAAGTTACGAAATTTATTTTTTGGTAGAAGTTAGGAGAATTCACAAGGGAGAACATAAAATATTTCTACTAAAGAATAAACCAAAGTTACGTTCAAAGAAACTTCATTGTTGTCAACATTTGTTTATTGTGCAATTTAGTTCTAAAATTGAAAAAAAAAAAAACATGTAAGTAAAAAAGAAAAATTCAAAAATTTCTTTTGTCACATCTAAAATCAATAAATTAAAATAAAAAACAAAAAATTAAATTCACTTTATTGATCAACAGATTTTTTACAAAATGCATTTCACCCTATACGAGTATATGATGGTTAGACATTTATATGAAATACTCATAGTTATTTCGAAATATTGAATCTAAAAATTTCACTTTAAATCAATTTATTAAATATTAAGGATAACAAAAACAAAATATACACAATCTCGTTTCATAGGTGGAATAAATTTGAATACAGGTATATGGGCATTGCAAAAAACAATAAAAAATCAATAAATTTCAAATTAAATGATTAATTTTGTCACAAAATATACTGACGCATCTAAAACAAAAAAAAAAAATGGTGGTTCTAAAAAAAAAATAATTTTTAAGGCTAAAAGAAGAGATGAGAAGAAACTCATCAGGCGGAAAATACGGGACTTCGAAAAAACTATGCTCATAAATATCAAATCTCATAGAAATAGAGGCGAAGTGCGGAACTTCTACAAAAAAGCCAAGCAACTGGCAGCTGGCTATAAACCCGCTACACACGCGCTAAGAGATAATATGGGAAATTTGGTTACCGAAACGCAAGGGATATTGGAGACATGGAAGCAGCACTTTCAGCAGGTGCTAAATGGAGAGCAACAACAACAAGAGCTAGCAACACCAGCACCAGTCATTACCAGCAACCCCCCGCCACCCACTGTAGAGGTTGTTGGCCAAGCCATCAGCAAGCTGAAAAACAACAAAGTTGCTGAACCTGATGGACTCCCAGCTGAATCATTTAAAGCTGGAGGCGATGTTTTGGTTAACTGTATGCACCAAATAATTGGCAACATCTGGAAGAAAGAAACCATGCCTAATGACTGGAGTACCAGCTCTATATGCCCCATTTTCAAAAAGGGCGACGCCATGTCCTGTAAAAACTATAGAGGAATATCCCTCTTAAATATCGCATATAAGATCCTGTCCAACATTTTGTGCGAATGTCTGAAGCCCTATTGTGACGCTGTTATTGGCAGTTATCAATGCGGCTTTCTCCCTGGAAAATCAACAAGCGACCAGATGTTCGTACTTAGACAAATCCTGGAGAAAACCCATGAGTTTCAAACCGATACACACCACCTATTCATCGATTTCAAGTCTACGTACGATAGCATATACCGCAGCGAGCTGTATGCTGCTATGTCGGAATTCGGTGTACCAGCCAAGCTCATCCGATTGTCAAAAATGACACTGGAAAACACAAGATGTGCTGTGGTGATTGGAAATAACCCTTCTGACTATTTCCAGAGGTGCACCGGATTTCGTCAAGGAGATGCACTATCATGCGACTTCTTCAATCTAGTACTGGAATGTATAGTGCGACGAGCGGAAGTAAACACCGGTACTATATTTTTCAGATGTGTTCAACTACTAGGGTATGCCGACGACATTGACATCATCGCCAGATCACAACGGGCGGTCGTCGAAGCCTTTACCCAGATTGAAGAAAAAGCGAAACGAATGGGTCTCAAAGTAAATGAGGATAAGACAAAATATATGTTGTGGACAAATAAAAAGACCTATCAACATCATATTGGTCAAAACATCACTGTCGGCACATATAATTTCGAGGTAGTTCAGGATTTTACCTACCTTAAAAACCAGTGTTAATCCCACAAACGATATCAATGTGGAGGTACGGCGAAGTATAACCCTTGCAAACCGTTGCTGCTTCGGTTTGTCAAAACATCTCGGGTCAAAGCTCCTCTCTCGAAACACCAAAGTGCAAATCTACAAAACGCTCATACTCCCGGTTTTGCACTAAGTGTAGCATGCACTTAGTGTCTTCGAGAAGAAAATTCTTCGACGGATATATGGTCCTGAAAACGACGATGGGGTCTGGAGGAGAAGATATAATGCCGAACTCTATGAGCTGTACAATGAGGTGGACGTAGTCACAAAAATTAAAGTCAAGAGACTACAGTGGCTCGGACACCTACAGCGGATGGACAAAAATGCTGCACCCAAGAGAATCTTCGATTCCAGACCCGAAGGTACAAGACGTCGAGGCAGACCAAACCTTCGTTGGAGAGACGAAATATCGGCGGATTTAAAGCAATTTCAAAATCTTCAACTGAAGAGAATCCGCCCGTGACCGGCAAAAATGGAGGATGTTGATGAGTCAGGCCCAGGACCTATATGGTCTGTTGGTCACCTAAGTAAGTAAGTAAGTAAGTACTAAATTATTACTTATTTAACGTAGCTTAATTATATCAAAAATTATTAAAAGAGTCCTTTGACACTACTTCAATGTCGCAGTATACTTACAGGTCGTTTTAAGTATCGCAATACTTAAATATTTTGCTATTTTATTGTCTCCCATTCAAATGTTTTTTAAAGTATGATTTTATATAGTTTCATTTTCTTTTTCAATATTATTTAAGATTTTCTACCGGTATAAGCCAATACATTTTTCTAAAGTTTATGCTAAGTTGAATTTTGTTTTCTTGTAAACATGTCTTTTTCAGTTTAAATGGTGATTTAAATACATCCAAATATACATTAGGCAGCGTTTACATGTCAGAAAAAATCTACTATTAAATCTAAATCTGACAAAAGTTTGAAATGTAAACGCAGTCTGTTTCAGTTTCAGTTCTGGCTTAAAAAATACCTCAATGTTTGTATCTCGTTTTAATTTTAATGTACCGTTTTCAACTTTCATTTGATTGGCTTTAATTTGTTCCGAAATGCAAAATTTAAAATTTTCTAGGTGGAAGATAACAGTAATAAGAGTAAACTAAATTACTAAAACCAGTAAGCAGTATTGCCACCATCCAGGAAAAAAATTATATAATTTTCTTTACTAAATTAATTCAAGTGATGGTATAATTTTTTTAAACTTGAATAGCAACATTTGTTTATTGTACAATTTAGTTTTGTGCAATTGTACAGTTTAGTTATTGTACAATTTGAAATTGAAAAATAAAAAAAACAAATATAAGTAAAAAAAAAAAATTATATTTCGAATATTATTATGTAAATTGATTAAGTGCAAGCCTTTGCAAAAGACCAATGAATTGATAATAATCAACATCTGTTTTATGACAAGAAAATAATACAAAATAAAAAGGTATGAAAATCTATTTTAGTATTTTTATTTTGGTGAAATTTCAATCACATGAAAAAATTTCTATATTATTTTAAGTTCTCGTATGATTCCTTTTTGTCATGTCCAAAAGATCTAACACTAAAACTTCAAATTAAAAATAAATATACTTCGCTTGGCTAGGCGTGTTCGTAGTTGCAGTAAAACATGCGTCGGCAAATTTTTTTCTCTGTCACTATAAACAAAAAAACTTGCGCAGGCGCGCAGAAAATTGTTTAGCAGTAATTCTTGTTCGTAGAAGCAGCACATGCACAATTCGTTTATATAGTTATATTATATTATTTATAATTATATTAGTATATTATTTTCATATATATTTAATATATTTTAATATATTTTATATATATTTTTTTAAATATATTTTATGAATATTTTTTTAAATATATTTTTTTTTAAATATTTAATATATTTTAATATTATATATTACTTATATATAAAAATATATTTTAATATTATATATTACTTATATATAAAAATATATTAAAATTATTATATATTTATTTTATTATATTTATATTTATATATTATTATTATAAACACATTTATTTTATTTTAATAATTAATTTTTTAATTTTACTTAAATATTTTCTCCAGACATTCTTATTTATAAAATATTAAATGACATGTACTTTAAAAATCATTCTAAATCAGGCACACTAAAACATCTGCACAATCTGCCCGACGCTGACGCGACACCGATTACTATAAACACAAGCGCTTGCTTTTTATCTGCGCAGAATTTTTGTTGATATGCAACTACGAACAAAAAATCTTTTTTGTTGCGCAGGCGCGACCACTACGAACACGCCTTATTTCATATTTCATAAAAATTTGCAGAGTCAAAACAGAAATTGAAATTGAATCCATCATTCGATTCATTACTATAAATTCATTATTATAGACAAAGTTTTTTCTCTGATTTTCTTACTAAACTTTCATAGGAAATATTGCAAAAAAAATTCAATAAAAGAATAATTTATTAAAAATTTTTTAGAATTAATAATTTTGCAATATTAGAATGAGAAAAATCACACATAAATAATGTATACCGACACTACTACACTATGTCATTTTCATGTCAGCATAATTTTACTAGAAGTGAAATACAAAAAAAAAAATATTTCACGGTGGCAATACTGCTAGGTGAGTGAGCTATAAACCCATTACGTTTTTTTTTTTAAATTTAATCGTACAGAAAATCTACAATACTTTGATAGGTATCGCCATGGGTCTAATTCAACTAACCATATACTTTAATATACTAAATATAATATACTAATGTTATACACGCAATATGGCAACTAACATAAACCATTTTAAGTATGCTTCACTAGAGAATTTTTAAATATTTTATCTTAAATTAAATTTTAACAAAACAAACTAGAAATTTTCAATTTAAATCACCCAAAACATATTTAAAAAAAAAAAAAAATGTATTCTCAGAATATGAAAATTTATAGCGAATAGTAAAAATTTCTTAAGAAAAGAGTTGAATTCTTTATAAAATTGTATAGCATTTTTTTCTTAATTTTTAAAATACATTATCATTGTATCATCATACAAGCTTTTTAAGACATAATTTATAACCAATATATATATATATATATATATATAGATAATATTATATAGAAAAGAAAATAAATTATATTATTATCAGTGCAGTAGATTTGTACAGCACGTGATCTACTCTAAATGAATCTTAAAATAATAAATTTTGGATTATAAGAATAAAAATTTGAAAATTAATGATTAATTTGTTAGAGAGAGTGAGAGAGACATTGAAATTCAAAAGTTTTAGTTATGGGTATATTTTTTAAGTAAATTATTACATTTAAACTTAGTTCATATTTTATTATGGTAAAATTCATATTCAATGCATTTTTTATTGAAATATATATTTTTATTTTATTTTATTTAAAAAAATTTTAACCAAACAAAACCAAAAAAAAAAAAAAATTTTTCATTTAGGTATCTAAAAATTTTTATATTTTAAAATAATTTCTAAAGCTTAACATTATAAAGATATGTCCATTCAGTGGTTCATATTTTGTTTTTATTATTTTCTTTTTTTTTCTTTCTCTGATACGAAAAAAACTTTTTAGTCAGTAACAATGAAAATTATTTCTTTTTGGTGTTTCTGGAAAAGCACATCGCAAAATTTAAATCATTATTCACATTTGTACAATTACTTATTATTTAATATATATACTCTTATACAAATATATACATATATATATATGATCTGGAAATTGAGCGAATTGAAACCAAGAACAACATAGTGCCTATTAAGATAATAAAAACTGACAAATGAAGAAAGTATTTTTTTTTTTTTGTTTTTTTTTTTTCATAGTTACAAAACTATAAATTGCACTACTTTTTACTATTTTTATTTTAAACTAAATTAAATAAGTAATTTAAATTGTTGTGGCAGTATAAAGAATTTTGCTTTTCGTTGATAATGTTAATAATATCAAAAATTATAATTTACTTGAGTAAATCTGCTCGCGTTGCTGAACAATACAATAATATACGTTTACGTCTTTAAAAATTAAATCTTCTAGAAAGCATTTATTTCCCTGAAAATCTATTGAACTCACTAGAATTGTATCAAAAATATATATTAGTTATACTGTATACTATTGTATAAATTTCTACCGAAAAAATTGCTTGAATTTTATCCAGCCGGTACCCAAATGATTCAAATGAATTCAAATGTGCTTACTACATTGACACAATTGAATCGATTACTTATTACAGACGCATTGAGAAAATTACTTAAGTAAAAATAATTATTTTAAAGTCTATTAAGATCAGTTCCATTATATTCATGGAGTAGTTTGGAGGACAGTTAAATCAACTTAACATCTAAAACTATACTATCTGTAACATTCAATTTAATCAACAACAATTCATATCAAAATATTTGAATTTATATCTAAAATTCAATTAATATAAAAAATTTATTGAATTTATATTTAAAAGAAGTATAAAACAACCTAAATTTTTTAAAGTGAGAGCTTCAAAAAAGAAAAAAAATGATTGTAGTGCTTGGTGGTAAACAACAATTTTATTATTGCCATTTTAACAAAAAATTAATAAAGACGACGGTTTTCCAACCCGTGAACATGCAATATATAGTTGACCCATTGACCATGTAAAAATACTTGAATTTATAAATTTATGCCGCAAACTTGCAATGACTGATCTTGAGCTTTATTAAATAGTTATTGCATAAACTAAACGAACGGGAAATTGTAATCGTTGATTAAAATTCAAATAGCTTATCGGGTAATAAAATATATCTCCGCCTTTGAATTTCCCATTCAAAATTGTTGTTTTATTATTGTTAAATTATAAACAATTACATAATTCATTAATTTTCTGACCGCAAGTTTTGTTCTGTTGAATAATATTATTGGTGGATTTATATTACGAAGCATATAACGATTGGAGATCCGATTTTTAATTATATATTATGCGGTGGCATTCCAAGCAAATAATAGAATTCAAATATTCAGTTGGATAATGAATTACGTCTTCTTTATTTATCACAGTATCAATTCAGAGCCATTGTGTTGTATACCGATACTAATAAAATGTATTTGTCAAAAGAAAAATGTAAATGAATTCATACATTTTATATGGGAAAAACACACCATCACAAAAGTGCGCATAAAACGCATATACGTAGACATTTTTCGATGTTTTCGATCGATGTTTTGTTCTGGAGTTATAAAATGCCGAACATAGGACAACTCATTTATATAGATTTATTAAAGTATTAAATAAACCAGTTTTTTGATCCGTTAATACCAGTTATGACTGAGTTGTAGTTGTATTTGTTAAACCTTTACTTCAATACAAAGCTTATCGATTATTTTATATACACCCATATTCTGTTAGACCCATCTCGCGAGATCGCGTGAGAATATCTCTGAGGAGATAGTTTTGTATTCTGTTAGACCTTTGACGAGACGAGATAGCCATTTTTGATATCGTCAAAAATTGTAAGCGATAGAGTATCTCGTCAAAGTATTTTGTGTTTTTTATCAAAAAATTGAATTAAATAAATAAATTGAATAGATAAAATAATTAAGTAAAAATTAATAAACAATTTTTCATTATTTTTTTTTTGCATTATTATTAAAATTGTATTTTTGTTTTGAAAAAAAAACCATCTTTACTATTACTGTTTTACTTTTATGTACTAAACTAAAAACTATTTAAAACATAAATTAATTTATATTTATTTTTCATTTAAAAAATATTTTAAAACTAAACCCCACTAATACTTTCCAAAAATTTTATAAACCAGATTTTGTTTATATACCAATAATTTTTCTATCGCGCCGTTTACAATGTCTAACAGAAATGCATATTCAGCGAGACGAGACGAGATGAATTTTTTCTTCTCGTCAACGATGGGTCTAAGAAGAAATGGGCGATAATATAGCTCCGTGTGAAGTAAAATCTTAAAGATATGTTAAATATATTATTTAACCCTTTGAATCCTTTCAAAATATGTTAAATATACTGTTTAACCATTTTGACCATCAATAAAAGATTTTAAAAAAAATTTATATTATGATATTCAATAAATATTTTGGTGCGTCGTCTTGGTTCTTGAACCCAGTTAAAATCAAGTTAAATAAGACATTTACAAACAGTTAATAATTTAAATCCATAGTAAAATATATTTTTCCTCAGCAAAATATTAAACGCAATACAAAAAATCCACCCTCCTAGTGAATAATTTAAATTCACAGCACAAAAACTAAATGATCAGCAAATAAATTAAATTGGGTCAGTAAATAAAAAAAAATGTACAGTAAATAAAGTAAATTTACAGTAAAAAATAAAAACTACTTTCTGAAATGGATTAATTTAATAGTAAATAAATCTGGAACACAGTAATTTCAGACGACAGTTACCGTTAGTTATCTTAATTGATTTTGCAATTATTTCAATAAAATGCCACAAAATTACTCTTGAAAGTTTGGGGGATAACGTTATTTAAATCGATCTATATTGTACGGGATATCCCAGAAGGTTTAATTCAAAAATTTTGTATCGATTTTGGTTTTGTGTTTTTGCATCGTGACGCATTTTTTTACTCAAATATTCTTAACTAACTTGAAACGGTGAATGTTTTTCTGAGATAGAAACATTATTCTTCCTGTTCCAAAATTTGAAAGTCGGTTTATAGCAACATTTGCTGTGCTTTTATTTTATTTATAATGTAAAAGCTAATATTTTACTATGCACACTTAACTAAGCAAAATTTTTATTTTACTGTGCAAAAAAAAATTTTTTGCTGTGCAAGTGGTAATTTTCTACTGCGAATATATTTTACTTATTATTTAATTTTTTTACTCAGCATTTCTATTTTTTATAGCTTTTATACTTTCACTTGTACACTCTTGGTGAAATTTTATAAACATTTGTTTTTAAAAAAAATCTATTTTTTAACCTAGTATTTGGCTATTGTTTTACTAGCTCATTAAATCTTGCCCTTAACAAATTAAGAAATCTCTGTTTAATTAACGAAAACATCACAACGCAATGAATAGAAAAATTGACTGAAATCGAATATTTATAAAAAACAAAGGTTTATAATTATTATAAAATTCAAATAACCAAAAAAAAAAAATTGATTTGAAATTTGAGAATTTATCAAACATATTTTTGATAACCCATTATAGTCCAGGAAAATATAAATAGCGGAAAATTTAACAAAAAAAAGCGTGAATAATATTTTGTTTCAAATTAATTTAAAAATAATTCAGTTTTAATCACATTTCAATGTCAGTTAAACTTTAATTTATTAACCGAATTTTTATTTTTAGTGATAATTCAAATTAAATAATTTAATTATTGTCAGGTTTCCGTTTACTAATAATTTTTTATATTTGATTCCACATATTGATATTTCGGAAGCATCATACTCCTTTATCAATGCGTGTGATTAACTAATTTTTTTAATTGTTTTTAACTTTTTATATTGTAATCATTTGTATCGTAATCATATTTTACCTATACCTATATTAATTTAAATAGGGCTCAGTATCCAATTACTCTTCAATTAATCTTTTATACCTCTTAACTTTTGTCCTTTGAATTAATCATATCAATCCACTATTCTACATGTCCAATTTTGTTACGATTAAAATTACTATTAAGAAAACGCATTCAAACCAAATTTGATTCATTTTAATATACCACAAGACCTCATTCTAATACCTCACCTAATTTCCTGTAGAACACTCAATCTCAAAGCAAATTCTTATACGAATCCTTGAATAACCATGGATATCCATGTACTTTAATACCTACAAATAAATTATACTTTAACTCTTTTTGAAAATATTTATTTCCTTTAAAAACTAAATACAAAATTTGAAGAACTTGATTTTCACATTACATTGTCTTTTTTATTGGCTTAGAGTTTGTCAGATTGACTGAAATTTTTTACACTATTGTTGATTTTTTTTTGTTTTTTTTTTTACTAAATTTTTTGATATCTGATTTTCAAACCAAAAAAAATATATATATAACAAAAAATAAGAAAAATAAAGAGTAACAAGAGAAAGAAAGATTGGAAAACTTTTCTTTTCTTTATTTTATGCCAGTAGAGATTCGTCCAAGTGTAAATCAGTTTTTAAAAATAAAAAAAAAAAAAAACATTTTTTTTTCTTATATTTTTATACCATAACTATTCCACCTGCAGGATATATTTTTTTTTTTTTTGTATATGAAAAAGACTTCTTGCATTTCCCGGATGTGCTAGCGCAAACTGTTTTCAGTCTGTTAAACAAGAGTGAAAATTTGAACATAACTTAAAAGTAAAATAGAAAAATAGAAAACAAAAACAAAATTAAAGCAAATAAAAATAATATTATCTTCATTTTGTTTTTATAAAACCAAAATGAAAAATAAGGAAAACCGTTGATCCGGTTGAATCTAGGATATTTTTATAAAAATGGTAATATTGATTTTTTATTTATTGGATTGCATTACGACTTCAGCATATTCAGTGTGTTCTTTCGGACATATCTAGAATCAACTTGGATTTTAGAAGTATTTTTTGAATAATTTTTTTCCAATATAGCTCCTACAGAGGTGGCACTAATGCATTATATTTTTAATCCATTACGTCTCCATTATCATTATTTTTACATGAAGTAAAATAATACATTAATTTCTTTAATAATGCATTGAAATTATTATTTAGAATTATATTTTTAAAATAGTTCATTAAAATAATGCATTACATATTTACAAATAATGCATTACATATTTAAAAATAATGCATTACATATTATAATGCACTAGCAAAAATAATTCAAATTATGTAATTGAATTACTTTTGAATTATTTTAACCAAATTTTACAACAACAAATTTAAGAACTTATTTGATATCAACATAATACCAAACATGTATTTTCTTCAAATATTTTTGAATTAAAAAAGTAACTTATTAAATTATTTGAATTACTTTTGAATTAAAAAAAAATAATTCATTAAATTACTTGAATTATTGTTGAATTTTTTTTATTTATTTTTTTATTTTTTAACAGTGGATCCTACAGATAAATCTGAAGGTTAACTTATAAGTCATTTTCCCTTTCGAAAAGTTTTATTAAATTATACTAGCCTTTTTATTAAATTATAGTCATTGTTTTTGTATATATTTTGTATATTCAATTTTATTATTTTTATTATTTTTAATTAATATCTTTATTAATTATTTTTTTTATTATGTTATTTATGAACCGATGTGGTTGTATTGAAAATTATATTTAATTTGAATTATTTTTAGTAATGCATTATTCTTGTATATATAATACATTATTTTGATGAATTACTTTGAAAATATAATTCTAAATAACTATTTCAGTGTAAATAGATTAGTATAAGCTCTTAATTATTAAAATTAGAAATAAGAAAAATTGTAAAATGAAATTGAGGCATAATAAAATAATAATAATAATAATTGAAAATAATTCTTTTAATATATTATTAAAGAAATTAATACATTGCAGATAATTAATAACTACCAAACATAATTCATTATAATTATAATTCAAAATTCCCATCTCTGAGCTCTTAGTACATATATTTAACAATTTTCTACTACTCCTTTTTATATTATCGTCGATTTCAATAATCTATCTTGTTATAGTCAATAATCTGTAGTATCTAAAGTGGAAGTATGAAAATTATATTTCACTTAATCAATGTACATACTCTCCTATTTAGATAGCTCAGCGATTAACAAATACTTGTAAAGCAATTCTGGTGATTCGTTCCGTTCAACTTAAAACTAAAACAATTATTCCAGGTACTTAAAAATATATATAAATATTGGAACTTTCTACTCGATCCCAACAAAGGGATCTTTCGGCTGCAAAGCTTGAATTTAATATACATATATCTTTTAATGTAGAAATGATCAGTATTATACTGTAATATATATTGTATCACAATGAACCAGTATAGTCTAAGTAAGCGGGGTTCGATAGCCACTGCTACCTACCTACTGTATTATAATTTAGAATTCCCATTTCACTCAATTTTTAATACATTCAATTATTCGGTTTATTTTATATCTGAATAGATCTCATATTATGAGCTTCTAAATTTTATTATATCTACAAAATTTTAAAGTGAAATCAAAAATATGTTCAAGTTTAATCAAGCAAAGCTAGAATCATTTCTGAGCTAATAATTTAATGCAATCGAATTCACTAACTAGGAATAATTAAATTCCACATGAAAATTTAGTGTAAAAAACCGAACAGAAGCATATTGATGACTAAATGACGTATAATATACATTATGTATAATATAAACTCTAACCCACATACGGTAAAAGGTAGAAAAAATATTTTCTCATCTTTCTATTTTTAAAATAATATTAAAAACAGTTATTTGGTATTTAAATAAGTATCTAAAAAAATATTTTACAAATATATTAAAGTAACTGATATAATATTTTCAGAACAGAGTAATTAATCAGACCGTTTTTGATTGCCAATAGACCATATAACTTCCAAACCTGAATTATTGAGGTCGATAATTTTGACAGATTACGCACGGCTTCTTTTCAGTTGAAGATACCAAATTGTTTGATGTCTATCGATATTTTACCCCTCCAATAATGAGGGGTTTGATCTACTCCGAACAATCTTCTCCGACGTATTGTACCTTCAGGTCTGAATTCGAAAATTCTCTTTACTAAAGCATTTTTATCCATTCGATCCAGGTGTCTGAGACACTGTAGTACCTTAACTTTAATTTTTATAACTAATTTCCATTTAATTGTTTAGCTCATATAGAGTTCAGTATTATATAATCCGCTCACGACCCCATCGCCATCTTCAGAATCGTATATACAGTATATACAGTCGGCATTAAACAGATTTATAAATTTAAAATAAAAAAAAACCCAAAATGTGAGTTAGAGCTTAAATATATATATATATCAATATCAATACGTAAATTTTCATAAGTCAATCAGTTTATTTTACATTAATATTCTTTATAATTTATAAACACCAAAAAAAAAAAAAAAAAAAAAAAACAAGATAATCTTGTCATACATTTTAACTTTAAATCTTCGAATATATATAGTGGTTCAAAAGTATTATAATTATATTAATTATTCCAGCAATATCTACATTATACAAGTATCATTAATAATCACTTATTCAAACATCAATTAAATCTTATATGCATAACAAATGTGAAATCTTAAAATAAAGTAATTAAAATACCGAATGCATTCTATATTTACAAAGGTAAAATTTTCCATTTAAGATATATATACATTACAAACAACCCAAAGAAAATCAATTTCGTACTACACTTAAAAATTTTCTCCATTTCATGTACATAGCTAGATATAGAACGAGTATAATATAGAACTAGATAAAGAAGATAATAAATATACATGAAGTCGAGCTGAAAGTAAAACATGTCGATTAACAAGGATTTTCTAAGCTCAATAAAATACCTTCTGGATGTTGAAATTAACTGGTGTCAAATTGAATTTATTTTTGTAGAGTCAAAAAAGACCAACAATATACTTAAAATATAAAAATAAAATATATATATACATATAGACATATATAATCTTGTAGAGTAAAATAAAAAAAAAAAATTATACCAAAATTCTAACGAATTCTGTTTACTCTTAAATGTACATGTGACTATAAAAAAAAAAAGATTGTTATAATGGTGGTAATGTAGTTAGTATTGATATATAAGCATATATATATTTGTTACTAATAAGGATAACTTTGTTTAGTTTCTTCTTTAAAATAGGTTCATCAAAATTAATTGTGTGAAATTTAGATGTTGTTATTTTTGTTTTGTTTTTTTGTTCTTTCTCTACTTCTCTAGATTTCCTTTTCCTTTATTCAATACACAAACATACATACACACTCAATAAAATGTATATTAATCTTTTCATGCAATGAAAAAGTATATCCTTGAACATTACAATTTCAATCTACATGTATATTATATATATATATATATATTTATAAATTATCATTTCATGGGAAAATACCGTATCAGATATTATGTTCTATCAAATGAAAACTGTTATACATTATTATAAGTTTTTTTGTTGTGTTTTTTTTTTTGTTTAAATTTTCAACTTAATTGTAATTTATTTCGTATAGAATATAATTAGAAAAAATATAAAAAAATAAATTTATTTAATGATCATTAACATTGTGATTTTAAAGAAATAATTTTTGTATATTTATAAAAATTACAAATAAATAAAGAAATGGTGAACTTTTGAAGAAAATTGTATATACCGAAAAAATAGCTATATTGGAAAAGTATATAAGTGGTAAATTAATAAATGAAAGAAATTTATCTTGAAATTTTTCTCTTTAATTTTGAAATTGGAAAAAAATTTTGATTTTTATTTTGTAAATTATTTTCGGATAATTAAAAGTTTTTAAAAATAAATATCGTAGGTCATCAAAACAGAAAATAATAATAATATATCAAATAATACATTTATTTGGCATATTAAAGAGTAAAAGTTGAGAAAATTCGCTCTTGATAGATTTGTTGAGAAATTCTAAATGCAGTCGAACTCGCTTAAGAGCACATTGAAGATAACAGGCAAATTTGTGCACTTAAGAAAGTTGTGCTTTTAAACGGATCAGTCGTGAAATTTTTTTTAGTTCAATTTTAATTATGCATAGGTGGTAGTGCTATGTTGTAAATAGAAGTATGAGAAACGTATTTGGTACATAACATATTATGTCATTTATACTTGAATTTTTGTAGCTATGTATTTGTATATAGTATGTATGATATCAAACCCTGCAAAATTAATAGACTGTCCGTATTTTTATTAATTCTAAAGCTGCCCGTATTATGTTTTGTTGTCTCAACACATTAACAAAATTTGGCGTCATGTGCTATTAAATAACGCGAAAAGTATATAAATTTATAAAAAAGGTAAATTGTTCTAAATATGTAATCTACTGTTTTCGAATGGTGATTTTTTAGAATTTCTTATCGGATTTGTCCTATCTGCAATAAATTTTGAGATATGTTATGTCAGTTTTCGTACAACTCCACCTTTTATAAATTTTATTATTGTTTATTTTGGATAATTCCTTATCCTAAACTAAGTTGAAAAAATTTATAATAAACTACTCCATTTGCAATGGAAATGTCTTACATATATACATATTGTCTTTTTACTTATTTCGGCTTAATCCATTTATTGAATCCATTTATAGATATAGTCATATTGTACTAAACCTATATTTAATATATCCAAACAAATAAAATGTCGTATCAGTGATTATTTCGCATAATTGCATATACTTTTCCATATTAGCTATAACTGTAAACGTGGAGTTGTCTGAACATGAAATATTTTATTGTAATTTAATTTCGTATATCTCCACTTAACGACAGTGTGAAAACTGAAAAAAAAAAACTATAAAACAAAATCGAAAACTATTTAGACCTAACTTTCTTTTATCCAAAATGTTTTATTTACCCTTATAACAGAGCGTCAAAATCCAGTTAAAATGGACCGAAAAATATTTCATGACAAATACAATATCTCTTTCCCCAAACCGAAGAAAGATATATTATAATATGATAAGTGCTATTCGTTCTCCTAGTTCCAACCACGGAATAACAAGTCCCGGATAATATTCATATAAGAGGAAAAATGTTTGCAGAGTCGAAAAGAATTTGGACACATCAAATATAGATGCAAAACATGCAATTTACGCAAAACACGAAATGCAAACATATTACGACTTGCAAAATGAAAACAAAAGAAAAACACATCTAATTTTTATTTTATACGAAAAGTGAATACATTTAATTTAACCAGTAACTGCGTCTGACCAGAAAATCAAAATATCAATTATTGTTTTATTTGGTTTGAAATTCATTCGGAACGCTCTGGTAACGATAATACTAGCGTATTAATAATAATTTTAAAACAATTAAAATTACACGTTGGGTGGTGCAGTAGGTAGAGCGCCTGCCTTTCAACCGAAAGGTCCCAGGTTCGATTCCCGACGAAGACAAAAAAAAAAATGCTTTCTTGATTTTTCGACCTGGTCCAGTACCCTTTATCATTGGGATAAAATAAATGATAAATAGTTGAGAATTTTGGTTATCACTTAAAAATAAAATGAAACTATGCTATTATGAAGGCGAAGTACTCTACAGTAGATATAGTTTTTCACACTTAAATTAGTAGATATACCATAAAAATTCTACAGAAAAAGCTATTTGTATGTAATTGTGTATTCCAAATCTCTGTGTAAAAGCAGTTATGGTGTTCATCCCATAGACTTGGAATTATATAAAAAAAAAAAGATTTTCCAGGTGTCCCTAGACCTACCCTATGGAGCGAAATAGTTGCATTCTTCAAAATAAGAATAAATTAAGCTCGTTCGCTTTGAAGAAATTTTTGCAGCAACATGCCAAAATAGAAACTATAAAAGTTGATTTTCATTGAACAATATTTAAAATCTTAAACATTTTATTAGCTCTAAAAAGTGAGTTAGCTTATTGAGTTTTTATAACAGAAAAAAATATACCGCTGCAAAGAATTCTGTAAATTTCTATTTGGGAATATATTTCCATCTGTTTAAAAATAATTTTTTTTTTATATAGATTTACTCAAAACATTGCTAAAAACAGTATTGCCGACAAAGAAAATATCCCCGATATTTTAAAAATATACTTTATCAAAGATAATACCCCAAATTTTTTGAAAATATCCCCTATTTTTATGAAAATATCCCCGATAAATCATATTTTCTGTTTTTGTCGTACGCATTGAGTTCTCATATAAAATAATGTAATTTCATGTTATCTACCTTTTTAGAGCCGATAAAATTTTTAAAATTTTATATATTGGTCAATTAAAACCCAACTTAACACAAAATTTATTGGAGTCTGGACACTCCAACTAGACAATATAAAAATATTTAAAAAATATTGAAATCCATAGTTCCAAATTTGAAAACTGCTTTGCAAAAAAAAACGATTAGCTAAACCTAAGAATATAATATTTATGTAATGCAATAACAGCTGTTTGTCCGGAATCTACTATATCAAAAAAAAAGTTGTGAAATGTCATGAAATTTATTTATTTATTTCAAGCTTAAATCCAGCAGTTACTAATAATATTTACTTAAATGTACGTCACAAATTTAACAAATTTATAAATTTTAAAAAGTTAAAAAAAATAAAATAAAAAAATTACTGCCGTATTTGCTAAAAAATTATTCTATAAAATATTTAAAAGGAGACGTGGCGAATTCAATTAGTTTTTACATTTCAATTTAAAATTTCACCACAGTAAATTTTAATTTATCAAATCACCGCAACAAAGATTTAAATTTAATCATTATTTTTTTAAATAAATTATTACATCATAATATAAGGTTGTTGTTTAAGATAAATCAATAAAAAAACACATAATATAAGGTTGTTGTTTAAGATAAATCAATAAAAAAACACATAATATAAGGTTGTTGTTTAAGATAAATCAATAAAAAAACACATAATATAAGGTTGTTGTTTAAGATAAATCAATAAAAAAACACATAATATAAGGTTGATGTTTAAGATAAATCAATAAAAAACATAGTGTACACGATAAATTAAAACTATGTAAAACAACTCATAACTAAATATTGAATACGACTTTTTATCAAACATTATCAAATTTCGAAGAGCGGGCGAATACCAGGAAATATAATATCTTTAATCCACATAAGTACACTATTTTATATCCCAAGTGAAATAACCAACGATTTGCATAGCTAAATATATTAAAATTATCACGTTATTTAAACTGAATATACGCTTTTATTTGTGTTTGAAAAAATGTTATCCTTGGAAAGTTCATCAGAAAATTTAAAAAAATTTAAATAAAAATTTTCTCATTCATAATGTGGTCGCCATAATTGTCAATAAACAACTTTATATTAAGTATATATGTATGTGAATTGCGAACGTGACTTTTTTATTTCGTAATTTGATAATATAATTTTTTTAATTTAAATTTAAATTTTATTTTTTTTTGTTTTTGTTGAATTGCCAGTATACAGAAATTTTTTATCATCACATCAGTTTTAATTTAGAATTTATAAAATTTGTATTTATTTTTTTGTTTTTTTTTTTATTGCAGATAAGAAGCTTATATATTTAAAATCATCTAATAAAAATAAAATTAAAACACTATTTATTTAATTTATATAATATGTACACTCATTATTCATAGTACGTATAGATAAATAACTTCTTTACTATTTTTTTTAAAATTTTTAAGATTATTTTAATGAAATCAAATCATTTGGCATATTGTCTACGAATAAATGATTCATTTTGATATTTATCTTAACTAAATATGATATTTAGTTTATCGTAAATTCTATTCAAAAAATTTTTATTTAAATGACTTTCAGTTCAAGATAATAATGAAAATAAAAACAAAAGATTTTAATTTCAACTATATTAACATTGGGAAAAAAATCTTTTGTCATACTTATATTCTATTAAATTTCTAAATAAATCAGTTTCAGAGATTAAAATTAGAAATGTTCATTTTAATTCAATTTGAATTATATATCTTTTCAATTTTATATTATTAGAAATAAATTCCTAAAAAAAAAACATTCATATAAAATACAATTTGTTACGTGCAATACAAAAATGTGCATTCTAGTATTTTGTGTGATAATGTTCTAATGGGCGATGAATATATTTTGAAATTTATATGAATTATAATAGGTACATAATGTACTTTGTGAAAATAAATTTCAGAAATAAATTTTCAACTTAAATATTTTAGATTTGATTAGATGAGAATTGATGTATAATAGAATAAAGAAAAGACGTGCTTGAAATGAAAATTTAGATTTTCAGAATAACCTACAAAATTAAATTTCAAAGAAAACAAGTAATTAAACTTTTTGGGAAAATTTATTCATTAATGTAAAATTTATATAAATGTTGAAAATATTTGAATATATTTGTTATAATTATATTAAATATGGTTATCATATCGAGTACAAAACATTGTAGAAATCTGCAAGCAGTAGATGAAATACGTGTATCTGTTATGATAAGCATATTTAGTTAAATTAAATATTTGACTATTTTCAACAAGTAATCAAAGACATTAAAAGCATTAAATATCAAACACCACAAATATAATAGACAATAATTACTATGTTTAATAAATTGAACCAAAAAAAAAACCAATTTGATTTCTATTATTAATACTTTTCACAAAAATTAAATACAGGCAGTACTAATGATTCTGAAGACTTCAGAACGATTCCCATATCACCATCAGCATTTATATATTTATATTTCAGTATTAGTAAAATAATTGAAACAGCGGTAAATAACCAATAAACTAAATTTTTGAATAAAACAAATTTATTACATACGCACTACTATGGATTTAAAAAACAATCTAGCACACAAGTCGGATTGTTTCATATGATATCGAAAGTGCTATCTGGTCTTGATTGTAGTAAAAAAAAAGTAGTAACGATATTTTTCGATGCAAAAAAAGCTTTCAACACGGTTGATAGGAAATTACTATTAAAATATTAATTGAACATGGAATTCGAGGAAAAGAGTACTGCTGGTTCAAGAGTTATTTGAAAGAAAGACTGCAGTTAGCGAAATTCGATGAAAGAAAGAGCACCATTCAAGTAAATATTTTTGGAGTAATTCAAGGAAGCCAACTTTGGGTCCAACATTGTTCTCAATATAAATAAGTTAGCTATTAAATGTACAGCTGAATAATGCATAGTAAACGTTTCCCGATGACTTAACAATCGTGTACGAAAATACATCGATTGCTACAATAAAAAATAAAATTCAACAGGATTTAAGCACAATTAAGAAGTGGATGGAGGATCATAAGCTAGCTGTGAACTCTAATAAAACCAATTATATAATATTCAAAAGGAAACCTACGTATAATCTAAAAATATACTATACAATAATAGTGAACTAGAAATCGTACAATATTATAAATACCTAGGAGTTATACGGGATGAAAACCTGAAATGAGAAACTCAAATTATTGAGCAAATAAAAAAATGCAACAAAATAACTGGAAGTTGATAAATAAACGAATTCAATGGCAACTGAACATTAAACAACAGCATGTTTCACTCAGCAGTTATTTATATTATAAATCATTGTCGTCCAGTGCGAATATGTCCATAAGAAATATACAGTATGAATAAGAATCAGGGTACGTATGTTTCTCAGATCTAGTAGCGATCGGTTTCTGATAGTATCGTAAAATGTGTTAAGCTTCACATTGGATTTGGAGTGTGAAACATTTTAATAGCGAGCTTCATCATCTGATTAAAAATTAAGGCATAGTATTGTTTCAAAGGCTGAAAAACCGAGCTAAGCCAAGTAATGGTACTAAATAGAAAGTCCGATAGTAATCGTAGTAAAGAAAAATTAAGCAGCAGATGAGCAGACAGTGTTTAAATGATTTTCAAATCCTACAAATCCCAAATTGAAAATAAGCGATTCAAGATGAGCATTTAGATGAGTGCAGTGATGAAGATCAAACCTAGAGGTGTAGTACTATAAAATTATGATAATATTTCATTTTAGAAGGTTGAGTCAAATATATATATATATCAAATAACAGAATTCGACGCAAATTTATAAAATCGTTTCGTACTCAATGAAAGCACATCCTATTATTGGATACGAACGAAGTACGGATGACTTTAAATTGCTGCATTATATGCCAAATGACACCATCCATCAGTGTATAAATCAGTGAAATTGAGTAAAATGAACAAAGGGATTATAATACCTTTTCAAATAAACTGATTTATATGATACTGTTATCTACAAATGATGTAGATAATTATGCAGATCATTTATTAGACAACTTTTAAAATTTATTATTATATTTTATACTTTGTATATACACATACTTCCTATTTCCAAAATTTAAAAGTTTTCATTTTGATATGGTTGTTATTGTTTTATTCACCACAATTGTAAATAACCGAAAATCATAATGCATCTTATAAATTTTATTGGAAAATGCTGTATTCGAGTAAATACACAAATATACAGAATTCAACTAACTATATTCAATAATTCTTTATTTTGCTTCAATTAAGAATTGATCTGTTCTTTTTTTCTGTTAGGACAAGATTATGCTTCTTCCTCATCTTACCTGCTGCGCACATTATTATATATATTTCGAGGAGTGAGAATGATTTTTTGTTTTAATCTTTCAAATTAAGTTTTAGGGTTCAATGTATAATGATTTTTCTATCACTTGCCACTCTTCACATCACCACTTTAACACACATCATACACATATTAATATTATTATAATATCACTACTATTAAAGTGGATTATGTTCTGGGGTTTAATTTTATTTTAAGCGGTTTGTATAAGTAAAAATTCTTATTCACTTAAGATCAACTGACAACTTAAAGTAGGTTCGATTTTCATTGTAATAGCTTGTCCTAACATAATAGCTTGTATCTATAAATGATCTAATATAATTCGATCTAATAGCTTGAGCTTGTATTTTGAAGATTTCATTTATATTAAAGATCATACATTACTCATCACGTGATCACTTAAAATAGCTGTCAATAAATTTCAATTTCAATAAGTATCAATACAGTCACAAGGTATAGTTCAAATGTGGGGAAGTACAATATACAAATATGCTACAGTTGGTGCAAAACAAAGCAATAAAAAACTTGTTCGGATATATGAAAACAGAAAGGCAACACGAAAAATTCATATCAAAAATAAAATATTGCCATTAAGTTTATGCATAAAAACAAAACTGGCCATGCAGGTGCATCTGATAGTAACAAATAATATAAATACAAATATTAAACCAGCATTAAATAGCACACGCATACATAACAACAAATTCAAATAATATAATAATCATGTTATACAGACTCAGTATTAACAATTGTGATTCTATCTATAATATAATATATAAAATATACAATGAAATACCAATTGAAATAATAAAAAAAAATAACATCAGTTTATTCAAATATAAAATTAATGAATATTACCGGCAACAAATTTAAGATTTTTTAGAAATATTTATTTATTAAGATAAAATATAATTTAGCTCAATTTTAAATATTTATAGTTTTCAGTTTTTTTAATGGTCATTTTATATAATTATATTTTTCGCTTTAGTTTTAGATGTACATTGTTTCCGTCTTATTCGTCTTATACGTCTTATACATACTATATTGCACTGAATTTTACACGCATTTAAATATATAACAAATTAAATTTTCACTTAATTTTACACGCATTTTAAAATTGTGAAACACTCTCTACAAGCTTTAACTCTCTCTTGAGTTCAAAAATGAAATAAATTAATTTTGTGTATAACATTTTTACAAAAATTACTGAAATTTATCTACAAAAAATATTCGTTCCATTCAAAAAGTTTTATAACCACTGGTTTTAAATTTAAAAAAAAAAATTTGTTTATCAGTAAACACATACATATATAATTAAAGTAAATACATCTAATAATAATTTAAATAAATAAAAAAAAGAGAAAATGCTACAATATTTTTTCATATACAACTTTGAAATATTCACTTTCACATCCCTAACACGATTTTTTTTACAAAAACAATTTTAATAAACTTAAACAATTTATTACTATGTAGATTAATTTACAACAAGTTTTAACTAGGATAGTAACTAGAAGTTAATAGGAAAAAAAAATATGTCAACTTTTGAATTATTTATTATTTAAAAATAAAAATGAAAATCATATTCTGATTAGACTTTTTTTGTTAAAAATTCTATAAAATTATTTGGAAAATATACTCACAGAACAAAAGGTGAATTTTCCTTCTTTTCAGCCATATTTTAATTTCACTTTTATTCAAATAAAAATTTGTTTTTTTCACTTTTAAGCAATTTTTTTTTAATATAATTTTAAAATAGATGAAATTTTATTTATAAACAATTTTGTTTTATTATTTACTTTCTATATAAATTTATAAATAATTTATAAAAATAAAAAATAAATTTTAAATAATTATATTTTCAATTTTCAACTAATAATATTAAATTAATACAAAACATTTTTTTTATTTATTTTGAATCAAAAAAAAAATGTGTATTATATTTTCTTTATTTAAATACTAATGCATTAAAAAATTTCAAAACACGTGATAATCGATTTTTTTTTGTATATATGTATATTTTTAATTTTAAATTTTAATTTATTTATATAATTTTAATTCATAAACTATTAAATAAAAATTCAATATATTAATTAATTAATTATATTTAAATATTAAAATAACATATTTTTGTTTCATACGAATGGTACAGTTAAGCTTTTACAGTACTACTGATTAAATTAAATGATAATTTTAATTATATTATTTTAATTATAAATAAAAAAAAAAGATAAAGATGCTCTAATCTATTCCAAAAACTTGTTTATAAGTTAAGATAAATTTTTTACTACACCTAACAATTTATAATACAAATTTTTTTTTTTTTAAATTAAATAAGATAAACTAATTTTTTTATTTAAATTATTATTTTTATACATGATTGTGTTTTTATATTAAATTTTATCTTCTATCTACATTTTTTTATTTACTACTTTATGTATAAAATAAATATTTTTTTTTTTATTATTTTTATTATTAAATATTTAAAAATTTCAACAAATGATTTGCATATACTAAATCGAATTTAATGACTATTTGTTTGTTAAACTGTAGGGAAATTTCATGTTAGTAAAACATTAACAAAAAAATAAAATTTTATAATAATAACCTATACAGAGGTGCATGCATGCATTTTATCAACATTTTATTACCCATTCAATTTTAAATAATATTAAATACTATCACAATTTAAAAATTTACAAGTAATTTAAAATATAAATATGAGTGTAGTTAATTATTAACAGTTACAGTACAGTACTTTTCAATAGTTTTCGTATTAATAAAAAAATATATTTTATATATTCAGAGCTGGGTAGTATTTAAGTAAAATTATTTTAAATACTATAAAAATTAATTTTGTTTTAGAGTTTGGAAATACAAATAGAGTATTTGATAAAAGTATTTGTATTTTACCCAGCTCTGTGCATATTTATATATTTAAATTTTTCTATTTGTAGTAAAATTAACCAAAAAAAAAAACTTTTTAAAAATACTAATATTTAGACAATAATTTGTAATAAATTAATTCAGTGTACATGTGGAATTGAATTTAATTAAAATCTATTATTTTACTTAATATAATGTGAGGGCAATAAAATTACTAAAATTAAATTTATTTATTTTCTACCAGATAAAGAAAAAAATTTATATTTATAATTTTTATGAGTTTAAATAGCCACATGGCACTATTTAAATTACCACTAAAAAGTATTTAGTTGTTGTTTTATGATTTCTGGTATCGTTGATCGATAGCAATATATTCTACTACTATTCATATAAAATTGGATATTTTTCCTGTTTTCCTAGCAATTTTTGATAACTTAAAACAATTGTGTATAGAATGTAGATTCAGGTTTAACATTCAATGAATTAAAAGATTTAAATGGAGAAGAATTATACGAGGAATCATACTAGTTTTATTTCTTCTTATCAAATTAAATCAAGCTGGTTTAGACGAATAAATTTTTCCAAATTCGGGTCATAAAAATCTTAAATAGCAATAGCAATAACTATGGCTTTAGTTGAACATAGTTTTCTAAGTTAAAGTTAATCAACAATTATTTACGAACAACAATGACATGAGATAAGCTGGTACATTTGCCAATTTAATCGATAGAGAAAAATTTAGTTGAATCTTTATCTTATTGAGGATTTCACAAAATTAAAAGCGAGAAAAGCTAGACTTTGTTTAAATTTTTAAATATATTTTTTTGTTTATTTTACGAATGACGATTCGCAGGCTTCTATTGGGAAAACCTCAATAAAAGAACGCGTTAAAAGTCTGCCTCATGGGTAATGTGAAAATAGTTTGTACAATCAGTTTTTAGATGAAGGGCGCAATTTCAAATCTAAAATGTACATAGCACCAAATTTGATAGAACCGGGCCTGTCTGTGGCTTATTACAATTATTACTTATTATTAAATAATAAGAATCCAGAAGGGAGGTTGCTGATATCATATTCATTATTAAAGTTTTAAATAATAAAATTGATTCTCCTTATGTTAGAGATATGATCCACTTATATATTAACAACAGAAACCGCTTTAGATCGGAAAATATTTTTCGTCCAATATTTCATCGTACCAATTATGGTAAATATGAGCCTGTTAATAGAATGTTTATGTTCATAAATAAACAAAAACACCACATCGATTTTACATTAAACGCAGCCCAACTAAAAAAAAAGCTGCACTTACATATATCTTAGAGTTGGTATAAATTTATAATTTTCTAACATTCTTTGGTAATAAATTACAAAAATGTATAAATATCAATATTTTAATATTAAGATTTAGAATAAGATTAAGCTTAAAATTATATTTTGTTTGTTTAATTTTGTAAACTTATGTATGTTGTAATATGTTTGTATTAAGCATAAATAAATAAATAAATTACTAAAATGTCTTGGGATGGTATTTGATGATTGTCTTCCGTTTCTGCTGTAAAAAAATCTCGTTGCCACTCAGTTATAATAGTTTTCAATAATTAATAACCCGCAATTTTCTTTTCAAGAAACTAAAAGCGAAACTAAATTCAAATATTTCAAAAACATCCTGTATTTAACTTAAAATTGTCAAAATCAGATGATAAAAATAATAAAAACTCAGAATCCTATTACATATTACAATAATTGATGAGAAAATTTTAATTTTTTCTATACCTTTAATTTTTTCTTACCCTTAAAATTATATAAATTTTTTTGTTGTATGGAATGTTGTATGGAGTCTGGTTTTTCATCATTTTTGCATCACTTTGATTTTGACTCAATAAAAAGAGATATGGCAGAAGCTGTATTTAATAACATGGCAATCCCAAGAAAATTGACAAATTTAAGTATACTAACACTCAGACACACCAAATGCAAGGTAGCAGTGCAAAATCAAATAACGGACGAATTTGAAATAAAAACAGGAGTCAGACAAGGTGATGCCCTGTCAACAACAATTTTCAATCTAATGTTTCACCTCGCAATAAAAGATTTAGACAGAGGCGGACACATATTCATAAAATCATCTATAATAAGTGCGTATGCTGACGATATTGCTATTGTAGCAACATCCTTTGACGAATTAAAAGAAATATTTCTAACTCTAGAAAAAGAAGCTGCTACTGTAGGATTAAAAACTAACGAGGCTAAGACCAAATATATGAAGATGGAGCGCACGGAAACAAGACGATCCGCCCAAAATATAACAATAAATGATTATAACTTTGAAGGAGTAAATAGTTTTGCATATCTAGGTGCCTTAATAAATAACAAAAATGACATGCATTTGACAATTATTGATAGAATTCAAGCAGCACAAAAATGTTTCTACGCACACAAAGGCCTTTTTAGGTTCAAAAAGGCCTTTGTGCAAAAATTTTAACCAGAACAATTAAATTAAGAATACTATAGGTAATAAGACCATAATACAACCGGTCGTAACATACGGATACGAAGCATGGATCATGATTAGTGACGAAAATAAATTGAAAGTATTCGAAAGAAGAATACTGAGAAAAATATTTGGTCGCAAATAAAATGACGATGGTGAATACCAAATCAGATCAAACGAGGAGCTAGAAGCACTAATTGAACGACACAATATTGTTAAGTTTATTAAGGCACAAAGACTAAGATGGGTAGGTCATGTGGTGAGGATGAATGATCAAAGGATGCCAAAAAGAATATTAGACGCAGTACCTTACAATACAAGAGCAAGAGGTAGACCAAGATCACGATGGCTGGACGAAGTCGAAGGCAACTGTCGAAAGATTGGAGTTAACGGATGGAGGACAGTTGCACAAGATAGAGCAGAATGGAGGACAAGATTAAGGCTCACCCGAGCTGTAGAACCAACCGATGATGATGATGCATCATTTTGAACAACAAATCGACAACAAAAAAATATGAAAAAAGTTGTAATGTAAACCGGCGCCCGACACAAAAAAAAAACTTAAGTAGTTTTTTATAGTTTATATAGTTTGCAACATTTGCTCTAATAATCTACTAGCCACTATTTCAAATTAATAACAATTATATATATATTATTCTGCATTTATCTGGATGTTTGTAAGTTCGACGGAACGCTCCAACACATATACAAATTGCATATGTATACAAATGCATATATATACAAATTGCTTTGGTGCTTTTTTTTAACCCCTGTCTACCATGCTGAACCTTTGCAGGAAAAATTGATTGCATGAACTATATTTTTTTAATTTAATGTTAGTCTTCTTCGCAAATAATAAGGAAAAATAATAAATAATAATAATAATATAAATAAAACAAACAATTTTTTTGATTTACAATAATAAGGACTAATAGAAATTTAAAGTTTAATATGGTATAATAACCAAATGAAATAAAGAAAATGATAAACAACAGGATGGCATCAAGAAGAGAATATGAAGAAATAGCGAAAACAGTAAAAAGAGCAACAAGAAGAGATAAAAGGAAATTTCTACAAAATTTAGCCGGAGAAGCAGAAAAAGCAGCACAGCAACATAACCTGAGAGAATTGCATCGCATAATCAAGAACTTAACTAACCAGTCGGAACAACAAAACAAACCAATTAAAGATAAAAATGGTGCGCTCATCACAAACTTAGAGGATCAATTAAAGAGATGGAGAGAACATTTCCAAGAACTGAGCAACGAAGAAAGTACAAATAATGAAGCAGACATAAGAAACAGAGACAATGCAAATATCTACCCAACTGAGGGACTGCCAATATCTACTCAAGCTCCAAATATAGAAGAAATCAAAGCTACAATCAATATCCTGAAGCAAAACAAAGCAACAGGTGAAGATGGAATTCCAGCAGAAATAGCCAAACTGGACCCTGACTTATTCGCAAAAACAATTGAACCCCACATCAGGAAAGCATGGATAGAAGAGAATATACCACCATCATGGAAGAAAGGAATGATTGTCAAGATACCTAAGAAAGGAGACTTGGCAAATTGCAGCAACTGGAGAGGAATCACGGTTCTAAATACTATTCATAAGATAATAGCAATTATTATAAAGAAAAGATTAGAAGAAGTACTAGAACCAATACTACGGAAAGAGCAGGCAGGTTTCAGACCAAACCGAAGCTGTGTAGACCAGGCAAATACTTTACGGGTCATAGTTGAACAATCAGTGGAATGGAATGCCCCACTATATCTACTATTCATAGATTTTAAGAAAGCATTCGACACAGTCAAGAGATGCGCAATATGGAGAACACTTACAAAGAAAGGAGTTCCTGAAAAAATCATCAACATCATCAAAGCGATGTATGAAGATGCAGAGACAACAGTTCAACACAGAGGTAAGATCAGTGATCCATTCTACACCAATATAGGAGTTAGACAAGGATGTCCACTATCTCCACTTCTCTTCAACACAATACTAGACGACATTCTAAGAGAAGTTTGCACTGGAATAAACGGAATAGAATGGGATCTCTTCGGAAACTTAGAAGACTTAGATTACGCAGATGATGTATGCCTCATATCAAAAAATCAAAGGGACCTACAGAACAAAGTCAACAGATTACAGGAAGAAGCAAAGAAATCGGGACTGGAATTAAATATCGAGAAAACCAAAGCAATGAGGACAAACAATAGTTACAGTGAGCCAATAACAGTGAGTGGACAACAGATAGAATACGTAGAAGAATTCAACTACCTGGGGTGCATTATAACATCAAGAGGAGGTGCAACAGAAGATGTCAACAGCCGTATAAATAAGGCAAGAAGAACATTTGGGAGCCTAATGAAGATATGGCGGAGCAACCAAATATCGAGAACAACAAAGCTAACAATATTCAGAGCATGTGTTAAGTCAACATTAATATATGGCAGTGAAACATGGCTCACTTCGGTCAGAATCAAACAGAAGCTACAAGTATTCATCAACAAGTGCTTGAGAATTATATGCAGAATATTCTGGCCGGCAAGAATTAGCAACGAAGATTTATGGATGATAACTGGAGAAGAACCTATCAACAGACAGATAAATAGGAAAAAATGGAAATGGATAGGTCATACACTAAGGAAATCAGAAAGTGATATAGCAAGAAGAGCTCTAGAGTGGAATCCACAAGGACAAAGGAGACCCGGCAGACCATACAACACATGGAGACGCACAATCGATCAAGAATTAACAGTCAACAATTATACCTGGGACGATATTAAGGAAGTAGTACTCAACAGAGAGGAATGGAGGTTCACTATCGAAGCCCTATGCTACCACGCGGAGTAATAGGAGAAAAAAAAAAAAAAAAAAAAAAAAAAAAAATAACCAAAACAGCAATTTAACACAAAAAAAAACATAATTCACTCAAAGGTTATTCTTATTACTTAAAATTATACATAATAATACACATGTGTATCAGCATATTTGTATTGTATAATATTATACATTATACTACTTTATTGCTTCTACCTTTTATTTTTGGCATTATTGTGTGCGTAATTCACTTCACTCAAAAAAAATTATTTTTGTTTTTTTTTTGTTTTTTTTTTTATTATTTGCTGTATCTGTATTCTGTATGTTCTGTATGCTCCATTCCAAAAGTATTATTTTATTTTCAGTGTTAAGTGTTCACTTTTCACTTCACTGTTCAGGTTCACTGTTCAATCAATAGAACTTGATAGAAGTAGAGTAGGATAATTAACTCTACTTCTACGCCGGATAATAAAACATTGTTTTTTTTAAATTGAAAATTATTGATGAAAATGTTTTTGTATTTTTTGTAAATTTTACCAATTTAGATACAAAATGTTGAATATATAAATTATGAATATTTTTTAAAAATAACACAATACCATAATAACAGTTTATTCATATAGCAAAATAAGATCCCTATACATTATACAAAAGACAAAATTTATATGAAAATAAGATCCCATTTTTAAATTTGCTCTCCCGGAGGCCACAATAACGCTAATACGGTATAATTTATACTAAATGGAACCCAACTAACGAATTATAACTAAATGGAAGTGAGTACGAGTATACCATACAAAAATACAAACATTTTATACAAATTTGTTGGTATGGTACTTCTTTTTCTGTTATATAAAAAAAAAAAAGATTAGTGTTAAGCCAATATAAACATAAATAAAAATAAATAAAAAGTGATATAAACATAAGTACTGTAATTTCGGAATAAAGAATCTAATGAAAGAAAAAAAGAAACTAGGATTTATTTTGCTTCCGTCATTTATGACGGGTTACAAAGCTAGTTTAAGAATAATTTTTATTCTCAATAACTCAATTTTAATAGACAAAACTTTATTAATTAAATCAATTTATGAATAATTTAAATAATAATTTGTAAGTAATACTTATATTTACACTTAATTAAACTACAGGACAAAACAAAAATTGTTAGTCAGTCTCAGCCATAGGTATATTATTAATAAATGTTCTAAGATACTAAAATTGACTATCAGAAGAGATAAATTGGTTTCACTAAGCATTCTGGGGATTGGCTCAAATCTGCCATATTCAGTAAGGTAGAAAAGGGAATACGAGGGAACAACAAATAACAAATAATGTGGAATTTCCGAGGTTAACATATTACGCTAACGACGATCAGACAATGACTGTAAGTCAATAATTTTAATATCATAGAGTTTAAAATTAAAATTTACAACCAATGTTATTGCAAGGATTTAATTTTTAAACCAATTTCGTATTTTCAACTACAGAGACCATTACCAGAAAAAATAGAGGACACTAATGAGTTAGGCCAATCATCTAAGTAATTAGTAATTATTTAATTTTAATAAACAATAATAAGAATTGTTATTAGATTTCGTATCGGAATGAGAGTAGGTATTGCAAGAAATTGGGGTCAATCGCGAAAGTCTATTAATATTCAATAGAATCGAATTTATAAAAGTCTATCCATTAAAACTAGTTCGAAAGACTTGTCAAAAGGGCTGCTACCATATAGTTCAAAATATGTGCTGTCAAAAATATAAATTTTTCAGTTTGGAATATTTTGTAAAAACAATAGACTTCACCGATTAGTTTTAGTTGGATTTGAGGACCTACGCTATAGTGATGGACATTGTTTAATGATTCTGACTATCGATAATTAGTAACTGAATGATTTTTACTATCGAATCAATTTAGTAATTTGAGTTGATAGTTGATATGACACTGAACACGAGTGACATTCTGTATTGTGATAAGCGATAGTCACCCTTGCGACAGTCAAACATGACACTAAAAATTTTTGGTATTCTGTAACGCGATCACTTGAATAATTTAAGAAAACGGCAACATTTTAAAAACTACAATTCGAAAATAGCAGCACAATCGATTTATTAATAAAGTCAAAGTGTCAAAACAATAAAAATAAAACAAAACTAAAGTTTTAAATTTTATTAGTGCAACAAGTGTAATCAATAAAGTAAATTGATTTGAGTAAACAAAAAAAATTTAAATAAAAAGTTATAAAAATAAAAATAAATTATTAAAAGAAAAAAAACTTAAAAGTGAATTTCATGTAACATAATTAATTTTATAAAGCAGTTACTTATATATTTTAACAGAAAACAAAATTCATTGATAACTTGGATACTAAAAAAGTGAAATTCATTAAATGAAAAAAACAATTATATTCACATTTAATTAAAATTCATTTGCAAACTTATAACTAATTAATATAAATATGTATATACGTAATTGAAAACTAAAATAAAACTCAACCTTATTAAAAAAAGATATTAACACATAACATAATTATTTTTTATTCAGTTCCATTAATTTTAGCGACTTCTAATCTTCAGACTCGCATTTTTTAATACTTACATTTTGAACTGAAAATCCTATCAATAAACTTATTTCTTATTAATAAACAACCAAACTTTTATTTATTTTTATCATGAGTGACATCAAATTAGCTGTTACCCTAAAATCACAAAAACAAAACGACTATCACCGGTTAATAGAATACCGGTTATAGATACGCGACAGTCGCAACGTGATTATCATAATACAGAATTCCACCCCTGATAGTTTAGTTACTAATTCTGAAAATCGTAAGTTAGTTTAGTTGTGTATTATGAGAAAAAATACGTAAAGAGAGACAGGAAATTTGGTTCGAAACGAAAATAATAAAAAATTAAAAGGCAAAAATTTATTCTTTATTTAAAATATTTGTATGAATTTTGAAGAAAATGTCCCCGACTTTAAAAGTCTGTTAATAGAATTTCTACCTATTCTTGAATACTTATCTAATATTCTAATAAAAATTTAAAGTAAATAATAATATTGTAATATCTAAGATTAAATGAATAAACTTTTTAATGGATTTTCTTATTCTCAAATACTTTAAAAATACAATCAGGCTTAAAATATAAAATTAACAATTAAAATATCCTGTAAGTCATGGAAAAACTTTTAAACGAATTTAAGAAAATGTAATTACAATACTCCATACAAAAAAAAAAAACAAAAAAAAATAATAATAATATCTAACATGTTTTACAATGTCACGTTCTATCTTGTGTCAGAACAATTTAACTTTTTTTTTTTTTTATTCTTTATTCTCGTTATTTCACATTTTTTTTCACTTACTTCAAAACAAAAAAAAAAAAAATGTTTGTTTCACTTTAAAACGATTAAAAAACCAAAATTCTCTTTTCCAAATAACGAACATAATGTTTTCATTTTCTAAGTAATTGCACCAACAGTATAATATCCCCACCATGAATAACTAAAGTACTTACAGGAAAATATTAATTTAAAAGGATAAAAAGACAAAACAAACATAAAAACAAATAAACAAAAAAAAACTATATGTAAGTAATATAATACAACAAAATAGTATAAATTAAAAAGAACAAAATAAAACAAAAAAAAAAAACGTCATCCAAATTTAGAAAACAAAATAAAAAGCGGAAAACCCTAAAGTATAGAAATAAAACATTCGGACCCATTGAATTAAAGAACAATTTTTTTTGTTTTTTATTTTTTTCTTCCTTTTGACTCTCCGGTAAATGATAATTTCCATTAAGGAAATGTGTACAATACTTTTATAAATTTTATTACTCCAAGCTACATACATATATATACATACATATATTATAATAGTATAGTCAATGTTTAATAAAATGACCATAAGGATTTTACGTGCTAATGGCACAACTAAGAAATTAGATATGCATAGAGAGAAAATTAAAAAAACAAAAAAAAAAAGGAAAAAATGTAAAATGTTAGTTTAAAATTTTTTATTTAATAATAATATTATAATATAGAAGTTTAGTGGTAAGTATAACTTCTTAATATATATAAAAAGTGTAAACAATGTGTAAAAAGCGAATTAAAAAAAAAAAAAACAGAATCTGCTAATGGTCTATTGAAATTGAATAAAAAAAAAAGTAAAATTTAAACTTAAATAGTTAAGTGACATGCAAATACAAAGAATTACAAAGTATTACACAGAGTATAATCAGTATTTATTTATACACTTTTGATACTTGCATTGGAATTAATTGCGAATTTTCACTTTTTTTTTTTTTAAATTCGTATTTCTTGATTGGGTCTCTTTAAATGTAATAGTTTTAAATGGGTCTCCAAATTCAAATGAAAGATATATCAGACAGCAAATATATATTTTAAAATTAATTTTCAAGTTCAGCAGTCTGTTTTAATTAAATTATATAATTTGTACATAAATATGAAGTCTAAGTTTAAAAAATAAATAAATAGAAAAAGTAATTCGATTTCTTGTTGCAAATTTTGAAAAAAAAAAATTATTTTCCAGTACTGTGTATTCATTGTATTAACAAACTTCCTATTTTAAAAGACATACAAATAAACAGTGATAATTACTTAAAAAAATTCTTTAAGACCCCACCCACGTTTAAATAATATTCAAAATGTTTTAAAAAATGAACCGATGCAGAAGTTAGAGACTTAATTTTTATTTGCTTTTTTTCCAGTTGCTATTGTGATAAAAAGAAAGGGATTGCTATAGGTCTACAGATGATCTAGTTTTGTGACAGCAACGGATTTCTGTGGCTAACACAATGTTTTAAACGAAACTATGTATGTATGTTATTCAATGTAAAGCCCAATATATCCAATGAGTGATGATATATTCGTTTTTTTTTTTTTTTTCCCCACTTTTATTTACATCTGTCTTAATATAAGACACCTAGTAATTTTCCTTACATTTTGGGTAGAGTATAACTATACAATCATTTTATATAGTATTTTTTTTTCTAAAATTCATTTACATTATATTTTTGTTTATTTTTTTTTTTTTTTTTTTTTTTTTTGTTAAACTTAAAATCTATTTATTAAATCATGTGGTCTGTATTTTTTCAGGCGTCTATTTCTTATTCTTTCTTGTTCTGGTAGAGTGCTAATTTCATTGTTAGAATGGGTTGATATTTTTTGTTGATATTTAAAACTTGTCTTTTTAATTTCTTCATTTATTGTTAGTATTTTTAAATCACGGTGTAGATCATCATTTCTCACATACCATTCGGCTCTCGCTATCGTTCTAATTATTTTTGATTGTGCTCTTTGTATTAAATTAATATTGGTATTGCTTGAGGTACCCCAGATTTCTGCACCATATGTCCATATCGGTTTTATGATTGTTTTGTAAAGTAGCAGCTTGTTGTTCATTGTCAATTTAGATTTATTTCCCAAAAGCCATTGTAGTTGTCCGGATTTTAGCCTTATTTGATTACGTTTGTGGATTATGTGGTTCTTCCATGTCAATTTATTGTCAATGTGCATCCCTAGGTATTTAGCTTGATTTTCGATTTTTATTTCTTTATTATTTATCATTATTGGTTCAGGATCGTATCGAGTTCTTGTTGCATATATAACTTGAGTAGTTTTGTCTTCATTAATTTGGATATTCCAAGTTTTGAACCAAGTCATTGTTTTATTCATAATTTTTTGTACCTGTTTAGTAGCTGTTTTTAAGCAGTCATATGAAGCAAGTAGAACAGTATCATCTGCAAATGTTGCTAATAGTGTATTCTGTTTTCTTGGTATTGGAATATCAGCTGTATACAGAAGATATAAAACTGGACCCAAAACACTGCCTTGTGGTACTCCTGCTTCTATTTTACTTATATTTGAACATTCAGACTTGTATTTAACAAAGAAATAACGATCACTTAAATAGCTTTTTATAATTAGGTGATGATGATATGGAACTGATTAGTAGATGATATATATAGAACTGACTTTTTATGATATACCCGTGAATATATTTTTTCACAAATATGCTTAAATAAAAGATGACGCATTTAGGATTATCATATAATTGGATATTCAAAAAATTGGATTAGAACAAGTTTGTCAGAGTCACCAGTGATCAAATGTTAAAACAAAAATTTACATACAAATAAATAAAAAAAAATTAAAAATCTGTTGTTCAAAATCATAATTCACACATTTGTTTGGGTCTATTTTCTCGTTATCTGCTGGGCTTGTTAAGCTTAAGTGTTTTAGTTTATTTCATACAGCAAATCGCTTTTCAAACACTTAAACTGTGTGAATATGTATTGAAATTGGATGAAAACTGAATTTTTGAGTTTTAAAAGAATAATAAACCTTTTGTAAATTATACAAGATGGGCGAGATGTTAACCAACCGGTTTCTTCGTTTGGCCGAAACCTTATACATTTTTTATTTTACGTTTAATTTGGATTAGAAATTTTATAAGTAGGTACCTGACTTTATATTAAAATATTTACTATTTCAAATATTAATATATTCATTTCGTAAGGTAAAGAATTCTTAAATCAAGTGATATTGTTCTGAAAACACCAATAATATCAAATCAAATATTTATTAAAATCACTTTTGTAAAAACTGCTCAGGGGAACCACTAGTATAATTTTAATATTTTAACAACAATTAACGGTACTGCAATTTTTAATTACATTTAGGGTATATAATGTTTATTTATTTATTTAATAAACAGTGGACCTGCAGATAAATCTACAGACTCAGACAGATAGGCCAACTGCAGACTCTTTTCCCCTACCCTACCGGATGTGGGCCTTTATGTATATAATATTATTCAAGTATTTATGTATTAATTTTTTTGGCAACTCATTAGATGTAGCAAACTACTCCTATTGTTAGGAACGAAGCCCTTAGCCCTTAGTGTAATCGAAATTTGTTATCAAATTTTATTTGCAAATATTTTTTGTTACTCATCTGAATGACAAAGGGTACTGGACCGGATCGAAAAATATATAAAGCTAAGCATATATGCTAAAACATCGAACTTTTGGTTGAAAGGCAGCTTTTAGTATTTGAATACGCTGACTGAATATGAATTTACTATATGTTCCACATAATTATAATGTTTCGAACGAATAAGACTATCAATCAATCAAACAATTTTTTCATATAAAGGCAACATTGAACGAATCAAATATAAAATAATTTTAATTAATTTCAAATTGATCGCATTGTGAACTATAATTGAATAAAAAAACAAAGAATTCACTAAAGTTTTGTAGTTTGTTGTAGGTACAATAAACACAAATAAACTGCTTGAATTATTGCATAAGTCAGTTTTGTAGCAAATAATAATAGAATAGAATTATTTCTTTCTATTTGGATATGGATATAGACCGTATATGAATGACAGTTCATCATGATCATCATTATGTTAATGTTACAGCTTTAGGTAAGCGTTAACCTCGTTTTCAACTTTCCTTTACTCAGCTCTATTTTGGACAACTGTCTTCGATCCTTTAACTGTCAATCTTTTAACATTGTTCCTTGATTTTATGCTTATCTTGATCCTGGTTTTTTTCTTTCTCTAGTATTACACGATAATACAATCATATTTTATTTTTGACATCTTTTGATAATTTTTCCTCACCATATGAGTGATAAATTTTACAATATTGTGTCCTTCAAATAGTATTTTTCACTCGTAGTTTACCCTGAAATATTCCATATCGTGTATAGAAAATTTTGATTTTAATGAAGAAGTTGTTAAGAATATACGGAAAGTCATTTTGCTAAAAAGGATAATCGATAGGTAATCAAATCGACACCAAGTGATGTCGATGGCAACAATAGATTAATACTAATATTGTGGATTACATGCATATATTTATATATAAATATTATATTTTAATCATGATTAAAAATATTTATGATTAAAAATTTAAACCTAGCCTCAGAACTTCAATATTTGAGCTATAACGAAGCCCTAAACCCGAAAGCGGTTAATTTAACTTTAATCAAAGGCCTGTTTCGTTCACCAACAATACTAGAACAGTAGAACTTAAATCAGTAGGCATTTATTAAATTTAATACAAATTTTATTACATACTATTAACCATAAAAAGTTCAATAACAATATGCAATTGGTTGATTTAAACTTAAATACATAAATATAAAATGTATAAATATGGAATGTAGGTAATGAAACGATTAAAAAATTTATTGTTAAAAAAAAATCATTTTCATAACTACACAATACATGAATTCTTCAAGTATTTAATATAAATAGATGACCGATTCTATTTGCATATTTCCGTAAATTAATATAATTAAAAATATTTTTAAAAAAAAAATTAAGTCCTTTATTTTATATATTTATATATTTAAAAAATAATCCTTTTTTTTTAATAATTTTCAAAATTAATGCTTTGTACAAATATTTTCCTCTTCAACTTCAACATATAAATTTAATAAAAAAAAATTATAAATTATTGTATTCGTATTATATACTTTAAAAAAAAAATTAAAAAAAAACAAAACTAAAATAAAAATAAATAAATAGGATATTATCTTCTACCTTAAAAAAATAATCATTTCTATAGGATTATTATTACACTTTACGGATATCATTTAGGAAAGGCCTTAAAAAAATAAATTTATATATTCTGCGTAAAATTTAAATCATGAAAAATGTATATTTTAAAACCTAATATTATAGATAATATTGTAATAATATTTGTAGCTAAATAACAATGAAAATTACATACAATATATAAAAATAATTATATATAAATGAAAAATTTTCATAATTTCCCAATAATAACATATTTAAATAAATTTTCATTTTTTTCTTTTTTTTTTTTTCTTTTTTTGTTGTTTATGAAATTTTGCAGTGAATGCTAAAATTATGCAGTATACAATATTCTAAAGATTAAATAGATTTAAAATTTGAAAATTGTCAAATAAATGGTTTTAGAATGCAGTTGTTTAAATATATATATATATATATATATATATTTTTAATATACTTAATACATACTGTGCTTATTTTATAAAATTATAAATTTAAAAAAATAATTTTGTTTTTTTTAATTAAATGAATTATTCAGTACCAAAATAGTTTATAAATATTAAATTTAAAATTAAATAATTTAATTTTTTTAATTGAAAGTTTTTCATTTAATTCATTAAAAACTTTAAAAATTTTAAAAAGTTTTTAATCAATAAAAATACATAGTATATATATATATATTTAAACAATAAATTATAAATCAATATACTAAAATTTTTCTCGAATACTAAACATAACCTAATAAATAACTCCAATATAAAAATTTAATTTTAAATTCTAGTTCAAACAATAAAAAATTAAATTTTTTGTGATTTAAAATTTTTATAACAAAGTTTTAATGAAAATTAAAAGTTTAACTTAAATTATCAATTCTATATAGAAATGAAATAGCATTTTTTGGTATTAGATTGCATAACAACTAAAAAAATTGTTTTAAAGGAAAATTTGTGAATACAATCACGTAGAATGACAATCGGTTGGACCATTTTATTATATAACAAAATAAATCTATAAATTCATTTTATAAATTTTGATATAATAACTCAATATAATAAAAATAATTTTAAAATTAAATTTACCAGAATAATTTTGCATTGAAAATAAATAAAGCAGGTGAGAAAATATTTTGAATGTCAGAAAATTTTATTATTATTCAATATAAATTATAAATATTTAATATAACAAGTATTTTATTTAATAATACAGTACACATTATAAAAATTTAATGCATTTATACAGTTTATATGAATTTTTGATAAATAACAATAATCTATATAAACTTAACATTCCCAAATTGAATTCTGAACTCTAAAATAGTTTCACAAATTCAAATTAACTTCTGGTAGGCTACCATGTATTGCTTTTTTCGCTAAACGTAAAAATGACAACATGTGAGGCGCATATAGCAAATTTAAGCATTCATAAGTAGCAACAGTGGTAACATGGTATTACTTGTTAACATTTTTGACTTTTATGTTATTTTTTTATTCGTTTGATACTTTGTTTGCGAAAGGGGTGTAATTTTCTGTTTTTAAAATATATTTAGTTTTAAAAATAAATAAAATTAGATTTTAATAATTTTTTTTGTTTTTTCTCCGCGTGGTAGCATAGGGCTTCGATAGTGAACCTCCATTCCTCTCTGTTGAGTACTACTTCCTTAATATCGTCCCAGGTATAATTGTTGATTGTTAATTCTTGATCGATTGTGCGTCTCCATGTGTTGTATGGTCTGCCGGGTCTCCTTTGTCCTTGTGGATTCCACTCTAGAGCTCATCTTGCTATATCACTTTCTGATTTCCTTAGTGTATGACCTATCCATTTCCATTTTGTCCTAGTTATCTGCCTGTTGATCGGTTCTTCTCCAGTTATCATAAATCCATAAATCCTCGTTGCTAATTCTTGCCGGCCAGAATATTCTGCATATAATTCTCAAGCGCTTGTTGATGAATACTTGTAGCTTCTGTTTGATTCTGACCGAAGTGAGCCATGTTTCACTGCCATATATTAATGTTGCCTTAACACATGCTCTGATTATTGTTAGCTTTGTTGTTCTCGATATTTGATTGCTCCGCCATATCTTCATTAGGCTCCCAAATGTTCTTCTTGCCTTATTTATATACGGCTGTTGACATCTTCTGTTGTACCTCCTCTTGATGTTATGATGCTCCCCAGGTAGTTGAATTCTTCTACGTATTCTATCTGTTGTCCACTCACTGTTATTGGCTCACTATCACTGTTGTTTGTCCTCATTGCCTTGGTTTTCTCGATATTCAATTCCAGTCTCGATTTCTTTGCTTCTTCCTGTAATCTGTTGACTTTATTCTGTAGGTCCCTTGATTTCTTGATATGAGGCATACATCATCTGCGTAATCTAAGTCTTCTAAGTTGCCGAAGATATCCCATTCTATTCCGTTTACTTCAGTGCAAACTTTTCTTATAATGTCGTCTAGTATTGTGTTGAAGAGAAGTGGTGATAGTGGACATCCTTGTCTAACTCCTATATTGGTGTAGAATGTATCACTGATGTTACCTCTGTGTTGAACTGTTGTCTCTGCATCTTTATACATCGCTTTGATGATGTTGATGATTAATAATTAATGCTACAAAATTAATAAACATGTAAGTATATATCTTATAACATTGAAGTTACACACTCCAAAAAATTTGTAGTATTGACAGATATTTTTTTGGTTAAAATACATTTTTTCTTTTACGTTTACACATTAAAAATGTTAACATAAAATTCACTTTATCTAGGTTGAGTATATAAATGGATATATCCATTGATTTATTAATTAAAAATACAGCCAAAAATAAAATGATGCGCATAACTCACAGATCCCAACATTTGATGCTACATGAAGAAATGCGAATCGAAGAGGTGAGTAAGTTCAATTACCTAGGCAACATAACGTCATCAGATATGGAAGTGCCGATTTGGATATTGAATCCCGCAACAGCAAAGCCTGTACTACTGTCGGAATGCTCTCAAAAAGATGACAGGCAAACAACATATCTCTGCGCACTAACATAAGAATCTTCAATACTAGTGTAAAATCTGTTCTCTTGTACGCCTGAGAAACATGAAAAGTTTCAAAATACATTATCAGGAAACTCCAAGCGTACATCAATAAATGCCTCTGGCACATGCTAAACATTCGTTCGGAATGCCGATAAAAGCATGAAGCAGAGTCTTAGTCTTAGCCTAAGCAAGTACCCAACATAGTAAGTAGCCACATTTGAAGAGGTTAGTCGCAAATAGGAGACGATTGAAAAAGATTTTATCCCCGAACTATGCCCCACAGATATAATGGGGTTACATGACAATGATGATGATGACATTACAAAGCTTAAACATAATAAATATTAACATAAATATTTAGGATTAATTATTTTATAGAAATCAAAACCAAAATAAAAAAATAAACTGAAAATTTTTTTTAAAAACCCATTGAAAATTATTTTTAAATAATTATTATTATTATTTATGAAAATTGAATAATTTTATAGTAAACATTGACCTTGTCATTTTTGTATAAAGTGTATTTATTTAATTTTTTTATACATGCAAGTATAGAATTTAACATAGTGTTGTGAGTGAATGATAGTAAAATGAAAATAATTATTTTCAAACAATGTTTTTATATTTTTTACATTTTTTATTTTCATAATTATTTTTTTTTTTTTTTTAATAACATAAAAATATAACTACTATCCAAACAGGAAAATTAATGCCCCAAAATTTTATTTTTACCTACTAAATTGTATAACGAGTGTGTTGTTCTACATACTTTCTACGAGCAATTATTGAGCTCAATAGAAAATAATAAAAATAAATAAAATAATTGAGGAAAATTCTGTAACAGAATAAAAAATATATAAATTATATAAAAAATATAATATAAAAATATATAAATTATATTAATAATTAATATAATTTAAAGTTTTTCATTAGAGAATATTTAAATATTTTATAACCAAGTACACACTACTATACAATTATTACAAGAACGATTATCTCATTTTTTTTTCTTTTTCTGTTATTAAATAAAAATAAATTTAAATTGTAAATAATTTAATATTAACATTGCAAATAATTGAAATTTTATAAAATTCCATTAAAATTTTAATAATATTATACTTGAGTCGATTATTTATGATGAAAGAAATTCAAATAGAAAATTCTTAAATAATTGTAATTAAATCGAATTACGAATTATTGGAATTTTTAAATTAAAAAGCACACATACATTGATAATTTTTAGTTTTTTGAATTTGGATGAAAATAATTATGAAAACAAAAATGATTCGGACCAGAAAAGTTAGTTATTGAATTAAATATACAATGATGAGCAAATTTTGCTAGTATCATGTAAAGTTTATTAGTATCATAAAAAAAGTACGTATATTTTGCTAGTATGTATAGTTAGCTAGGACATATAACTTGACAAAACTCAAACAACAAACATCCATTTCGTCTAAATTGACTTATCAAAAATTTCACAATACAAAAAATGACTTAGCAAATTTCTCACTTAACAAATTTGCATTTGGCAAATATTCATTTACCAAAATATTTACCGGGCGTTGGGTTGGTCAATATATATAAGTTATTTTCTAAATACTAATTATGTTTTATTAATAATATTAATTCATAAAATTTTCTATAAACTGATTATATATAAAATGACATTGAACGAAATATAAAAATTTATCGAATATATATCAAAGACTAGTTTTACGCTTCAGCTCATTTCAAGCTATATCCCATCAAATACTATATTGGTTTTCATAAACAAACAATATTGTCAATATTTCCTATATTGACAATTAATAGTATTTTGTTCATAAACAAAATGTTGCAAATAAATGTGCCTATTACAGGTATCACTTTTTTTGTCGGATCCGAGTAATTTCACGTGACAACACTAATTACTATTACAACTGTCACGCGCCGACTGAAAAATGCGACTCAATTGTCACTTGCAATTCATATGTGACAGGATTCCGTTTGCCTGAAATTTTGTAATTTTTTGTGTCTATATAAATTTAAATAATGGATTAGATAATGAAAAATGGAATGGAATTTAGATAATGGAAAAGAAAGGGTATGTAAATATTTACAAATTTATTGAAATAACTTATATATATAATATATATTTGAATATATTAATTCAAAAATTGGATGATAAACATTTTTGTTTATTTTAGTTTAAAAAAAACAACAAAAACACAATTTCAAAAAAAACATAAAAAAACACATCAACCAATTTTGTATTACTATAAAAATATTTTTTTTAAATTCAAACGTCAAATGAGTTTTTCTGTCAAAGTACATAAAAAATACGTTCAGAAATTTGTTGCTGTCGGATGAGACTTGTAATACGAAAGTAAATTTCATTCGGGTGACTGGTAAAAATGACTGGAAAAGTGGTGTGACACCTATAATAGGCACAAGTTTGTTCATAAACATTTCTAACTTAGCAGGAAACTGCAAAATTGTAGTAGATTTGTTAACAAGTTGTGTTCCTTTTTTTTTATTTATAACACAAAACTGCAAAATGTAGAAAATTAAAATTTTAAAAATTCCGTCACAAAAAAAAAATATTTTTTCTGTAGTATAATATGTTTACGAAACATATGTTATGTTCCAAACTTCCGTACACTATATCCCGCTCAGGGTAATAAAACATTTTGATAGTTTATTGTAAAGAAAATCGATCATTAAAAAAAATTAAAAATACATAGATTCAACTAAATACATTACAAGCTATTATATATGTAATTTTGAATACATACTAGGTACTAACAAACAAAATATAATTTAAAAACAAACAATAGAAATATTACACATATTATTTAAAATTAAAAATCAATTTATAAAAACAAAATTAAAAACATATAAATAATTTGCTTAATAATAAATTGATTTTTGATTTAATTTTTGTTTTTTTGTTTTAAATTACATATTTTATATCTATGTATATAATATGAACTATCCTTAATAATTTAAGGATATTAATCTTTTAAAATAAAATATAACTTAATCATTCTGACACATAATTAATAATATCACCACATGCGAGAAATCAATAATAATCATAATATGAATTTATACATCACTATACTGTGTGTATGCGTATAAATATATATATTTTATATTTATTCTCATATGGTGAAATACTATATACATACTATAAACATACATAATTATATTATAATACATATAAATTACACTTTGCTTGAACAGTTCAACAATTGTTATTGATATTTTTGTTTTGTTTTTCCTTTTTGGAAAAATGTCCTTATACAATATAATAATAATAACTAAAAATATATGAATTGTATGTTATATGTAGGAAGTTAGAAATTATACTCTCTCATACATCCTGACATACAAATCCATATAAATTTAATAAAAGAGGTATTGGTGTTACATAATAATGTCATTTAATTGAATTATTATTACTATTATTCTTATTTGAAAAATGAATAATGTTAAATTATAGAATAAATTATTAGATATATACTAATATAATATGTATATATAATTTTAACTAAATTTTCAATAAATTAAAATATATTATTTAAATAAAAAATATTCATAATATTTTGTTTTTTATTAAAATTCTATTGATGAAAATTCAAATATTGCAATTTTAATTCAAATTTGTTACTTTTTACATAAATTTTTCAAAAACAAATTGATCAAAAATAGTGAAAATTTAGTTTTAAATTTCTTTTATTGTAAACTATATTAGTTAAATACGAAATTTTTATATATAAACTACATCGCATTATTATCAATTAATTCTTTTCTATCAGGAAATATTAATTAAAAATTGTTGTTTGATAATTTTAGTACTTCCTGCCTTTTACTATAAAATTAAAATAATACGTAAATATTTATTTTTATTTCTTTTTTATTTATTTAGATATATTTATTTATCCATTTGTACATAAATGCCTGGCATTATACAAATTTTTACTTATCTACAATAATATTTATTTTAAATTAATTAAAAAATATTAGATACTAAAATTATACTAAAAAATATGAAACAAAAGATATAAATGAATGATGTAAAACGTGGAAAAAACTGATAAATTTTAATGTTTTATGTATATTCCTGTTATTATGTAATCTAAATACTATATAATCAACAAAAAATATTTTTAAATCAATTCAAAATTAATACTACAAGTAAATAAATACAAGTGTCAATTATATTAGAGTTTAAAAATGGCTTGCACTAAACTATAAACTTATTTAACGAGTTAATATTTATAAAATTTTATTTCTCTTTAATCTTGCATGTTGTTATTTTAATTGTTTTAGTTTTTTACAGGCTTAATTCAAACGAGTTACATGTATCATAATGTTTATGTGAATTCAAACAAATTTTAAAATTAACAATATAACAAAAAACAAAATATAAAACAAATATAAAAAAACTAAATAAAATAAAACAAATATAACAAAAAAATTAAAACTAAAACAGTAATTGCAAAAATTGAGAAATAATTAGAATGTAAATCAATGGTTAGCAGTTTAAAGAAATGAATATAAAAAAAAAATATTGAACAGACTGCAAAATATAAACAATAAAATACTCTTATATTTGAACATTAGTAGTTATGGGTTAAATTTAGTGCTTTAAGAAAAAATTAGCAACTATAAGCATATTTACGATAGAGAGATGAGATCAGAATTAACTAAATGGAATACAAAAGCTTCTTTAGAGTGTATTTGAAAAGAGAAAAATCCATACCGTTCTAGTATTTGTTACCCATAATCATCATTCTACAGATAGGTCCGTTCATTCCATAGTTGTAGTTCGATAAAATGTAAGGATAAATAGTTTAGCAAAGCGGTAGCTACTACAGTATTATTAAACTTATGCTTACCAAATGAATTGAAAATAAATGAATGAAATTAAAACTATATTGTAATCCACAATTAAGCAGGCAGTGTAATTATATGTAAAAACAAATGCAAATTGTAGTTGATAAGATGATTTAATATAAGCTCTAAATTAATATAATTAAGTCGATAATGTCTGTCATATGTCAACGATATTTTGGAATAAATAAAAAAATTATATTATTGAAATTAATTTAAAAAAAATTTAGATTGTTAAAAATTTAGAAAAATTAAATTGATAAAAATATTAACAAATTCTATAGCCTGATTGCTCTCACAACAAAAGACTAATTCAAAATAGCCTTACATTTAAAAATAGTGAAGCTAACTTTATTGACTAACGAATTGTTGAATAACGAGTTGTTGAATACACAAAATTAAACTGAAACAACTCAATTTTTCCAGCATTTTCAGATCATCAGTACCAATACTAACACGAGCGGTGTAGCGAGAAACATAATTTTACTGGCGAAGAAAAAAATATTGATTGATGCAATTAAATACAAAATTTAGCATCAAAGCTTAAAAAATCATCCTATCACAACAATTATTTTTTTAATTTGAATATCTCTTACCAAGCATGGCTATTTACGTAAGTTTTAATAAAACAATAAAATTTGTCAAAAGTTATAATTTTGGTTATAACCAGACTAAACGAGCCCACTTCCTGACTTATTTTAATTAGATATTTAATTGATGAAGCCTGATGATACCTGATACACGTTGATACCTGATAATTGATACACGTTGATCAGACTTCATCAGGTCTAATTAAATATCTAATTAAAATAAGTCTGATCAAGATACACAATCTTATGTAGTAAAAATTTCAGTATCGTATTTAATGAACGAAAAGTGATTAAGTTACTATCTAGTATGACAAGGGCATAAAAAAACATGTTTACCTATTTACGACATTTGAAAAAAAATTTCTAAATCATACAATCGTTGAAGGACAAGATGGTTAATAAATAATAGAAGTAAATAAAGGAAATATGTTCATTCCAATTCAAATCTTCTACTTCATATCTACTTAGACCCCATTTGGAGTAAGCTAATCAGTACTCCTTGGACATTATATATAAAAAATCAATTAAAATAATACACAATTATTAAAGAAGAGAAGTGTAGGATCTACTACTACATAATGAAAACTATATGAGTCTCTTTGACATCAGCTGTAAATATTAATTATACATATATGACAGCTTTTAAAATCATCAATTAATAATTTTATTAAACATAATTCTATTCTAAATAGGATGATAGATATTGATAGTCACAATACAAAGAATAAATCCAACTTCTATTTAACTCTTTTTAAAACAAACAATTAATATGCAGCCAGACAGCTACGGCTAAGGCTTTGCCAAATTTAATAAATTAAAGAAATATCTTACGTAGACATGTAAAAAAAAAAAAATTATATAAAAAATTAATAATTAATAAAAATAACTAAACTTTATATAAATAAAAAATATTACCTATATAAATATCTATATCAATACTCATATATATCATACAACTCAATAACCAAATAACATAATAAATAATATTGGATAAACACTAATAATAATTACACAATTGTCAACAACTGAAAACAGTATGTGACTGACGTCAAAGTATCTTAACGTCAAAGATGGATAAAATCGCAGCGACAACTTGCAGAAAAATATGGCGTCGTCTTACTACGATGGCTCAGATAAAGTTATCAAAGTGGTCTTCTACTGTAGGCCAATCCCCTACTTAGACAGTACAAATAGATTAAAAAAAAAATTAGACATTGTCTCGGAAATACAAATGAAAGTAGCAGCTAGAAATAGAGTACGATGGAAATGTCATATGCTATATACTATAATACTTATGCTGCCAAGAGGAGTACGGAGAAAAAAAAAATGTAGACATTTATTTCTAATTATTTTAAATAAACTGATAATACTAACTTCTGAATTTTATGAATAAGTATAAATAAAAAGAAAAAAAAATAAAAAAATTTTGGATTAAAATTTAATTTAATATTATTGTAGGTACAAATTCCAATAAAACTACTTTAAGTTAATGTAAAACAAAATATGCATATAAAAACCTACATATTTACATATATTTCAAAATTAAATAATCAATTATCAATAACATTAATCTATAGTAATATATATTTTATTGAATAATTAAAGTAATTAAAGAAAATTTAATTACACTTCAATTTTTGAAAATAATTAATTTTGTGGGTTCTGAATACTTGATCTCAAATATGAGATAAATTTAAGGATATTTTCAGGATATATAATATAACATAAAAATTTTTATTTTAATAATATAAAACCACAAATTTAATATACCAATTTACATAAAAAATTTTAATTATATTTACATTAACAATAATATAAGATTAGACACTTCAAAATTAAGAATATCATAAAAAGTTATTTGGAAAATTATAAAAATTAAATTTATATCCCCAATATACTCTAAATAGTACATAGCAAAAATTTTAATATAATATAAACATTTTGAAATTTTCTGAATAGATCATTATTAAATAATTATTTGGAATAAATAATAAAAATTAAGATGAAACGATTTTGATAAAATCAATAAAAAATAAAATTTATTTTTCAATATTCTAAGAGTAACAAAATTTCAGTAGATTGAACCTCTTTAAAAACAATAAATATGATTACTAAAAATAACATTCAGTGATGATATTCGAAATAATTAACAACCGGTACCTTGAATAATAAATCTATTGATAAAATAATATTAAAAATATAATAGAATTATTTTCTATATAAAAAATGTAAATTTTTGTGAATAAGTGTTTCATATCTTTCAACCCATATCCAATCAACCCAACCCCATATGATATTTTATATATAAAAATATACAATTTATGAACAAAATATCCAATATCCAAACCACTCTCTTCTTGATATTTTAAATTTTATATATCTAAAATATATATGTATATATGAGCAAACCATATTTGTATAGTAGTTAACGAGCTTTAAGCAAACAACACAAATGTCACAATACCTATTATAAAATTGCATTTTATACAGGTTATGTGTGTATATTATATAAAAAAGTATAATCATATATTATATGTTGTTTCATAAAATTGTTAGCATATTCTTACTCAAAACTTTATATATTTTCAAATTTATACTACTTTAAAATCTAACACACTTTAAGAATTAATAACCCTAAGTATAAGAAGCATATAGGTAAAACAATTAAAAAATTTATTACTAAGGAAAATTTAAAAAAAAAAAAAAACAATAAACACACAGAAGCAAACACATTCTGGATTGGATCAGGAAATTTAAACTTAATAATTTTCATATTATAAAATCTAACCCAATTGTGGATTTGAATGAAATCATCTTATTGAAAATTTCATAATATCTTAAAAATTTAATACTCTTATTTTTTATTATAATATACCAATAATATATACCATCTCCTCTTTCCTCTACGATATTATACAGTAATTAAAGACCGAAAAAGTTATGTTCAAGATTCAAGATTATTAAAAATCAATGAAGGAATATAAGTATATTTTCATTGAAAATATAACATCTCTTATAATAGGTAATTATTAAAACAAAAAAAAAAAATAAAAAATAATAAAAAAAAATTTAAGTTAAAATGAATTTTTCATTATCCTTGAAATTTTTTTTGGTAATAATCTTCGTGCTAATTTAGCAGAAAATCTTCTTTAGAATATAGAAAAAGATTTAATGAACAGCTTTGCAAAATCTACAAAAAAAAAATATATTTATTCATTTTTAATTAATCTACCCAATTTGTGGTAAAATATACTTAAGATAATATTTAATAGAAAATATTATATGTATGTATATGCTATGTATATTGTAAGAGTATAATATTGCGTTGAATTTGAATTGTTCTATTTTGAAATTTAAATATTTTTAAAATTGAGTATTATATATATAATTTTCTGCGTTTATCTGGATGTTTGTAAGTTCGACGGAATACTCCAATATTCAACACATATACAAATTACAATATATATACAAATTGTGACATCATGTAATTGTCATTAACATAGTATCTGTTTTTTATTGCTTATATATGCCAACTGTCATCTGTCATCTGTCATCTGTCATCTGTCATCTGTCATCTGTCATCTGTCATCTGTCATCTGTCATCTGTCATCTGTCATCTGTCACCTGTCATCTGTCATCTGTCATCTGTCATCTGTCATCTGTCATCTGTCATTTGTCATCTGACATCTGACATCTGACATCTGACATCTGACATCTGACATCTGACATCTGACATCTGACATCTGACATCTGACATCTGACATCTGACATCTGACATCTGACATCTGACATCTGACATCTGTCATCTGTCATATGTCATCTGTCATCTGTCATTTGTCATCTGACATCTGTTATATGTGTCACTTGCTCATCATTTCATAATGATTACCATGTCAGTTAAGTGTTAAATTTAGATGGCGCCATAGAACTTTTTACTTTGATTATGTCTAAATTAATTTTGCAATTTGAATTTTGTAGTAGAACGCTGCTTTGATTGTAAAAATATAAAATTATTGTAAGTTTATATTATATAGTTAGATTTTGTTTTCATTAAAATTATTATTTGAATTTAGTATTTCTATATTAATTTAAATTGAAATTATCTTTTTGACTAACTTATATCATAATTAATTGAATGCAATAGAATGTCTAAGAATATTGATTATTTAGAATTATTGATGTCTTAGGATAATATAATATGTTTAAATTTCCATTGATGGCAAATAATATGTCGTTAAAACGATCGAGTAAATTACCCTTAGGAAATTGAAAATTTTGCACCTTATTACAAATATTCTGTTTATATGGTAATTAAAAGCATTATAATACAAAAATAAAGGTATGATAAATTAGTAAGCAAATACATATTTTTCTTAAACTTGAAATGGAAACTCTAATGAAGGAAGAAATGCTAGAATTTATTTTGCTTCCCTCATTTGTGGCGGGATACAAAACTAGTAAAAAAAATATATATATATATATATATGTATTTATAATTAAATGTATTCTAGCATTTTAACCATCGTAATCTACTTTCTTCGTACTACAGTTAAATATTGACGGTCTCATGATTATTTTTTCGACGTCAACGTAAAGCCGGAGTCAACGGACTACTGGATTTTCCTATAGTAAGTATAAATATTTTTTTTTCTTCCTTCCATTATAATCATTTTTTTGTATATAATTAATAGCAAATTTGTATATAAATAATAGCAAATTTTTTGTATATAAATATTTAAATATATTTTATATTATAGAATATATAATACGGAACATAATATATTTATTTTAAAGTGGTGCAATATAATCAAAGTAGTAAATAATAATAAATAATAAAAAATACAAAAAGTTCAATCGACAATATTTTAAGTTTTTATTATTCAAACACCTCTCAAATACATTAAAAATATAATAAAAAAATTCTGAATATTTCAAATGATTAAAGAAGAACAAATTGAAAGACTTATACGAGGTAAATACATTCATATCAGATTGATTCATTATTCAAAAGGAAATATCTATATTAAGTATACACTCAGAGTGAGCAGATAAATATTTTATTTGGATTGAATCAAAATTCACCTGAATCAATTTTAATCAAATACAATTTTTACCTATTTTTGTTTGAAAAAAAAGGATTCTAAATGTATATTATAAAATATGTAATTCAAAACTTTTCAAATTTCAATACAAATTCAAAATTACAACAAAAAAAAAGAGCAAACAAAAATAACGGTATTTCTTTAAAAATATAAAGCCATACAATTTTTAAAAATATTTTTTTTAATTAAAATTAAAAAATTCTGTTAACTAAAAATGTAAACAATTCGTAACAATTATTTAGAGTCACTCTTTTGATACATTTCGTCAATATTTTATTGGTAGCATAAGTCTTTGACATAATATGGTTTCATTATGTTTTAGAAATTCTGTTTAAATTTTTTGAAATAATTAAATTTTTTACAAATTGTCAACTGTTGTTATTTTATTTAGAATAACTTACACCATCTGTGATTTAGTGACGAACTTTATCACCCACAGGGTTGAGGACGGCATAATATCAAGTTATACTTCTTTTGTGGACCAATTAAGGTATATAGTAAGTTTTGGAGATCTTATTGTGCTCTTTTTTGTCTCATTTTTCACGACAAGAGGCGATGGTGAGATTTTGACATAAAAATAATATTTGAAAAACTAAATATGTTACAGATTGGAAAATTTATATTCAAGTGCTCTCTCAAAAATAAACAATTTTTACTCTTTCAAACAAAAAACCGGTTTTTACCGTTTTCCAAAATTCTTATTGATTTGGGTAGCTCCTATCACACAACTCATAGCACCCATGACAAATATTTGAAAATAAAGTTGTTATACAACTTGACACAAATTTTCAACTACTTCCTGGAAAATAAATGAACAAGTTGGCTACGATTTTCAAAATTCTGATTATTCAACCATTGTCAGCTATTTTTAGAGGAACGCAACCTAATAAATTTTCATGCATTTCTTCAAGCTTAAAATTAATATACAATCAACAATTTGTAGTGAAAATAATTCAAATCAATTAACTCACAACTTACTACTGCAGTTTGGTAAAAGAAGAATTTCTGAAGCCTTAAATGGTAAAATTGGTACAGTCATCAACCAAAATGAATCTGTTAGCTATTGAAGGGAATTTCTCAGTTCGTTGAATGTGATAGGATTTTTTACATTTCTTCTTTAAAAGCTTCAGGTTCACTAACTAAAGCCAACATATACAATGGTATAGTAGATTAGCCACAAAAGCATTACATCCTCATGTTATTGAAACACAAATTCAAGCAAAATCAAACTTACAACAGATTTTGAATTGAATCCACCCATATGTGTTCGAATATCTGTTATGTAACTAGTAATAGAATAATTTTTAGAATTGAATTTTTTTTAATTCGGTTGACAAAATAAAAATTTATTGAAGTAAATTATATATATATTTTCTGTTGACTGTTGAACCTGGAAAATGTTTGTTAGCCTTGCTAGTAAATTATAAATTAAGTCATGTATTACAAATTCAAAGAAAATAATAAATAAAGAATTCTTCTGTAAAAACTACTACCTGCCGAAACTAAAATTGATAATGTCGTAAGCTGAACCTCTAAAATCCAAATCTATAACATAATGTCGTAAACTGAGTATAATTAAAATAAATATATTTAAAAATAAACACACACAAAAAAATGGCTTTAAATGATTGTCATGAACTTTGAATCTATATTTAGACAATAGAAATTTAATACGTTTAATGCTCTTTAATACCTTTCATTGTCCTTTTTGTTTATATGATTGTTATTTTTTTTTCTACGCCTTCACAATAAATTTTGAATAAGTAAAAAAAAAAAACAATTTTATTTTTGTTTTACTTTACAAGTATGTTGCTCTCTATTATAAAATAAACCCTTTATGAAACTCAATTTAACAATTTAATTATTTCATTCTTAAATATATATCTATATATATATATATATATATATACAATACTATTTAATTAAATGACAGTCAAATTGAAATTTTTGTATGGAAAAATATAAAAATAAAAAATAATAATAAATAAAATAATATCCTTTAAAAAAATGAGTAAATGTTCATGAATATAATAAAAAAAAAAAATTAAAAAAACTCAAAAAAAAGGGGGGATACCCAAATAAAAGAATAGCAATTCGAAAAGATCAATATGAATATCCTTAATACACAGTATACTATATGAATACATGTATCCATATTTTATGTATGTGCCCAGAGGCGTAGCGTCCATATATTGAGTTGATGCAGTGTTTCGCATACAAATATAATTATTTATTTTTTATATTTAATTTAAAAATAATTTGAAAAATTCTTATCGAACAAAATAAATTAAAAACTCTAAAATAAAGATCAAAAGTTTTAGGTTAATTTAAAAATGTTTCATCTAGAGAGCCTACAGCATTATTTTACAAAATATATGGAAATTTCAATTATTGTACATCTCAATAATCATAAACAGGAATAAAAAGTACATCACAACAACAATTATTCTTGAAAATAAAAATAATGCAAATACAAAAATTATTATTTTCATATTTATGTGATAATATCACATCAAATTCAAAATATCTGACGTAAGAAGATAGAAAAACTATAGACACAAAATGAAAGTATGAACATAAAATGGACATATGAACATATTTTTGTTACATATGAATTTAATTTTTAAAATTTCTCCCTTCTTATTAAAAAAAAATTTATTCAAAAAAATTATCAATGAATACTACGGGCTCAGGACCAATGTAGCCTAACCCATAACACAAAAAAATTTGCTTTTTTTGCTTTCCGGATAAGAATTAGGTGTAAAATCGAACTGTATACGTGAAATAGTCAATTTTTCTTATTTCTTTTAGTACGAAAGTGGCGTAACCCTCTTTGTGGCTTAAACCACTTTGCTTTTGGTCAAAATTACATTTTTCGTAAAACCAAAAGAAAAGAGTATTTTTAAATGGAACAATGAAAATGCTAAAAATTTTATTTTATCTACGTATAAGCTGTTTCTTTCGCTTCAATACTTTACTCTTTGGCTTTGATTTTCTAACCATGTCGGGGGCAGAACACAGATATTAAAATGGCTTTAAATCTTGTGTTAAAATAGTTTCAACTGACAAGTACATGTTAAAAATTATTGAATATATTTTTTTATATTTCTGGCTGTTCGTATATGCCACGTGATCTTGGTCATTTTGATGTACTTGAAAAAAATATAACATGATTAGAAGTTATTAAAAGATAGTAAAAAAAAAACCGTTTGATGTTATTAATATGATTTTCAAAGATTTTTTTCATCGGAACTAAAACAATGTTAAAGTCAAATGGATTGAGTTAAATTGGCTCAAATTTTGCTGGCTAAAATATTAATCAACACAATGCTTAAAATTTTTTTTTCAAATATTCATGCAAAAATGAAGAATGAAAGATTAATACCCTATCCAGATATTTCAGAAATTCTTCTCTATCCAATTGGAAGAAAAATATATACATCATAGAAAAAAAAAGATTTATTGGATTTGGAATATAATTTTTCTATAATTATGAACCGAATAGGATGTCGAAGAAATGATTTTTAGTGAGTCAGAAGATAAATCTATTTGTAATATAAATACTTTTCTACTTGTTCTTAAATTTATTGTGAAAAACGAATAAAATTTTTTTATATTTTTTAAATTTGATGTGGCCTAATCCACAAATTAGCTTTTATTTTTTGGTTTTTTTTAAAAATTAAAACAAACTAACCCACATTTTAATGGTCTAACCAAGAAATTATTTTTGATTTTTAATTTTTTTAAAACAGACTAATCAAAATTAAAAAAAAAAAATATCACCAAAATAATAACGCTATGGTAAAGAGTTTGAAAAACTAAAAATACATCTTTAATTTCGTACCCGTACTCACATTCATAATTAATATTTTATGAAAATAATAAAAAATTTAAGCCGTATGTTTCTCGATAAAAAACGTTTGTAGGTTAGGCCACTTCAATTCTGAGTCCCTCCATAAATAAATAATATAATTCCATCAGTATATTGTTATAACTCAGTTATTATAAAAACTTATAGTTTGGTGTAGTGGTTGTGTAATACGATTGATAATTAAAATTATCGAATTATACTTCAATTACATTTATTTTTATTTGTCAAAAAAATATGTCTTTTTTCTTTGTAATTCTCAAACTATTACTCGAGCTCATGTTATGCCAAACTAAAGGCTGATCATAATGAGTCTTAAATGAGAACAAAATTAGAAAAATTTCTTAATAAAAAAAAAACATTTATGATAATAAAGTTTATTTGTTTAAATCATAATATTACAAATCAGTCTCTTATGAAACTTTTGGGCCTTTTATCTCCTCGAGGAATAAAATATTAATCTAATTTATAAAAAAACATAATATAAAATAAGGTAAAACTTTAAAACCCCAACATCTTGCTTAAAAATCGAACATATTGTTTCATACAAAAACTTCACTACTAAAGAAGACCTAAATGGCATATAGTAGTGAGACATTTCTATAAAAAACAACAAATTTAAAACTATAGAAAAGTAAAAACCAAAAAAAAAGCAAATTTCATCTATAAATCAAAAACTGAAATTGCTTCTGCAATGAAAAATATCACGCAACGCCACTGGTATAAATTTATATCAGTGAAACATTTATATAGGTATATATATTATATAATATTATATAAATTGTATAAAATACTTACTCTACATGATATATGGGAAGTTCTATTGTCTCCTGAGAACCATTTAAATTAATTTCAGAACACACCTCTTCAGAAATTTCTGTTCTTATATTATTTGTTAACATTGTTGGAATTGAAGTTATTTCTGTTGTTATATTATTATTCCCATTGAAATTACTATTATTGTTATTGTATTCTTCAATTTTAGTAGTTTTAATATTATTTTCAATATCATTATCATACTCATTAGCGTTATTTAAATATTTTTTTGTTATATTATTATTATTATTATTATTATTGTCATTACCCATATTCCCAATAATATTATTTTAAAACTGAATTCACACAAAAATAATATAAAAATATAAAAACAAAACACGAAAAGGATAAATGTATATATATATATATATATTATATAATGTATTATATATAAATTATTCCAGTTAAAAAAAAAATATTTAATTATTTATTAAATTAATTAGTAATGTCAACAAGTCTTTTATATAATGAAATATTACTGAATATCAAATGAAAATATGTTCTCAGTATATATGATATACTTATATTATTAATAACACATGAATTAGTTTATTATATATTTTTTTTTTTATAATTTATTATTTTTTATATTTTTTTGTTTACGAAATTCCCAAAATAATAACATTTATTAATGAAAATCTTATTTTAATTACTATTAATATTAATTTATAACACTTCGCGCAGAAAAATGGAAAGAAATAAAATATAAGAATAAAAAAATTATTAATTAAAAAAAAATTATCCTTTTGTTGTTCTGTTTTCTTTATTCTTTTTTTTTTTTGATTTCTATAAGGACGAAATATTCATATAAACTATTTGAATATATAAACGCGACGGCTAATAAATTAATATTTAATTAAAAAATAAAATTTATTATTTTTAAATAATTATAAAGAAAATATAAACTGAACCGATTGTTATACATTCAATTACAAAACTGTAATATAATTAATTTTTAATTAAGTTATAATTTAAGAAGAAAATAATTTTTTTGTTTAACTTTGATTAAGCCAATAAACTTTACGATAAAAAAAAAATGCAAAAAAAAATCTATTAAAATCAGTAAAGTTCTAAATACTAATATGTATTTGTATTTTTTTTTTTATTGATTCTCTTTTATCAAATACAGGCAGGCAGACAATTCGTTTCGCATAATATTTATTTGTTTTTTGTTTTGCTTCATTTTATATTATTTCATACCTACCTACACTATATTGTTTTATACATAATACACAAAATATAATAATATTTACTTGAATTTTAAATCTGTTTTACTAATCATATCGAATATGATATTAATAATATTAATAAATTATGTCATTATTATTTGTTCACACGATACGAGTGATTAAAGACAATTTTTTGTTATTGTTGTTTTTTTTTTTTTATTAATAAATTTAAACAAGAAATGAGCTAAACAAAATACTGTATTGTATGCATTATGTACTTCTATATTATATCAAAATAAAATATATAATTATGCTAACTTATTCAAGAGTCAGAACTATTGTAATGACAATATCAAAATTTATTTTTTTCTTTGGCACGTTATATTACAGTTTTTAAGATGTTAAGGATGTTTTGTACCATTAAATCTAGGAGGTTATTTACACACAATTCAAGTCTAATATAATATAAACATATTTTTAATTTATTTTATCGAATATGCTTTACGCTTGAGGTAAAAAAATCTTAATAGTCATACTTAGAAAATCTAGATATATTTCACTAAGTTCAATTACTATCTTGATCGATTTCGGTTATTTAGACCATTATCAGAATACTGCCATCATCGTTCGAAGTCTTCTGATGATGATATAAAAACCGAAATACCAATTTCTGTTATTTAGATCATTAACAGAAGACTGCCATTATCGTTCGAAGTCTTCTGATGATGGTATAAAAACCGAAATCGACTAATACTGAACTTGGTTAAACATACATAAGAGCTAAACTTTTATTATTAATATTTTTAAATAATAATCAAGAAAGTTTATTTTATAAACTAAATTAATTTAGGTAATAGTTTACAAAATGAATGAATCTATTTTCGGTCAAAAAAATTATGTAATCTATTTTTGGCCATATTATAGTGTCTAAATAGAAATAATCTAAATTGCCTAACTTAATTTCAATTCGAAAATTTAATTCATTTTTCATCCTAAATTTGATTCATATTCAAGGCAATAACGATAATGCTGGCACTGTATGCATTCATCGTAGATATGAATGTAAAAGATACTATCAATGTGATTTGAGAATTAAATTAATTAACTTTATAGAAAATTTAATTTGTAGGGTTTGAATTAATGCAAACGATTTATAGTATTAAAATACTTTAACAATATCTTGGGTAATTTGTAATGTATCATAAAAGTATGTTTGTATGTATTTACGTTATTTTGGTTTTTTTTTTAAATATTTTTTTATTATTTTTTTAAATCCTCCTCGTCCCCAAATTAATTTTTAATTATAGTAAAAATTAATAAAATTAGAATACATAATACGTACAAGAAAAATAACATTTCTGCTACACCTAACTATGACAATTAAATATTAATATTATTAATATGATATTAATTTGTAAGACCAGCCCTGCTACAGATACTATCTTTATCTTCAACAGAATTTTAAATTTTACTTTATTTTTATTTTCAATAAAATCGCTAATTTTGATAGTTTTTCTCACTTGACCACTATCTTGAGTGCAAAACAGTTAATGTTAAATTTACTTAAAATCTAATTGAAGTCTCATACCTTATTGGTACACCTAACTTTTATTTTACATTAGTGATACATCTATTACAGAATAAAACGTTTATAAAAATAGGTATTTTTACTGTTTACAAAAAATCGACAGCACCCGGCAATGGGTTAATACAAATTAAAGCAAACAAAATGAAGCAAAGGTCAAATTATCTTAACAGTGGTTGTCATTAAACCCGTGTAATTAGAGCATCCCAACAAATTTCCGCATCAAGTTATTGTATACGATCATCTTAGGTATATTATCTCTTTATTATTTATTTAAGCTGGTTCTATTTGAAGACAGATTTCATTCTACTAAAAATAATCTTTAGATTCAAATCTAAAGAGTTAAGATATCAAAGTAAAGTAAATAAAAAAATTAAATGTTTGCAGTGTAACGCTCTCAGCGAAAAGAAATTGATACGAATCGGTAGTATATAAAAAATAGTTATGTAATTGTGAGTTGAAACTAATAAAATATGTAGCACATAACATCTAATAAATAAAATATTGAACTGATTTACATTACACTAAAATATCATTTGTATTGAATTTTAATTTGATGTAGATTGAACTATTATTAGTGAAAATTGTTAATAAGACATATTTCTCGGTTCCAATAATAATGAGAGAAATATTTTATATACACAAAAAGATGAATACTGTAAACCCCGTTACAACAATGAAGTGAATAATTTACATAAAATCATAATAATCGTTTATATTGATGTGCAAGAATGAACATGTAATGGAAGTGCAAGATATATGCAAGAATGCTCAGAATACTAATTCCTGCCCTCACAGGAAGACCTTGATATAGATTATCAATGAAGAACAATTAAATCACTGACAGAACTCAAATACAATATACAAATACATATACAATTTACTACTAACATTTACCGTTTGCAAAATATTAATATTTAACACACCAAGAAAATTGAAGGCCAAATGTAGAGACATTCAAGGTTCAATTTGAACTGTCAATGATGATGATAACAAAATTTTTAGCAATCTATCTTACGATCAATATTTTTCAATATCGTACGCTACTTAATTCTATGTTTACTTATTATTATAATACGATTTTTTCACCGAGCACTTTTTTGTTTAAGCAATTCTTCCTATTACTAAAACAATTAAAATCTGATTTGAACAATGACTTAACATAACCTATAATTATTTTATTTTACACAATTCAAAATTAAATAACTGTATATAATTGCTTAAATTGCATAAAATTTGTTTTAAACGCTAATTTATTGTACAGCAAAAAAAACAACAAAAAATAACGAGCTAGAAAAATAATTTCAATATGAAAATGAGAATAGAAAATTTAAACAAAAAAAAAAAAATTGCAACGCGACAATTTACGAAATGAGATTTTTTAATATACAAAAATTAAAATCAGCTCTTTGAGAATGTTTCATTGATTTTTTAAATGAACTTCAAAATAAAAATATGTAAGTATTTTTTTAGCGAAAAAATAAAATTATTTGATAAATTTTGTTTTTTTAGATGGGAAAAATTTGAGTCAGTATTCAGCACAACAATCAAGTTTATTTTTCTAATTCTAAGACTTTGGGATGAATATTTAACTTCTTTTAGCGATTAACAATCACACATAAGGGAATTGGTTTTTCTTTTTGTATATTCAGCATATTTATTTAGTAAATTTAACCTTTAATCAAAGACATGATAAAAAATTACACTTATCCAGGGCTTACGTAAATTTTACTACTTTTTTTTTTACTTTTGTAGTCAAATCAAATTGGGTATTTAATCTAAAAATTACTTAGCAAGATTAGAAATTAATTAAACGTAATAGTTATTCAAAAATAAAGTACGTTTTTTTAATCGAAACCTCAAGAGAGGCAGTTTTTGTTATAAACCTCTAAATCCTGTATTACATTATTTAAATTCAATTTTAAAAAGAAAATTGAATAAAATCTTAAAGTTAGACAAATATATAAAAAGTAAAATCTTCAAACTATTACCAAAAAATAGCAAAAAGGAAAAAAAACACCAGGCAAAACCACCGAAGTCCGAACCGAACCTAAAAAATTGCTCAAAATAATTACATAAACACAGAGGTTACGTAAATTTTACTCCTACGTAAAATTTTTGTAACCTCTGTTTACGTAATTATTTTTTTGCATCTCTATTCGTTGTCTAAAAAAACCTTAAAAAAATAAAGAATAGTGGAAAACAAACTGCATCGCCCACGAAAGCAAATAAGCATTTCGGTTATGCAGGCGTGAGTACCAACTGAATAGCATTTTTGCAAATTTTCAAAAATTTTATAAAAAATTTGTGATATTGCAATATTAAATGGATCATTCTTTGTGTTCTCTTTTCCGGTTTCAATATCATCAAACCGAAGAGCAATAAGCAAGTTTGCAAATCTATTTTTTGCCATTGTTGCTCCGAAAATTTCTCTTCCATAGCCTTGGGTTGAAAACAAAATGTTCAGATCTTCATTATTCAATTTGAATACTGAAGAATATATAAGTAAACCCAAAAATCCAGAAATGCTTTCATCTCTACTAAATCAACTTCTGTTAATTCCGGGTTTTTTGTTAAAATTTGGGATCTCCACAATATCGTCATCTGAAAAATCATCTAAATTCCAACATTAAAATTTCTTCCAGCCATTTTTTCAAAAATATATTCTATTCTATTTCAAAAAAATCACAATCTCAGACTTAACGTAAATTTTTTCCTAAAAATACTTACGCTTTCACAGATGTTAGGTAAAAAATTTTCCAAGCAAAAATAACTCTATGACAGAAGGATCGTAATTTTTACTCCACTATACTAATTTCTCATATATAACCTAACAGAAACAGTTAAATCACATCACAGACATGTAGAGGAAAATAAAATATGCGAGTAAAAAAAAAATTGTATGCCTAACTTGATGTTTAAAATAAGTTTTGTTTTGAACAAAATTTTTTGGAGTAAATTTTACGTAATGTCTGTGATTAAAGGTTAAATAAAAATTAAAACATAAAACAAAATAAAAAACTAATCTTAATCATTGTTATACCTGTCTTAAATTTTTCTGGCTATAACAGCTGCTAATACACTTATACCACTACCATATTCATTTTGTATATGAATGTTAGTATATTCAGCACTTTAAATTTGCAAACATACCATTCTCAAGTACTTTCAAAGGATTTGGAAATAACATTTATTCTGAGTAACATGGAACAAATGACTTTTTGGTCTTTAGTAGTCTGAGGACATAATCACTATACACCATATCGGTCGACCTACCATTTATTCGTTGAGTAAATCTATTATGGACTTTTTTATCATATATTTCAATTTTTTTAAGTTTACAATTTTACTTCATCATCATCACTGTCTTGTAACACTATCCGTGAGGCATAGAGCGGATAAAAAGTCTTTCCATCGTCTCCTATTTGCGACTTAATTTTACTTTACTAACTTAATTTAGTATTCCAATCAATTTCAGTTATTATCAAAACAAACCTAAAGTCCACAAACAACACAAAAAAAAAAGATCATCAAAGTTTGGATCCTGCTATTATTTAGTTGATTTCATTTATTTATTTACTTATTCCGAAGTTACAATATATATATTTATTTATTACAATTTAGGTAAAGTTAAATCAATAAACGATTACAAGTTAAGAAAAAAGAATAATATAAAACAAAAAACAAAATAACATAAAATAAGAAAAAAATAATAAAAAAAACAGAACTAAAAATTTATTCTAATTCAAAAAAATATATATTATATCAAAAATTAAAATCATGTTCTGAATATGGTTTATAAAGCGATAAAATAAACATTGAACTGTAAAAGTATTTTTGTTTTAACCACCATTGAAGCATAACGCTGAATTTCTGAATAGTATGACATTTTTCGCAATACAATATCTGACACACACCAATTATATGTGTTAGAGGTAAATGTAACAGTGTTAGGTTGGTTTATCATATAGAATGTTGACTACTATGTAATAGCTTAATTCTTTTCAATTTAAATTTAATATTTTTTTCTTTTATCAAATTCAGTTCAACCAGTATGTGTTTGCTAAACAAAACGATAATAAATCTCTAAGATCAGTTATGACCGACATATAATTGCTTTTCATACCCAGGTACAAACGTTCCCTCTAAGCTACGCACGTGCGCAATTGCGCACTAATTTTTTTTAAATTGCGCATAGAAGTTTGCTTGTAAATATTTAATATTTAAAAAAAAGTCCCAAGAAAATTTTTTTTTAATAAAAAATTTAAAAATTCAAATAAATACTGTCTTAGTAGACTGTGCAAATTGTTATGGATTTAAATAGTATAGCCAAATTAATCAGCAAAATCGCAACAAGAGTAAATCGTACAGAAACCATTTCTAGAACAATAGCTGATTAATTATAATAGACAATTTTAGGAATTTTAATAGATAATGTTGTTCTTGCCATTAAAATTAATTTTTCACTCAGTCCAAGAAATGAACAATAATTTTGCGAAGTATGTAGAAATTTCAGAAAATTGGAGCAGTTAAAATTATGCTTTTGAATTTGTTGAGTGCATCAACCACGTTATCCAACAAGAAATATTAAATGAAATAAGAATAAGGCACAATTCCATTGCTTAATAGTGAATGAAAGCACTGATATTTCCGTTCAAAAAATGTTAATTATTTATATAAATATTATTATATAAATTTAATTATATAAATTTAATTTTAATTAAAAAACTGCTTTCGCTGGAACATAATATAATAAAATTAAATGCATGCGACGGAAAATCAATTATGGAGTACATAAAATGTTTTTATAAAACTATTAATCTGGATATGCAAAAGATGGTAATGTTAACATCTGATGGAGCTGCATTGATGCTGGGAGAATATAATGGATTTACAGTACTATATTAACACAAGAAATTTGTCACTTAATTTCGCAAATTTTCTCGCATTTTGTGGCACATGGAGAGGATTTGGGAAACGATGATGCTTGGAAGGGTATAGCTTTTATTTCCCAAGTAGTAACATTATTGCGAAAAGTATATACCAAGTTTTGATATTTTACCAAATTAGAAGTTTTGATGTTCCAGCCTCTTAATTAAAAACTCTGGCTTTCTTGTCATTTTGCAGTTATTCCGTTTATTTGAAATTAAGATGTCTTAATGGAATATTACAAAGAAAAAATTGATAGTTCCAATTCAGTTGATCCAATCGCAAAATATTGCTTTACAGATTTTAAGAAATAATGCAAATCGTATAACATCGATGCAATCAGCATTAAATGATGTTTTTATCGAATTAACGAAATCATCAAAATATTTACTGTCACCTATAGAAGCGTATCAAAATTCTAAATCGATCATCACAAAATTAAAAGAAGTCAGTATCTTGGTGATATAATTTATTGAAATTCTTGAAGATGAAAGTAAGAATAATATGAAAATGTCATCTGGGATTTATTTTTATTTGTGGAAAAGTTCTGCTACCACTTCGATAAATGATTTCCTGATGCTGACATTGACATTTGGAACGGTTTTGATCAAAACGCTATTATCAACATGATTTTAATTATGGCAATAAAAACTTAAAAAAATTAATTTTGAAATGTGGGAATCTCATCCCAAACATGAATAATAAAATAAAAATGGATGAGTATAAAGATTTAAAATATTTATTTACGGAAAAATTCAAAAACAATAGTCGAAATTTGAAGATAGTTTTCAAAATATAAAAATTTTGTTTGATATTTGTGGAACCTTTCAAGCGTCTAGTGTTGATTGTGAAAGAGGATTTAGACTGATGAATTTGATTAAAACTTAGAAATAGGTTGGAAGTAAATCACTTGGGTAACTTAATAAGAATAAAGTCACACTTAATGGCGGAAAATATTATTGACTGGAAGAAAAACAAAGACAGGAGAGAAAAAAAATAATAATGTAATATGTAATTAATAAAAAATTCAAAAACAATAAAAAACTTAAAAAACTGCAATCAAAAACTTTTTTTTATTAATAAAATGTCTAATTTACCAAGTTTTTGTTTAATTTTTTAAACATAGCGCAATTTATTTTTCTTTTGCTCAGCTAAAAAAAAAATTAGAGGGAACGTTGCCAGGTACATTTCCTTGTTTCGTTTACTGCTAACCAATTTTACTACACTAGATCCAGCACATTAAGGTAAGTGTAAAAAAACGTGTCGCATCAGAAGTTGTGTGATATTAACTGGAAAAATAATCATGTACTTCCATCTCATTTTGGAGTTATATATTTAAATATGTCAAAATATTCAAAATCACATTTAATTTAGTTGACGAACCAAAAGAGATGAAATATAAATACACTTTCGGTATTTTTTTTTTTTTTATTTCCAAAATTTATTAATACATAATTTATTATGACAGAGTCTTCTTATACTTAAGTTAGAGTTTAGATTATTACTATCTTAATAGCTGCGTGTTTTATTTTATTCTAATTTTTATTTTGCATTACATTTGTTGTTTGATTTACAATTTATTTTAATTGATACAAGGAAAAATGTAGGAAAATTACAAAAACCTTGTGACTACTTTTATTTTATAAAATTTTATTTAAACATTTTTGCTATTTTATTCATTCTTACATGTTTTTTATCGTAACTATTGACTATTGTACCTAACTAACATTTTAACAAAACGAATTGATATTATTAGAACACCTTTATTAGCAAATTCATACATAACAGTTTATTTTACAAAATATTATATTACATATTATGTTATCACCAGTTCTTTAAAAACTTTTACTTAACCTCTATTTGATTCCAAAAAAATATTTTCCACAAAGTGAATTCCAATTTAAAATTAATTTATAAGTACGTATGTATATTAAATAATTACAAAGGATAATGTTAGAATAACAAAAAAAAAACAAAAAAAAAATCAATTAATTCATTATTCATAAAAACAAAAACAAAAATTTAAATTAAATTTTCTGGCATTGATTTTAAAATAATTTTAATGAAAACCTAGTTTCACGGAAAATATTTATTTCAAATAGCAAAAAAAAATAAAAACTTTTATGAAAGAAAATTTTCAATTACAAATTTTTTTATTTTTTCTTCTATGGTATTTTTTTTCATTTTTGTACCTGTAACGGTACTAACACTAATCTAAATAAACAAAAACTTTCAATTATTTCTCCTTCATAAAAGCAAAAAAAAAAAAAACAAAAAAAAAACTACTAAAACAATAAAATTCGACCTAGTTAATACGTTTTTCGTAAATAATATCATTTAATAAATTAAAAAATAAACTTCAGAAAAAAAAACAAAAAAATTAAATTTTTAAGCAAAATCCAAATAGTTTTGATTGTCTATTGTAGCATAAATTCTCCATATTCATCACCTACTTTTTTCATCCTTTGAAATTCTGGATTTTTTAAATTCGAAAAAAAAATTGATTTTATTTTTAAAAAGTAGCACACATAAAAAAAAAAATTACGGTAACACTAACCTCAAAAAGATTAATTAAAACCTCAAAATAACTGTCCATGTGAAGGGAAAAACAAGAAAAACTTTGGTTGCAACTGAATAAATAAAAATAACAAACAAAAAAAAAAAATAATAAAATAAATTCAATTGAAATTAAATTAAAAATAATAGTGATATTCAAATTGTATGCAATGGAATTAATATAATGTTTTCTGTCCAGTAAAGTAAATAATGTTTTATTCATTTGATGGGCACCGCCAGATATTGAAGGCATAGAGTCTAAAGCAATAACAGATTACAAGCATACAACAGAAACTATTTGGCAAAAAAGATAATACTGCAGTCCAACATTAATATTCAGTCAAACAAAGCTAATTATTTATAAAACCGTTATAAGACAAATAGCTACATATGGCAACTATATAAGAAGAGATGTTCACGAAATTAAAATCGAAGATATAGAACACTTTTTTAAGTCCAAAAGATTAAGATAGGGCTGGCCATATGTGTAAAATGAATGAGAATAGAGCACAGAAAAGAATATTTAAAGTGTTACTAGGTTGTTTCGAAGTATGAATCTTAACAATAACGGATGAAAATAGCTTACGTATAGAACGCTTAAAATTAATATATAAAAAGGAATTATTTATATCTGCAACGGTCTGAAAGTTCAAATATTTTAGGCATGCAGGTAAATCTAAAAATTATGTAGCATGAGCTTATTTTTGATATAGCTAAGAATGGTATAAAGCCTATAAATAAAGTTTCTTCAACTGATCTGTCCACTACCTACAAAGTTTAAATACAACTTAAGATGGAGTACAAGTCTCACATAATTTTATTTACTGAGCTCAGCAGTGAGTATTTTAGAAATCATGAGTAGAGGTATGCAAATGCATTATTTCAGTTCCACAGGCATATATTGGTTATATTGGTATGCATGTATACATACATTATATATTAAGTACCTATGTAAATTTTTGTATATAACATTGTTTTTTTTTTTATTTTTATATCTCTATATATGTAATATATATATATTTTATTTTTATTAACTTAGTAATTTAATCTAGTTATAGTTAAAGCACTTTATATTTTTACATTTTAACATTTTTCATTGTTATTTTCTAATATGTTTAGTTTTGTTAGTTTTAAATTATGAATTCTAGTTACATGCTTAAAAGACTAATCGTCTTATATGTAGCAGAATACATGAAATAAATAAATAAAATAAACAAATATATAAAAAAAAATATGGGCTGTCGTAACCTAAACTTCACCAGGTTACAATGATAAAATCCAAAATCGCGCTGTACGACTAATTGGTGACTCCACCGCACTCTTACTTCACTTATAATACGTGGAATAGTTGGATAACTTTTCCTCTTTTATAGATATATTGTTGAAAATCCCATTAGAGAGTCTTCAAGTGTTCACTTCTACATTGTGGAAATACCCAGGTGGTCCAAAACTGGTTTCGCAAATTCATTATATTGTAAGAACTTCTAAAATGTGGAACTGATCACGTGTTCCGTTTTTAAAAAAAAACCCTTCCATATGGAATTTGCAATTTTTCAAAAAGAACATTTTCCGGTCTATCAACTCTACTGTATCATTCTATTTTCCTTTAAATCCTTTTTCTTCTTACCCGATTTGTGTAAGGGAATTTTGTATAAAGGAATCCTTTCCTAGTGTTTAGGTAATGTGTAAAAGAAAAAAAATGGCAATATGGACTTTAAAAATAACGGATGAAATTAGATTACATATTATTTGCGAAAGGTTTACATATTATTAAATACACAATAAGAAATGTGACCGTAGAAAACCTGGCACAGAAAAAATGGCAAATATATACAAAAAGTAATGAGTTAATTAAAACCAAAGATACATATAGTACGTTTTTTTATACCCGCTTGTTAAAGATTAAGATAAAGCTGATCACGTGTGTAGAATGAGCGAAAATAGAGCGCAGAAAGAACATATTATAAAGCGTTACCAGACGTAAGTGAAAATCTAGAGTAAGACAAAGAAAAAGATGGCTAGATAATGTCCAAAATGAAGCTCGAATACTGCAAGCCAGAAATTGTACAACAGGTTTTGTTAAAAAAAGCTTTGGCGACCTAAAACAAATTAGGTTAGTTTTAATGAAAAAAATGACTATACATATATATAAATAATATAATGTAATAATTCAGTTGTACAAATATAAATGTCGTAAATGTATAAATATAAAAATTCAAATGAAATGTAATAATCTTTGACATTTATAAACTTCAAATAATTTAAAAAAAATTTTGTTATTTTTTTTATTTCAATTTATTTACATATGTGATCCACCACAGAAATAGTATGACTATATTTCTAAAAATCTACAAAAAAAAATTATTAGATTGGCAATAAATATATGTGGGCTTTAATGGGTTCGATCATGGATACTCTCAAGACTCACACGCAACTGGAGCTCCTGATGTCATTCGGGGATTACCTCCTATCTTTCGAGAAAAAATGTATTCAAAAAAATTCAAAAACAAATTTATGAATTGTTTTTTTTATCTTTTTAATTTATTTAATAATACTATACCACTAACAAGTCAAGACGATTCTCAATGTATTAAATTATTACAGCATACATTATATAATAGCAATGGAACATATAATAAAATGGTGTCTCATCCAATACAAATTTTAATATTGCGGGTCACCACATTACAACCCACTCTCTCATTTTATCTTAAATATAATTTGTTCTTTAATATACTGTTTTACATTCAAATTCAACATTTTTTCAAACAAATTAAACAATTTTTCAATCAAATTCAACATTTTGTCGAACAATTTGTTTGAATAAATGTTGAATTTGATAAAAAAAAATGTTGAATAAATTGGAAAAAATGTTGAATTTTAATGGAAAAAAGTATATATCTACATGGAAGGACTTAATAAACACTGTTGTATTTATTAATTTTTTTTTTACAAAATTATAATTACTCTTTTTTGCTTTCTTTAATTTTTATTTCCGTTTCATTTTCTTACAAGCCGTAGCATCTAAATTAGAAAAAAAATATCCAAATAAGACTTCTTGTTATAATATGTTCTTTGATTATAGTTAAAAGGTTTAGCTTTTAACATAATACAAATCGGATAAATCTTACGCCAATATTTGTACAACAATTCAACAATAATACAAATCAACACCATTACATTCAATAGATTCAATATAGGTTCAATATCAATATAGAATTGATTAAATATAATTTTGTAAGCTTATACTAAAATTATGTATAAAAAAAATGTCCAGTTTCGAACACATAAGTATTAATTTCAAATAATTTAATTTTCATATTAAATTCCATAAACATTTTGAAATCCACTGAACTGAAAATTTTAATTTAATCCATCAAATAGACCCATATTGTATACATTCATTTCATATATATTTTTGAATTTGCAAAGGAAGTAAAGGAATAGTTTGTATCGAATTATTACTTTCAAAAATATATACAATTATATATATGTGTATATTATAATAATATATGTACATGCAAATTAAAAATATAGAAAAACCAAGGATTCCACATTTTCCACTGTCCTCTAATAAATTAAAACCAACTTTTTAGTGCCAAAGCCAGGTGTCATAATCTCACCACTTAATTTATTAGTTAGTTTTTTAACTTTTTTTTTCATTTTTATTTTTTAGCTTTGGTATTCTGAAAAAAAAAAAAAGTTTTAGTTGTGGTATTTCCATCATTATCATTATAAGTGATTGAAGCTGTTAGTTAATACAATACTTATATTTGTTGCACATCAAAAATAAAATACACATCCTTTTTCAATGATTTTATTTTTTTTTTACAACAAAAACAATACACCATACTTTAATATTATAATAATTTATTTTAAATTCATTTTGATTTAAATCAACTATACACTTATGTACATATATACTATACATATATATATGTATAATATATAAAATAATAAGTTCACATTTTAATAGAGAAAAGTTTATTTTTTTTTTGGTTTGTTGTTGTTGTTGTTGTTTTTTTTTTTTTTTAAATATATAATATTGTATTAAAATATAAAAAACATCTCTTGGGAACTTAATTTAAATTTAATGGTTTTAAATAGTTTTGTATGTATTAGAAAAAAACAAAAAAAAAAACAAAAAAAAATATTTTCCATTTTCCATTTAGAAATTCTTTTATTTTTTGAAAAACAAAATTGCGTATAATGTGGATTGTGGTTTATATTGAGATGATGAATCTACAGATTAGAAAATAATTTATATACTATATAATATAAAAACTGATTTTGGTAACCCAGTTTATTATTGGGGGTTGGTTGAGGTGTTAGTTGAAAAATAAAAGTCGAAAAAAAAAAACATTTAAAACAATTTAAAAAAAAACATTAAAAATAAATTTTAATTTTTTGCTTGAATTCACTCGTGTTAGGTTAAGTCCTCAATTCTCTTTATTGTTAGTTTATTGCTAAATTTAGATTATATTATATACCATAAAAAAAAAAACATATATGAACTTCGGATATTATTGAGCCGATCGATATACTTTGCTGTAGTGAATAATTAATTTCCGAGAAATCTTTATCCTTCTGGATCTTCTAAATTTAGTTAGGGCGTCAATTTTTCAATAAAATTTTATTTTATTTTTCATATTAAATACTACTTGCCAATTTCAACTGTTCGTGAGCCAGCCAAAACCCTATTAAAATATTTTGTATTATCAGACCCAAACCAATGTTTACTAATAACAAATTAAAGAAAATTAATAAAACAATATAGGCACTAAACTGAAACAGACACCTTCATCAGTAACATTAGGTTTTATTTTAAACTCTGTTAGCTCTTTGAAATTTCTTTTAATAATTTTAATTGTAGTTATTTAAGTTCAATTTTATTATTTTCATTTTCATTCATGAGATTAAATTTCTGATTACTTTTTATTAGAATTTCAGTACAGAACATGCTATTTCTGCAATTGGAGCATTAACAGCAAACACTGCAGCGAATTTCAAAATAAAACATAATGGATTAAAATACACTCTACCTTCAATATAGCATTTTGATTGACAACATTGATCTCTTTTAAGTTTAATCAATTTATTTTGTTGATTTACAGTTATTTTGTGTAAGCCACACCGTTATTTATAAACTGATAAGCAGCCATAATATACATAACAATTTTAATAAAATTTTAAGCTCTTTTCAATAAATAGAATCCTAATATTTTGTAATATTAGTTTGGTAAAATAGTTTTAATTATTAGAAGCTTGTATTTATCAGAAGCATGGAAACCTCATTTTACCAACTAATTTTCATTAGATACAAAGTAAGCCTATTTTTAATGTAACATGTTAAAAAAATCTTTCATTTTGCATTTTTACTTATTTTTTACCGTTATTTCTATATGTGGATCTTCACAGAAGATTCCAATACTGCAGTTTTAAACATTTTTGGCCCCATTTCCCATAATTATTGTATATACTACATCGGTAAATTGACTCTCACGGTATTGTGGTATTTTGACTTTCAATTTATACTATTTGGACTATAATCTACAACATTATTGTAGTTCCATTGTCATACTTCTGTGAATATATTTTGATATATTTCACTGACATTAAATTCAGTCAATTTTTTTTCTTGCTGTTTTTCTATTTGACACCAACTTCAATTCTCCTATCTTGGGTTATTGTGTATTGATTCGCCATTTGTTTTGAATGTTTTTCTAAAGATGTTATAATATTCAGCACGTCTTTCAGGACATTATAGCTGTATTTTTTGTGCTGCCTGTGATATCTTTAATCGTTTTGAACAAAATTTAATTATAAATCTTAAAATCGAACCAATTTTAAAACTATGATACACATGCATACGTAGAAGCTTTCAATATGATTAATTTAACATTTCAAAGGCAAATTTCTTACTCAACATCCTTACTAACAACTTAGAAACATTTTTTTATATATTTTTTCTTCTACAGTTCAATCCACCATACTATAGACCCATATAACCATTTGGTTCTTATTATACAGGAGTATATACAGTGAACTGTGTTTCTAGTAAACGCCATGTTTGTCCAATAACACCTGCATAAAATGTTTTTATTAATCTAAATCAAATTAAAAATTTAAATCGAATTTAAAAAATTAAATACACATACACTCATAAGATTGCCCAAAAACAAAAAATTTAAATAAATTGCACAAATCTACTGCAGCACGATGCAATATTAGATTTGATGATTTAGACAGAAAAATTTAAATCATAATATGCAAACTAAGGTAAAAAATTTATACACACTCACATACTTTAACTAATTTGTAAATCATATCTAACATTTTATATTCTTCTGAACATCAAAACAAAAACATAAACAACTAGGACTCAGCATAAAATTGATTTTCCATTTAACTTTAACGATTACAGAGGTAGTTAGTCCTTATTTTATTTTTATTAAAATATTTAAAATACGATTGAAAATTTTATAACAATTTTATTTTTACTCATCTAGTAAAAAAAAAAAAAATATATAAACAAAACATATTTTTAGTTTTATGTATAAAAATTAGTTGATTATAACTTCCCATCATGTAAAAATAAAAAAAAAACAAAAACATATTCTACAAAGTTTATATATTCAAAACAGGATACAGGCGTTTTTTATTGTTTTGTTGTTCAAAATTTTACATAGTAAAAAAAATTTAATTTTTTGTATAAAAATTTAACCAAATAAACAAAATTTTTAATCTATATCAAATAAAGTAAAAATTCAGGATTAATTGGATTCTGCCATGTTTACAGGTTATATTAATACCATATATTATTTTTTGCAATCTGGGACTTAAATAATATTTTTTATATTAATGTTTTTATTTTTCAATTAATCAAAATTAGTAAATATACTCAGATACAGAAATTTAATAGTAATTTGTCATTTTGGTTTAGAAAATTTCCCGAATAATACAAATTAGAAACTCTGGGTATATTGCACTAAGTTTTAATATCTTAAATTTAGAATTAATATCTTCTTCAATTTAGAATTAATATCTTCAGGTCTATATATAAACTGTTAGTCTTCTGATGATGATGTAATAACCGATATCGTTAATTAAACTTAGTGAATTATACCTAGAGCTTATATAATTTTTATTATTTCCAAATGTGCCAGAATGGAAATTGGTGGAATGGAAAAATATTATAAAACCAAGAAAATGAAAGTTTTGTGAATTATTTGACAGATGCCGAAAAAAATTTAGTTTAGCACGATGTGTAAAGGCAAACACAATAAAAGAAAAACCAACAATTTTAACGTCTCAAATACGTAAGTTACACAAGTTATGGGTAATAACAATCCAGTAAAAAAAAAACGGAGCTCATGAAAAAGCTTGAGCAAATCCTGAGCAACCAGATCAACGTCGAAACTGAGCTAAAACAAATACAAACTGAACTAAAGAGTTATAGGAATATTCTTGACAGTTATTGGTAGAGAAAAACTTAATAAAACAGTTTTCTATAAAATTGTAATCTAGCAAATTCAAATGCATGATAAAATACTATAAAAGAAGATATTCAGATAAATTCAGATTATTCACAGAGAAAAATAAATAAGATAAAAGATATATATATATATATATATACTTATTTAGAGCAGGGCATTATAAAAGACTAAGACGTTACAAGTCATTGGAATTACTTACTGCACTTAATAACTTACTTACATACTTACTTGCAGACTTTGAAGGTGCAATATTGTCCACCACAGACTCTAATAAAAAATAAAAAAAAAATAATTTGAAGATCATACAGCCAATGGCTCAGCTAAGATTAATAATAATAATAATAAAGAAAAAAAATCAAATTTTCGCATTTCTGCCGATACTTATTTCCAAAGTGAAGGTGTGATCTACCTGCGATAGTGTAATGGTTTTTAATTATAATTTAATACTTGTAAAATCAAAAAAAAGATTAACCGATTTTAAAATTGAATGTACTTATAGATAAAACAAACATCAATCTATATTTAGAAACAAAATAATAACTATCGAAACTGTAAAATTCTAACATTCATTGATTATTTTTGTTATTATTATTATTATTTATTTATTTAATATGCCTTAATTTCGCTGGATAATTTTTTTTATTTTTTAGTTTCTATCATTCACAGCTTATATTAATGTATTTAAGTGAGACATTAATTTATTAATTTCTAAATACATACACACAATCAGCCGTACCGGTGAATTCGATCGAATAAAAATCGAGTACTCGTTCGTAAATTTTCAACCAAGGAATTCGAATATTTTTGATCGAAAATTTTTTCGTTCAAAATTTTATAATATTATTTTTATTTTATTTTTTTTATACATATTTTAATAATTTATTTCTAAAACAGCAATCTAAATTTATTTTTTTAATTTGAAATTTGAACTTATTTGACATAAAAGTCATTACATTTCGTTATATTTCTTATTTGAATGCATCTTTTGAAATGAGTACAAAATTAGTCTTTCACCGTTAAGAAATTCTCATCGAATCGAATCGAGAAATTCGAATAATTTTATATCGAATCGAATTCACCGGTACGGCTGAATATAAATTTTTAAACTATTACTTCATTAACATATAGAATTTCGCAACAAGTTTTTGCGTTCACATACCAGATCGCAAGCACAAGTATTGGGTTTACATACCTTAAGCACAAATATTCTAGAACACTGTATTCAATCATCCTACTCTGTTTTCAGCCTGAAGTCAATTTTTTTTTTATAACTCACATATGAATTTCTCTAAAATCTATATATGAGTTGTTAAACTAATCATATTCAAACTAGTGCTCATCTAGTTAGTTTTAGCACTGAAATACCTATACTAATCAGTTCAGTAGCCTTGAATTAACGTAACACTCTATAATTGAATTAATTATTATTGTTATTATTATTAATTAATTCAAATTCCATAATTCTTAAATGAAGAAAATTTAAAGCAAATAATATATTTTATATAATTTCTAGTTCAGAATCATACAAATGTCGGCAGCTACTACTACATACTTATCTACATAACTTCTAGATCTTATCCAATAACCCTAAATATAAATTAACCTTTTAATAAATAGAATTTTACACTTAAAAAAAAACCCCTAACCTCACTCACTTTTCTTATATTAGCATAACATACTCTGCAAACACCCTGTAAAAATGTAATTTACATATATATTTATTACAATTAAATTTTTTTAATTTTTAAATATGTTTTGGTGTAGTAATATAAATCAAAAACAAATAATTTTAAATTTATAATCGATATTTACAAAATCAATTAAATCTAATTATGATAAAATAAAAATCTTTAGATAAGATAATCACAAATTTTTCGTGCATTTCTGATTAGAAATCGTCTGTAATAAATTTAATTTAATTTCAGTTTTTAACTAATTTCAATTGGTTTTATAAATCGCGGATATGAATTTTCATTTGAATATTTTATTAATTTTAAATTTCGCAATAATTTCCGTTTACGGAGGTAAGTTTATTCAATTTTGAAATGTTCTACCGAAAATAATTATTTAAAGTAGATATTTAAAATCAGTCTTTCTCATATTAATCCAAAAATATTTCAGTATATTCGAATGCAATAAACAAAAGCAAGTTAATGAATATATAATATATATATATATATATATATATATATAATATAAAACAACAAATAATCATATTGTATATAGACTGACAATGAATTATATTAATTAGCAAATTTTCTGAAATTAATCAAGCGAACAAAAAAAAAAATTTAAAAATTTAATAATTACAATATTAATAATTTCGATGTTTGTACAAAAACAAAAAAAAAAAACCAAAAATCATTTAAGTTCGACAATTTTTTCTTAATTAATATTTTTATTTATTCAGTAAAATACCTTGAATGCTATGAATGTCAATCAGATGTTGATCCAGACTGTGCTATCAAGCCAGGAAAACAAATTGACGTAACAAAATGTCCAAGTGGCGATAAATGTGTTGTTATGGTTGGTAAGCAGCACTTAAATTAAACGAATGAAAAAAAAAATAAAAACTAAATAATAAAATATAAAATCATTCACAAAAGCATTGTAAAAATTAAATTTTTATTTTCACGGTTAAATATAATTTTTTTTTTATTTATTTTTTTTTTTTTTTTGCACAACACACAATATAGCCAATGATGGTGTTACTCATCGTGGTTGTTTTTCTACTGTTGCTGCAAATGGTTATTGTCCAGAGAAAACATGTAAAGCATGTGAATTTCCATTATGTAATATTGAATTATTTCCATCAAATCGTCTTAAATGCTATCAATGTACTGGTGGTAATGATTGTATGAATATAACAAATAGTGAAATATATAAACCAATGCCATGTCAATATTATATTGAAGAAGGACGATGTTTTACTGATATTATTAATACAAAGAAAATTGTTAGAGGTTGTGTTACCAAACAGAAAAGCAATATATGTGAAAATATTTGTTTAAAATGTAATTATGATGGTTGTAATAATGAACCAGGCACATATAATTCAACATGTCAATTTTGTGAATATAGACATGGTCCAACAACAATACCAAGAAATTATGATTGTAAAAGAAATCAAATATATTCTAATAATGATAATCCAGAGGAAAAATGTTCTGTCACAAATTTAACAGCAATATGCGAACAAGTTGTATTATATGGTCATAAAGAGAAATGTTTTGTACATTGGGATGAAAAAGATAATTCATTGAAAAGAGGATGCTCATCAAAGAAAAATCTATTTCCTACAGCAAAATTTTGGGAATGTTATGGAGATAATTGTAATAATGATTGCATTGATATGAAATGTAATATTTGTGATTCTGAAACCGATTCAAATTGTAAATATAATACAAAATTATTAAGAGATCAAAAATGTCCTGAAGGAACAATATCGTGTTTTTCATGTGAACAAAAAGGTATAAGTTAAAAATACAAAAAATTGTTTTTGTGTTATACATTTGTGTATTTGATGTATTTGCAAATAATTAAAATCGATTGTAGTCAAATATTTTATTATAAAATATTCTTAGAAATTTTCATTTATGAACATTTTTTTATTATATGTAGGTATACTCTATAACTATCTATATTTTTATAAACACTATCATTTTTTCACTTCAAATTTTCAATTTAATTTTTGAATATCATATCATATCTTTTTAGATGGAAATTTGACACGAGGATGTGGATTTCGAAAATTTGATGATAAAGAAAAATGTTATCATTGTTTTGATGAAAATGGATGTAATCGTAATTTAACCAGAGCATGCTATAAATGTACATCAACTCATAATGATAATTGTGAAAAATTAGAAAATATCGTAGATATTGAACATGAAATATGTAAAAGTATTGATGAATTATGTGTTGTAACCAAAACAAATAAATATGTTGTTCGAGGTTGTGAAAGTACAACTATAGAATGTACAGCCGGAGATCCAACATGTTTACGTTGTAATGGTACATTATGTAATATGGAAATAATTTAAAAATTTATAATGTTCAATTCATCGTTCTGTGAAAACTCATTTTTTTTTTTTTTTTTTTTTTGCAAAAGAAAGATTAATATCACATTAATTAGTTTTGAGTCTGTAAAATTTGACTAAAGTTATTTTTTAATATTCAATAACTTTTATTTGTCTATGTATTAATGTTGTGTAGGTGTACTAGGTTTTCAAATAAAATTTTATATTCTAAATTAATAAAAATAGGAGTAAGGAAGTTTTTGCATATAATAAGTTTTAAAGAGTTTGAAGTACTCATATTTTTATACCATATTAGCCTCTATGTTTCAAAAAAGGACTTACTGAATTTTCACAGAAGCAGAGTGTGAGATAATATAAGTGTAAATTTAAAATTTTATTTGTAAAATAATAAATTGATGACCATCAACTGGTTGAAAATACAAATAAATATATAAAAATTATGTAAATAATATTGTTTTATAAATTATTTGACTACAAATTCTGAGTTCATAAGTTCAATTCAGTTATAATTAAATTTTATGAATTTAATTCAATTAAAATTCTAATTTATTAAATTATGCAGTTCTGAGTGAACTGAAAAATAATGTCAATACTTTAAGCCAAAAAAATTATTAAATATGTAAACATATTGAAAAGCTAATGACATGTAGGAACATAACGGCAATTTTGCGACAAGTTTTCCAAAGTACATTTTCCAATTTATAATATTAACATCAATAATGTAAAAATAACTTGATACATTTCTGAGAATAATAATCGGAATCTAGTAGAAGAGAAATATTTTTTTTTCCTTCTTCACTTCCTTTACAAACAGAAGGTCTCCAAATAGCTCCGTTAACGAACTCTATATTTTGAAATATGTTATTTTGTTTTTGAGCCCACATTTTCCTTTAAATATTCATTTATTTTTGTATTGTTCTCTGCCAGGTATTCGAAGACCAACAAACTCCAATTTTTCACAGGTGATTCTATTCCAATGCTTTTCTTGATATCGGCTCAGACACAATTAAGTACATGTGGTTAATCCATTTATATTTTCCTCTTCACATTTATATTTTTATGTTATTCCAGCGTTTGATATTTGTTAGATTTTTATACACAATATAGAATTAACGAACTACACTGAAATCTATTTACAAAATAAAAAATTTTGACTGTATTTTTCAGTTTTAAATTTTCATATCAATATGTTTATTATCAAGTCGATTAAATTACCTAATCACTATTATGATAATATAATATCGGTATTAGATTTACAAAATATGTATAGGTAATCTTATGTAGCATTATTTTCTATATCTAGACCCGTCCGTCTTTGATAACGTGTATCTGAAACACAATTACAAATCATATAAATTGTTGTGCTTTTTTTCAGAAGCTCACATTTAATCTAACACATTTCAGATTTATATCAAGCTTTTGTAGCTTTTCTATCAACTTTCATGTATTGGAATATTATAAGTATTAACATCGTCTTTCAGGTTGTCGAATAAACTAAAATAAAGTTTTATATTCCAAATTTACATTGAAATAATTAATTTGGTGTTTGTAATTATTTTTGTTTTAATAATTATATAAATTTTTAAAAATAAATTGATTGATTATTCGATTAAAAAATATATAGATTAGAATAAGAAATATTAAAACAGACAATTTACCAATAAGCAGAGGTCAAGATTCGTCAAGGATTTTTTTTTGTCATCGCTTTTGTTTAATCCGTACTCTGAACAAATATATCAACGAGCGCTTAGTTTTGTTGACAAACGCAATAAAATAAATATAAATGACATCAGATATGCTGATGGTGCCAACTATTATAATAATCGATAATACAAACAATCTTCAATACCTTTGTGACAAAATCAATCAGCAGATAACACCAGAGAAAGTACTATATTAAGCATATATCAAAATAAACAATATCAAGTTGAATACAATAGCCAACAAACTAATCGAATGTGTGTCAAACTATATAAATATCTGGAATATTGGCTGAAATATTGATAAATAAATTCACTGCAAAATTAAAATAATACGAGCAACATTTTTGATATATAAAAATGTATGTACTTTGCAATCACGGGTTGGACATTAAACTTCAACTATGTTTTATCAACACTTTTGTATAAACAATATAGAAACTTGGACAAATGAGTGTTAAAATTTCAAACAAATTGGAAGTAATCAAAAGGTAGTGTTACCAATGTATATGCAAAATATCCTACACAATCAAAATCACAAATGTTCAAGTTCTCAGAAGAGCAGGAAAATCAAGAGAAAAACTTTTAACAATTAAACAAATGAAAATTGGTTATTTCGATCATACAATATAAAAAATAACAAAAACGATCATTCAATCATAATATACAATCATAAATTTATCCGATCATTTCGATAATATAATATGAAATAACAAATGCGAATTATTATAATTGATTATTGAGTAAAAAATTTAGAATAAAAGAAATACCAGCGGATCATAAATCTTAGTTCAGAAATACCAGAATTTAGACCGGGTTGAGAATCATACAGCAATAGACCGATAACAATACGCAAACATCGTTGTCATAATACAATAAATTAGTGTATATAAAAATATGACACCATACATCCTGTAATAGACTGGCCACAAAAGAAAACTTTAACAATTATACAAACATAGAATCGATATACATGGCCTATAAGTAAGATTTTTAAACAATTATCAGTTAAATAATAAAATTTTTATAGCTTCTCTCCCCAAATATAGTGGGATTTATAGATGTAGGTGATGGAATTTCGTATTTTTGAAATGTATTGAATTCGAATGAAAAATTGTACTAGCAGCATTGTAATTGTATTGAAGAAATTGTGATACCAAAAAATTCATTAATTTACTCTCATAACAGTATTGATCAGTACTGAAAGAAAATTTTTTTTCATACTGAAAAGCTTATAAGAAAAAAAAATTTTCGTATATTTTCATTTCTATTTTTATTAAAATAATTGGAAAAAAATAAAGTAAAAACGTTTAATATAATAAAATTAACAAATTCCTTTTTCTCAAACATAAAACAATTTCTAAACTAAAATATATATTTGTTTTTCAAAAAAAAGTATCAAAATCAACAAAATTATCACAAAATATAAAAAAAGTTAACCAACAAAAAATAAATCCATGTTTTAAGTCAACCCTAAAATTAATAATAATTATCCTAAGCTAATAAATTAATTATAATATTTTTTAAAAATTACGTACTAGGTAACTAATCCAATAATTCATATTCGTTAATGTTTTCTGTGTTTACGGTTTTGGTTAAAACATGTTTTGGTGCTTGATAGTTGTAGCAACAATCAGAATTTGACTTCAATAAATCTCTTGTTTGAGTTAAAGCGGATACCGTATTTATCGCTAAGCGATTTCGTAATTTGGTTTTAATAATATTTTGAATGGAAAACATTATTTCCACGGCCGCTCATGAATGTGGTATTGATAAAATACCCTTAGCTATTCGATATATATATATATCTAAAAACAAAAATACTATCCACATTCATTTTTTATATTGCTTACTTAAAACCAAAAATCGGAAATCGACAGTTCTTTAAGTTTTTTTAATTCTGAAAATTCAGCTAGAGCTCTATACTGTTGATTTATATTTTCAGCGTTTTGAAGTTCCTTCGGAGGGAAAATATTGCAAAGAAGAGATATTATATTATTTGTTTCTCCAGAAAGGACGTGCTTTGTTTTAAATTTTGGTGGAAAATTAAGAATAAAATTTTCAATCGACTTTGAAAATTTTATATTAATCCTGTACAAAAATTTTGATAGAACTTAATAACATCTAACTTAAATTTTTTATATCTTCTTCTAATTCTAGAAAGGAAATTGAAATGAAAACTTCTCTAAATATAGGACTGAAAAACCCCCAAGATATCAATGAAGCTATAAAAAACCTAAATATAACCATGATTGAAGCAGCAATGTCATCAACTCCGACGCAAGGTAACATCCTAAAATATGTTATTTCTCCACCTGAAATAAAATCCAAAATCATGGAAAAAAGAAACCTTAGGAAATATTGGCAACAAACTAGATCCCCTGAAATCAAAGCCAGGTTAAACCGTGCAATCAAAGAACTTAAATTTTTGTTAAATAAAAGCAGAGAAAGTTCGTTGAAGAATTACCTTGAAAGACTAACATATACCGATCTTAATGACTACTCACTGTGGAAAGCAACAAGAAAACTGAAACGGCCACAACAAATTATACCTCCACTAAGGAAATCAAATGGTAATTGGGCCAGAAGCGATGGTGAGAAAGCAGAGCTTTTTGCATCACATTTACAAAAAGTGTTTGTACCGTATCCACCAGTAATTTCAACCGACGAAAACAACAAGATTGAAAACTACCTTGAAGTGCCTTATCAAATGGATTTACCGATAAAGAAAGTCCGGATAAAGGAAGTACAGGAAATTATAAAAAACTCTGTGTCAGACAAGAAGGCTCCTGGGTATGATGGTATCACAGGCAAAATGGTAAAGGAACTTCCGTATTGCAGTATAAAATTCTTAACCCACATTTTTAATGCTATATTAAGAACTAGCTACTTCCCTGATATCTGGAAAACTGCTCATATCATAATGTTAGCTAAACCGGGGAAAGAGCCAAATGAGACTAGTTCAAATAGACCAATAAGTCTTCTGCCAGTAATATCAAAATTAATCGAAAAACTAATAGCCAAAAGATTGATTAAAATAAATAATGAACGAGATATCGTACCAGCTCATCAGTTTGGCTTTCGTCACAATCATGGAACAATTGAGCAAATACATAGAGTAGTGAACCATATAAATAATTCACTTGACAAGAAAAAATACTGTTCTGCAGCTTTTCTGGACATTTCGCAAGCCTTCGACAAAGTTTGGCACAAAGGTCTCCTTTACAAGCTTAAAAAACTACTTCCTCACCACTACCAGCAACTTTTTTCAACTTATTTATCAAATAGGAGGTTCTTCGTTAAATACAACGGGGAACAATCGTCACTAAAAGAAATTAAATCTGGGGTTCCTCAGGGCAGTGTCCTTGGCCCACTACTTTACCTGATATTTACAGCAGACCTCCCAACATCGCCGAGGGTACTCACTGCTACCTTTGCTGACGACACAGCGGTCTTAGTGTCTCATACTAATCCGAGATTAGCTTCAGAAGTTCTTCAGAACTACTTATTGGATATACAAAACTGGCTGAAAAAGTGGAGAATAAAGGCCAATGAATCGAAATCCCTTCATATCACCTTTACTAATCGCAAGGGAAATTGCCCCGCTGTTCACCTTAACGACATGGAATTGACTCACCAAGACTCGGTTAAGTACTTAGGTATGCACTTGGATAGACGCCTCACTTGAAAAAGTCACATCATCAGCAAAAATAAACAACTACGATTAAAATTCAACCAATTAATTTGGCTAATAGGTCGTTTCTCCAATTTATCCCTAGAATGTAAAGTTGCAGTGTACAAAGCTATCATCAGGCCAATCTGGAGCTACGGGTTGGAACTATGGGGAACAACTAGTAACTCCAACATCGAAATAATAGAACGCTTCCAGTCCAAAGTATTAAGGTCTATAGTCAATGCGCCTTGGTATGTCCGAAATGACACAATTAGATCAAATTTAAATATCCCATCTGTTAAGAAATTCATTAAAAAGAAAGCTGAAAAAAACTATGTTCGACTGGAAAACCATCCAAATTTACTTGCTCCTCAACTCATCAATAATGAACGAACAAGCGAGCGCAGATTAAGACGCTTCAGACCGCTGGATTTATCTACTAGATTCACTTTACCTGAGACTCCATAAATATAAATTTGAATATTAAGTCAAGAATCAATGGATTTTTGACTTAGATTACATGTCAGTTACATCACGTCAATTTTAATTCCAACATTATACTCAATATCTTTTATATTTTATGTAGATAGTTGTATAGAATAAAGACAAAAAAAAAAAAAAAAATATCTTCTTCGAGTACAATTAAATTGTATTGAAATTTAATATTGATGTATTTTAGATGCCTTGATTGTATTGAATTTAGTACAATTGTATTGAAAATTCCATCACATTAGGAAATACTATTCTAGTTTTAGATAATAGTAATAGTAATATAATTTAAGATTTGAAATATGATTTAAAATTGCAAAACCAGTCGAGATAGAGATGGAGTGACTTTTAAGTATTGTAAAATAAATTCTAACTATATGTACTAATAATTGTTCTACAATAAAATAACACTAGGGGCCCCTGTTGAGTAATTATATTTCAAGTTGAAGTCAAATTTAAAGTTTTTAAAAAAACAGTAATTTACGTACTGACATAGACTTCGCACGATATAGCAGAAACCACTCGTGTTTAATAAAAAGTTTTGTGGTTAGTAAGTTTTATTTAGGACACATAAATACACGTCCCTCATATACTACTTCGTTTCCGATATATTCCCTATAGTAAGTGGCATTTAGTGGATAAAATTACTAAAAATAAAAAATTTTGTCATTAAAGAGGTATGTATATATATACCTACATAATACATAATTTTAATAAAAACTATATTATTACTACAAATATCCAAAATTTAGAGACAGTTACTTAAAAAGATAAAAATGAAGAATTCAAGTTATTTGTTTTTTTGTTGTTTTTATATTTTTTATTTTAGATGAATTTATTTCTTTGTTTTTATTTGGCATATGTAGATAGATTCATTTGCAAGTCCATATGTAAATTTTAATAACTGATTTGTTTGCTTTTGTTTATTATTTTCATAAGATCTCACTTATACATAATCTATTTGCTGAATAATAAAATCATATGAGTAAAAAATTTTCAACTGTGTGCGCATTTTTCTTTTATATATACATCTTATATCACATCTCAGAAGTTCATTAAGGATTAGGAGAATCGAAATAAAATAAAAAGGTGTCTACTGCGCAGGACCTTAAATGCTTGTCAATTATAATTATAGATAATCTATATACTTAAATCTGTCATAAGTTAAACAATTTTGCCGGTTAAAATCATATAAATTCAGTATAGAACATACTTAAAATAGTATAAATATAAAAGTGCCACACAGTATATTGGTTACCAAAATTTAAAACAAATCACTTTAAATAATAATTATTTCTCTTAATATTCAATTTTCAGCCGAAAAACAAATAACTTACAAAAATATTATTTATTTTTAGAATTTATATTTATTTACATACTTTCAACTTTGATCCTCAAATCAAATTAAAACTCTATTCAAAATAACTAAATCCCAAGTTTATGTAAAATGAAATGATAACATTAAATTTTAATAACTTCTAGCCTATATATATATATATATATATATATATATATATATATATAAGTTATCGTATAATAGTAAATAATAAAATAAATAAAAAAAAAAAATACATTTATATTATACAAAAATGTAAAAACAATAAAAACAACAACAATAATCAAATCAAACAGATTTTTTGATAAATGATGAATTGAAAATTGTTTATTCTTACTTTCATTCTGTTATTCATGTACTTTTCGATAACTTTCTGATGACAACTTAGAATCCTTAGTAATTTTTACACAATTTTATATTTTTCTTATTATTATTATTATTATTATTTGTTAAGTAAATTTTACCACAAAACACAACAATAAGGATATACATGTTCTCAAAATCCTAGAACATTGTATATAGTATAAATAACTTTTACATTTTATATTCACGTTGACATTTTCTTTTTGAAAATTGTATTTTTTTTTTTTTTTTTGGTTTATTATTTTATGTTTTTTGTATTCTTGTTTTTTTCGTCCTTTATTTCTTAATAGTTTGATTGATGTTTTTGCTATGTCATTCTTGAACGATTTATTGTTTGATGAATTTCCGGTGATGGTGACATTGTGACAAAATCATGATGTTGTAAAATACCACAAAATATAATATAAACAAATACAAAAAAAAAAAAAACAAAAACAAAGAAAAGGAAATACAAAATACAGAAGTTAAAAATAAAGACTTTACAAATAATAATAACAACAAAAACAAAATATATATATATATATATATAAAATTTAAATATTGTTGAAAATTCAAATTAAATTATAGGCTGAAGGAAAAAATTGCTAAATGAATAATGCAATTGAATAATAATTATGTAAATGGATATAAATATTCAATTTGAAATGAAAAATCTGAATTTTAAAACAAATTATAGAGAAAAAACAAAATGGAGATTTCTATTAAAATTAAATTAAGTATATAAACAAAAAACTGATATAATACTTTTAAAAAAATAGCTTATCTTTTCTTTATTCAATTTGTATCAGAGCTAAAAAAAAAAAAAACATTAATATTATTCATCGATGAACGACTTCAGAATTTGGAAGGGGTTGCAAGAAAACTTTATATATTATATATATAGTTGGACATCTAAAGAAATATGAACCAATTTAATTATACTACAAATTTAAAGGAAACCGACGCCCTAAAGAAGAAAGATATCGTGATTGAAAAATTCATGTACAAAACATAAACAAAATTATTTTCAGGAATTGTTTCGTTCATGTTAGTGTTTAAAAGCACCAAATATTTGTCTTGAGTTGCAGCAGATAAAATTAAAATTACGATAATGGTAACTAATGTCCACGATGGATAAAGCACAGAAAAAAAGATGAAGGCATATGTGAGAAAGTTTTTTTGATACACCTTAACTCAGTCAAATCGATTTAATTGTGATAAATAGCTTAATTAATAATTATTTTTAGCTTTACAAGATATTATATATAAATTTTTATAATTGTAAATAGAAATAAGCTAGTAAATGGTTAATAAAAAGCTTAAATTGATTTAACAGTCACTATAGTACCTATTTAGGTACCCTGTCCTAATAAATAATTTATTAACTTATATATAGGCAAAATGACTTGCCTATATAAACCTAAATATAGACAATATACAATGCCAAGTTCTTATATTAAATATTATTATGGTTTAGCTAAGACGGACATTGAAATTTTTGAAATCAACAACTCCATATAATTAATACACCATTCTGTGGAGCATTTCATTCTTCACAACTAAATCGATGCTGAAAGTCTGGTTTTAAACTGAACTAAACCTGAATTAATAGTCAGCTAGCCTAAGTAATAATTAAAAATAGTCATAGGTGTAAATACAACAGTATAAGCTCTAAAAAAATTTATATTGTTAAAAAAAAAAAAATTATGAATATATATCATGACAATAAATAAATAAATAAATTTTTGGCAAACAAATGAGAAAATAAGGAAATTTTTTACACAACTAATGCAAAGGATTTAAATTTTTATCAATTAGTTATTAACAAATTTGAATTTTTAAATTTTAATGTTAAATATAAATTTTATAATTAATTACAAATAAGGTATTGAATAAATAAAGAAAAATAAGAATATCTCTGTCTCTGTCTCTGTGCACTAAGAACTAAAATAAACTATGAAATAAAGCACAAATTTGATGACAATGAAGGGATTTATTCACACAGAATAACTATGGATATAATTGACAAAGAGTTAAATAAAAAGTGTTTTCAAATTTATTGAAAGATCAGAAATGCCATGTATACGAATAGATTTATGGATGGATTTTATAATAGGTCTGACAGCATCAGTAACATTGTCACTGTAAAATCATATGTTGTTACATCAATAATGATATAAAAAATTGGTTCGAATATCAACTATGATTCAAAGTTCAAAATTACTAAACCTGTTAAAGAATTTTATTTCAAAATAATTTTTCATTCCTCTGCAATTAATAGATCATGCTAAAATTGATACCGTATGCGTAAAACACTACCTGCAAAACAATTTTTTCACTTTTATGGTATACGAAAATGATGGAGGTATTCAATTTTCGTATCTGCAATATAATCAATTTTTTTGCATTACTGTTTCATCCTCTTTTTCATCTTAGCAAGTTGAAGCTCAAGCCTTCCGGTATGTTTGTATATAAAGCCATGTCCTATAATTACTCCTAACCTTCGTACTGGAAATCATATTTCTTATTCTATCGTTTACCTTTTGGAAACTATAATATTAGTAAGTAAATATTGTAAACAAAACAATTATATAAATATATATATATATATATATATAAATATGTATAATTTAAAAGTCTATATTCATAACTCTTTAAATCCATCTGTGCAAAAAAACTAAATAACTTCCAAAATTTAAATAAGCTCAATCGATTTAAATATATATATATATATATGTATTTTTTTTAAATAATTCGAATAACAAATAAATAAAAGCAAATTGAAGAGAACCAACAGAACCGAAAATAATTTTAAATAATCATTTTCCGGATACAAAAAAAAAAAAACAAAAACAAAAAAAATATAAATTAAAAAATTTTCCTCCTTACAAATACTTTGTTTTACTTAAAAAAAAAAAAAAAAAATTTAAAATAAAATTAAATTTAAAATTAATATTGAGTTCAGACTCTTAAATAAATATTTATTTTATTTTTCAACAATCCTCAATATTAATTTAATTAAATATAATAAAATATCATTTGAAGGACAAAATTGAACAACAAATTTGTTTTATTTTTTTATTTTTTTCTTAATCCTTTTTTCATTTTGTTTTCTTTATTTATTTATTTATTTTTGTTTAGTTTGTTTTTCTTCTTTAATTTTTTTTTATTTATTTTTCTTTTTTATTCTTTATCATCTTTTTCGAACACTATTTCAACTTTTTATTCTTATGACTTTTTAACGATTTGAATCCAAAATTTAAAAAAAAAAATACATAATATTAATATATATATCTATTTATATACATATATATATATACATATATATATATATATACCATTATTTCTGTAATCAATGAGTAGATTATTACGCCAATACAACAGCTATACAAACATTGACAACAACATTAAATGTTTTTATATTCTAAAATAATTGTTATAAAAAAGTTCAAAATATGTAACAAATTTAATTTTTAGTTTATAATACTCAAAATTAAAATCGATAGGATAAGAGAAAAGAAATAGACAATTATTCATTTTATGGAAAATTGTTAGCGAATTACATATAAAATTTGATTAATTTGTAGAATGTTTTTTATACAATTTTTAAAACTATAAGATGATTAGATAGGCAGTAGTAACTGACGATAATTCACCGACACACTCACATCAATAATGTTTAATGTGATATACCACGTGAAATTAGTATACATTCAAAAATAACAAAATTCAAAATACTAATATTATTTTTTTTAATATAAATTAAAAAGGTCAAGTTAAGAAAGTATTCAAATAATTTCATATAATTTCATATATTAGCATTTCCTAGCATAAACCTAACCAAAACCCGGCTTTCGGTTATGTCTTCTGTGCTGCAAATGTAAAAAAAAAACAACATGCTTACCGTCTTGTTTTCGGTTATGTAAATTGGTAGTAAAATTTGAGCATACAAAGTAGCAAAAAAATTTACGAATAGTTATGATAGTTATGAAATTAATGATCGTCATTGCTCTGGCTTAGTATACTGTGAAAAGTGGTAAAAAACATGAAAATATGCAACTATAATCTATACTGTTTGTATATTTTATTACATATCTGAATAAAAATTTAATTGAAAAAAAATTAAAAAAAAAAAATCTCAATTCACAAATCAAAAATGTATGCTCCATAATATCGAAGATACGACGTCAAAAGTATACATATGTCTATTTGACAATTGATTCAATGTATTTCACAGCGTTTTTGACATTTTCCCCACAACAGCTAGAACTAAAATTACAAGCTCCAGTAATGTTTCTACGAAATTTCAATAACTCAAAAATATGCACTGGTATTCTATTAATAAAAAAAGCATTACATCATCATGTTGTTGAGGCACAAATATAAACCTACAACTATTTTATATTGAACCAATCATGTCTTCGAATATCTGCTATTCAACTTCTAAAATGTTTTTGAAATACCATTTTTTTTAATGCAGTTCGTAAATAAAATTAGATTCAATTTTTTATCTGAATTTAGGTTAATTTGCTAGTATGTATTGTTTTACAATAAAAGTCTTGTAAATTTATGAAGTATAATCGTCAATTCAGTATTACCAAAAGCATGGTATGGTGATCTTTCCTGCTGCATCAGAATTTTAGTTTATTAACAATTGTTCATAAGTTTTTATTTTAAATTTTTGATATAATTTCGAATGGGTACTGAATTACTAAATTTGGTATAAAAAAAATACGAATTAAAAAATCCTAGATTATAAAATTCAATTTAAAAAAATTCTCGTTGACATTCTGATATTTTATACAAAATATAAAAGTCAAAAAATGCACCCAGCTGGGTAGATCGTCTACCTTTCAACCGTCAAGGTCTCAAATTTGATTTCCGATGACAGCACATTTTTAGGTTTTGTAGGTCTCCAGTACTCTGTTTTATTGGGATAAAATAAATGACAATAAAAAAATAATATAGACCCATATATTAAAATGCAGATAAACTGATTTAAAAATAAATAAATAAAAATGTAAACGTTTTTTCAATTACTTAAATTTGGCATACATTTTTTTTCTTCATCATGATTTGTCAACAAATAAATTTTTTCTAATAAAACCACATCTGTGCAAATGCAAAGGGTATCCACTAGTACACATATCTTTTACATTCGAAATATAAATTTACACATCATTATATATACACAATGATGGACAGATTGAGAACAAGGATTATCCTAATTGAAATGTAAAGATTTAAAACAAAAAATAACCTTACCTACACATATACACACCTATTGGGTAAACATAATAGAATTTTAGTTTACAAAATTTTTGGAAAAATGCCATCAAAAACATTTAAATAATTACTCAATACTAGACAAAAAAGAATAAAAAATACATATTTCAGAATTATCGACTGAATATTCCATAATAGGTTAGATCAACTCAAATATATTTTTCGTTGTTTCAATTTAACTTGTAAAACAAAAAAAAAAAAAAAATTATTGATTGCTTTTTGTCTAATTTTCTTGCTTCAAAAAAAAAAGCGCTTTTTTTTTTTACTCACTAATTACATTTACTAATAAACAGGAAATTGCTTTTAAGCTGTCAGACACGCTAAAATTTAATAAGTGATGTAAAATTCTCTCAATACATTAGATAGAATCTTTATCTATGTATATATATATATATATATATTGTACAGTTCATTGAAATTTTCATAATTTTTTCCAGTTGGAAATTTGTTTACCATTGCTTTTGCCATGTTGAACAGAAGAAGATTCTGGCTCGTTTGATTGTTTGCCTTTTTTTTTGGCTATGATCTTTTTATTGAAATTTCGAAAATGGATTTCCTGCTAAGAAAATTAGGAAATACAATTTTTTTTTTTATTTATATTTTTTTTTCAATTTTTTAAAAGGACAAAAATTGAATTAACGATTTTAACAGTGTTTAATGGATTTTGTTTATTTTTTTTTTTTTTTTTTTTGAAAAATAATAAATGAAAGTATTTCAATATTCAACAGATGAAAAGGTCCAAATTATTTAGAATAAAATTAAAGGAATTATTAGTTTAGGTTATTCAAAATGAAAATGAGGATGATATAGGGTGGGGATACATAAAAATGTTTTCGAACTATACTAAGTAAAATTTATTTTATAAATAATAAGTATGACCTATTTTTTTTATAGATGAAGGAAGCTCAAGGTCGCTTTTTAAAAAGTTTTTAACTGTGAAAAATTATCTCTATATATTTTTGTAATAAAAGTCATTTTTATAGTCTGTGTTTCTATTACAATACAAATCTTAAATTTATTTTTAAAAAAAATTAAATACAATTTAAAATGAATTTATATAAAAATATAACTTTAAATACCATTTTCTTCGATTATATAAAACTCGTTTAATTTTTTCTAATTTTCATTTTATATAGAAGATAAAAATAGAAAATTTCAAATTAAATTATTAAGTTAAAAGTACGATTTTCATTAAATTTTCCATTAACTTAGAATTTTATTTGTGAAATTAAAATTACCAACAATTAACATTAACATTATGAAAATATTATTAAAACTGGATTAACAAAGTTTCGGTCGACTTCATCAATTGCTTATTTTCATTATAATTGCATCGATTTAACAATAGATTTTATTATTATTCAAATATTCCACTATTAAATGCTACAATATATTTATCTCAATTTAAATATATTTTAATTAATTTATTAAACTATAAATAGAGTTGTGAAATTATGTTTAAATTCTATGAAATATGAAACAAAATATTTAAATTAAATCTAATTCAGAAGAAATTATTGTAAAATTTCTACTTTCAAATACCTACTGTGTACTTACTATTGTTGTAGCATTATAAGACCGCAGCTGTGACAAATTTTGAGATATAAATAATATTTCCTAAATTATTATAAACGGTTACTATAACATGGCTGTATTTCATTTGCCTAAATATCATTTGGCTGCATTTAATTTGCCTGTATATTTTCATTTACTTACAATACCATTTACTTGTATTTTAATTTGTCTGTATATCATTTGCATATATATTTCATTTGTCTGTACATATTTATATGCCCAATTTATGCCAATTAATCCCAAATATCAAATACAAAACCTAAAAATACAAAAATTCAAAATTCAAGAATTCAGAATTCAAAAATCCGGATTTAATTCATTCATAGTGGTTTGAAATTCAGCCATTTTATTTGTATCCAACAGCGGCTATTCATAAAAATGATTTAGGTAAATCATTCTGGAAAAAGGCGTCAGAATAACTCAGAATCTCTTATATATATTCATTATAATATATACATATATATACATATATATATATATATATAAATATATGTATAATATTTATCATATCCAGTATCCAGTATATCCAGTCAAATAAAATCCATTCAAATGAAATACAGGCAAATGCAAATACAGGCAAATGATTCTACAAGCAAATGAAATATAGGCATTAGACACGCTCCCTTATCAAACATAATATCTTCCTATTTACCAATTTATCTGAGCCTAGTTCTTGTTAATCCCGCACATTTACAATATAACACATAACTTGTAATTAAAGCGCGCAAATAACAAGATATTTACCTATTTAACAATAATTGTCAGTACTAACAAATCCCAAACAGTTTGCGTTGCTTATTATGCAAGCAATGACCTGTCAGTATACCCATTATTGTTTCAAACCTATTTTTACTAAGCAAAAGCAATTTCTTAATTCTCAATTAATCAATTTTTGGCAATAATTTAATGGAACCTTACAGAACAATAAAATAATAGTAATAATACTTAATATAATATAAACAAAAAAATCAAATTTAAATAGCTTCTATAAAAAACAAAAAATCCTTATTTTAAAATTAAAATTGCACTGAATTAAAACTTAATTAGTTATAAGTAAAATTGTAAAAACTAAAAACACTCTGTACGAGCAATTGAGCTCATTTGAGTAAATAAATGAATAAATAAATAAATTAAAAATATTTTCTCATATCAGTTAGAGATTACTTATCTTCTGGTTTTACTTTCAATATCACAATATCGAATCGTTTTAATTGGTATGAATCATATGTTTAAATATAAGATGAGTTGAGGTCAATGCAATAGCATCATCTACAGCAATGCAATTCGCTGCCTTGTTCATCTATAGGCTAGAGTATCGTTGAACCCAGCAAAATTTTACTCAACATCTTCTACTGAGATATTCAAATAAAAATCTACATTTATAAAAAAAAACACCAAATCTAGTATAAAAGGTAAGTAAAGCCCCTTAATAGTAGATTGTAAGCATCTCCTTCTCATCTGTATTAATTTACTACCTGTTAAATTTCCCGAGAGCCCAGCAAAATTTTACTTCTACTTAAATTTTTAAATAATAACTTATGCATATTTAGTGCAAAATAGTATAAAAGGAATGTAAAGTCATGATAGACAGTAAGCAAAAAGATTATAGGTCTAATAATAATATTTATTTCATACCCTAAGCAATTTTCGGCAAACTTCTGCTTGGAAGATGCTATTATTATAATTTCGCTATTTCTAATAGATCATCTTATCGTAATTTTTTAACTATGTGTATAATGAAATCACGACTGTTAGTTAAAGACTGGTTTATTAAGTCATATGTGATACTTGAAATATATTATAAAGTACCGGAAATTAGAGTGATCATTTGACATGTATTAAATCAATATACAAACCATTAATCTAAATAGCTAATTCATCATAATATATATATATATATTATATATATGTATGGTTGATAGATCAAAAATTCACTCAAGTAAAACGAAAATGTATTAAATTATACGAAATTTTAACTAATTAAGAAACCAAATAATCAGAATTAAGAATAAAAATAAATAATCAATTGAAATCAAGTTGAGAATATCAATTATACATAATTACTAATCATTATTATTTCATTGTCAACACATACGATGACATTGTCCTTTTTATATACATAATACGTGACAAGTTCAAATTAAATATTTTTACAACATAGATCACAATCACTAAAAATTAAATTAAATATTACATTAGGAATTTTGTTATTTTTGTTTTTTTTTTTATTATTCTATATAAATAATTATGTTCAAATATTACACTTATTTTATAATTACATTTTTTTTTTATTTATTTATAATTTAACACATTTTGGTTTTATGTCATATAATTGAAATTTAATTTTGATAAAAAAAAAAAATAATAACAAAAAAAATTAATCAAGAGAAATTTATTTTTAATTAGACAACAAGATAAAATTACATATATATAATAATTAACAAAGTTAAAATTTTCATTTCATATACATAGTTATATTATCATATTATAATAAATCATTGTTATTATAAATAATTAATATAATATAAATTAAATAAAATGTACATAAAATGTAAATAGCGGTTGAGACTTTACAAAAAATTAACATGTCAAAATATTTTGAATTCGGTTATAGACCATTGCACTCATTCAATACAATGTATACGCATATATACATAACATGCATATTTATGTATAAAATATCAGTACAATATTATATATTATGCTCCTACTCTATACATATCATAATGTTTAATCTGTAAATTGAAAAAAGTACTGTACAATAATATCTTAGCCATTTTACTATCGATTCTCATTATTATTTTTTTTAAGTAATATAAGGAGAAGACTGAACAGAATGAATTATTATTCGACCGAGCTCATGCATGAGCCCTCAAACAGTCGAAAAGTTTGGGCCCTGTATAAAAAAATAATGTACAACAAAAATGAAAACTCACCCAATAAAAGTATTATGCAATTAGAAATAAATGATAAAGTCGTGACTGAAGAAACAGAAATAGCAGATAAAATGAATGAACTGTTCATTAATGTTACAAAAAAAATTGATATATCTACAGAACCTATTAACATAGAATCACATCAACTCATTTAGAGGTAACATTCATAACAACTTTGACTTGTGGTCTACAAATGAAGAAGAAGTGAAGGAAGCCATCAAATTAATCAAGTCATTTGCATTCACAGGTTACGATGGTATTTCAGGCAAATTTTTAAAAAAGTTTTCGGCCCGGCTCGTTCCTGTAATTGTTAAGCTCGTAAATCGTTCGTTTGTTTCCTCCACATATCAATCAATCATATAATCAATGAAAACTTCTGTCATTTCTCCTATTTTATAACTACCGTCCAATTGCAGTTTTGAATTCTTTATCAAAAATATTTGAAACAATCATCAAAAAAAGACTTTGTAATTTTGTTCTCAATAACAATATACTCTCCACTGAACAGTATGGTTTCGAAAAATTTTCAAACACAACAGCAGCTTGCCTCAGTCTCACTAATTTTATCACCAACAATTTAGATAATGGGAAATTTGTAGCTTATGTTTTCCTAGATTTTCAGAAAGCATTTCATGCTAGCGAAACTTGCTAATTGCAACTTCAACGAAAGTCAGCTAAAATTCTTCAAATCTTTTCTTGAAAACAGAACCCAGGGTGTCAAAATTGGCTCTACATTCAGCTCAAATAAAATATGTATTCAGCTCATACATTCAGCTCGAAAAAAGGCATTCCTCAAGAATCTATTGTGGGTCCGGATATTTTTAAGCTATATATAAATGATATATCAAAACTTAGTCTGAAAGGTAAAATACAACTTTATGCAGATGATGGTGCTCTGGAATACGCAGAAGATTCTGAGACAGAACTAAGATCATCAGTAAAACACGATTTGAAATTGATAGAGAAATGGAGAACTTTCATTAACTGAAACTAAATATAAAAAAAAAACTAAGATCCTATTACTAGGTTAAAAAAAATATACAAACAACCCATTTAACTTTAATACCAAAAATATAGAAATTGTGATTAGCTATAATTACTTAGGATTAGTCATTGATAATAAATTGAAATGGATGGAACATATTCATAAAATTATTCAAAAAATCTCTCCATACATATTTATAATACGACGTTTAAGAAATTTCATTTCAACTAAGGCGCTTTACCCAATTTATTCTTCTTTTATTTTATCCTACATTACCTATCTAAATCCAATTTGGAGTGGTGCAACTCACCAGTTAATTTCGAAACTAGATATTATACACAAAAAAGCTATCAAACAATTCCATTTCTATCATTTGAAACATCCAAGCAATTTACACTATTCTGAGAAATATTTAAGTTTAAATAACATTTGTACAAAAGAACTGTACACCACTACATTCAAAATTATAAATAATTATTTAAAGCACAACTTTATTCTGAATAGAATGATTGACGTTGACCGTTATAACACACGTAATAAATTTAATTTCTATTTATAATTATTTAGAGCGAACAATAGAGATGATAATTGTTTATATAGGGGTCTCAAACAATTTAACGACTTACCAAAAGCGCTCAAAGAAATAAACGAAATTTATTTTAAATCCCATAATAAACAATAATAGTAATAATTGTACTTAATAATAATAAAAAATTAATAATAATAGTAATAATAAGAATAATAATAAAAATAATAATAATAATAGGCTATAAATATAATTATTTTATAAGTCAGTAAAAATTCTTGTAAACCTAATAATTTGATCACACAGCAATCGCTAAGATCAATAAATTTAATTTATTTTAAGAAATTGTAAGCAATTTGAAATCTAATATTATAATTGAAATTAATAAAGAAAAAAAAAAGTGATAGATTTTTAAAAGGACTGTTACTATCTTTTAGAATATTGATTAAACAAAGAAAAACAGTTGAAAAAACATTGAAATCGGTCGATAAACGAAGATTTATTTATTTATTTATTTTAAACAGTTGATCCTACATCTGTAGGCCAACTTTATTAGTCATTTTCTCTTTCGAATTGTGGGCTTTAGAAAACGAAAATTAAACGAAGATTTTAGAGTAGGTACAGTTTTTCATTTTGTTAATTTTGAAAATTTGTAACGATGCTAGCATTACAAAAAAATACGAAAATTTTCAAATCTTCAATTGTTCAAGAATGGAAATAAATTATTATGCAAAAATATATTTCATACAACAAATTAATTTGATATCAATTGGCTCTCCTTAATATAAATATTCAAATATTGATTTTTCTGTACACATGTGAATTTCTATATATTTTTATTGTTTGTCCAGTTTAAGGGTGAGAACTTAAAATACAAATAAATTTAATGAATTTTAATTTTTTCAAAAGTTGCATTAAAAATAGTAAACAAAAGCATTTAAAAATACCAAATAAAATTTTGGTATCTATTATATCGAAAAAAGGAGTTTTTGAGAATTTTCCATCGAAATTATTTGAATTTTATTTTTAATAAAAATTTTCCACCAACTCCAGTCTAATTCGTTTAATTTTTTTTTTATTCAAAAACAAGATAAAAATAAAAATTGCATTAAGCTATCCGATTTCCCTAAATTACATTTTATACGATTGTTTAAGAAAATTCTACTGCTTGGAGATTAAAAAACTACCACTCTAGTTACTAAAACAAAAACAAACAAAAAAAAATTCAAACTATTTAAAAATTTTTAAAAAAAGATCTGATATATTTATCTTTATGGGCATGATATATATAAATATAAATTTACATATTTATTTTATATAAATATGCAAAACCAATAATTATAATATCATGAAATTAGGATATATAGAAGCGACAAAATAGAAATATAATCACACAAAAAATTAAGGAACAAAGAGATAAAGATTAAAAAAAAAAAAAAAATAATTGCAATAACAAGAAAAACAAATATCCCCATCTCCTACCATTCTGATTATTCTATAATTTATTGTAATTGTTATTCTCTATTTATATTTAAAACAACAACACCAACATGTCTATAGAAATAAAATAAATGGTATAAATTATGTAAAAAAAATGTTGGCGAAAAAAAAAAAACAAAAACACAAAACAAAAATATTCCCTCGACATTTTTTTGTGCCTTTTTAAATAAAATTTTTATTTTTTTTATAGAAGGAAAAATGCTTTAATTTTGATTATTTGTTCAGACGTCTATTTAAAACAATTTCAAAATAATTTTTTTTTTTTTATTGTATGCTGCAAAAAGTAATAAATATAGTAGAAAAGTAGTATAAAAGTAGGTACATATGTAATTTAAAATAATTTTGCAAATAAAGAACTCTGGAATAAGATGAATATTGGATTAAAATGCGAAGACCCATAATAGACATTAGCTAATTTATGAATTTGGAATACAAAATATAAGGTATATAGCTACTGCTTAAGTTGACAATCTTCAACCAAAGAGGTCCACTGTAAAACCGCAGCATCTCGATTCTTTGCTAGATCACCCAGGGAGTCTAGAAAGTAGGTCTCTAATATGGATTTTTATTTTTCTAAATTATTTTAGGATTATATTTTCATCTTTGCAAGCTCTGCATATATAATTTGAGTGAAACCCAAGCCATCTGGCATGTTTGTTTACCTGCAAAGCAGAATTCTATTATAAAAAGGCATAGTAAATAAAAAATGAAACCATAACATAATTTTCAATAAATATTTTTCTATTCGAAATACCATCATTATATTTAATCTGTAAATTGAAAAAAGTACGGTACATTTCATTATTATTCTTCTAAATTAAAAATATTTAAAAGAATACATAGCGAAACTAAATATTTTTTTGAATTTTCAATTAGAAATTTCAATAATAGGTAAGTCATTTTAACATACAAAAATTTTTATTTATCAAATTGTCATAACTCACCCATTGCCAGAATTAAATTTAAATTTATTTTTTTTTTTTTTGATTAAATTATTACGTGTTCGGTTGTTGTCTAAATATAAATCATTGAAAAAAAAATGTTTCTATGCCAATGGTTTAAATAAAATATTACATGCACGGTTGTTGTCTAAGATAAGCCAATACAAAATAATATGTAGATAGTCTGATAGTACCAAGTATAAATTTGAATTATGGAAAATAATTCATAAGGAAATATTGAGTACGATTTTTTATCAAACTTCCTCGAATTTCAAGAAGCGGGCGAATACTAGTTATATTAAAACTATCGAACTTGTTGTTTTTATTAAAAATAAAATGCTATGGAAATTTTAATAATTTCTAATTAAATTTATAATTACATAAATTTATTTTATAGCTTTAAATTCGTTGAAATTGTAAATATTTAATTTAACTTTCTGAAATCAAATATTTCAATTTGGAATTCAAAACTCTATGAATTATCAAATTTCTGAACAAAATGTGCAAATTAAATCGCAGTTTACAACTACATTCTGTGACCTATTACGATTATGCCATAAAATTTACATGTAATCATAGATTTGCTTCCTTAAATTGCCTTAAACTAGTTAAAAGTCAATATGGTTGTGTTAAATATGTGCAATGTATTAAAAATATGTAAATTAAAATTAAAGTTAAAAGAAAAAAATTGTTGCAAATAAAATAAAGTAGAATTTATTAACAAATACACATAATCCACGAATCATAGTTTATACAACGGCCAAAGCTTCAAATGAAAACAATTTCAATAGATACTATAAATAAGCGCTAAAAATTAAGCACTGACCCTGAATCATCTAGTTACATGAGTTTTATTTGTTGTCAGATTCATTGTAGATATAATTATTAACACCTCGATTCTACCCTGATGAAAATGACACAGCTTATAAGTTATTAGATTCTGTTCTTATTATTATTGAATTGACCACAATTGAAATTATAGTCTGTTTTATAAGTACTAACTACAGAAGGTTTCGGCTCTATGCGATTTTTAAGTTTGTCGTGGTATATAGAACAGAACCATTGAATGCTATATAAAATTAAATCAGTGTAATAATTAATAGAAATGTTCAAATATATCAGAACAAATTATTTCTAAATATTGTTAATAGCTCTGTGAAGTGTTATAATGCTATATCAAATATTATGTAATATAAGTAAACAAAGGGATTTGAGAAATATTTAAAAATAAATTATTAATATTTCTAAATTACTAGATATTGTTAACTTTACAACCGTGTTATGCTATATATATAATATTCTATTACATAGATATTCAAAGGTATTTTTTATTCTCTTTCAATCATAAAATTCACTTCAACAAACACGTCAATGTGGTATTGGTCAATTAAATTGGTTAATAACTAACTCCTAAAAAATCTTTCAAAAAAATACACTTTCCACTTTATGCTTCCACATCACACTTAGTATTAATTTAATTGTTTATTACCAAATTTATTAAATTCTTTAAACTATTTTTGTTTAAAAATTTACCAAATAAAAATATGGTCAAACTATACATCAAAATTGAATTGTTTCATCAATTTATAGATGAATTCAGTGGTTAGATATCTCAAATGTATACAAGTTGTATTATAACCTCTTAAAGTATTTCTAAAGATTTCCATTGAAAGACAAAAGTTAGCTAACTAAAAACTATAATAAAAACTTTTCCTTTATGATGGAAACTTCACTTACTCATACTCATACAACAACTACATTTAAATACCTACTCTAAACAAAAAAGTGGTCTTATGAACTTTTGTTTCCATTCATTCCACACACAATAATATAGATTTAACTAAAACTTTTACAATTATATAATAAAATGCAAATATTTGATATTGATGTCAACTACATTTTTTATTTACTCCACATTATTGTGTATGAAATGGTCTGTAATACAAGTCCTACAAATTATTCACAAACTTGTTCTTTCTTGAAGTAAGATAATAGATTTGTTATTTTTAATTTCTAATATGTATAGTAATCCGTAACAATGCTTCAGTAATCCAAAATACAGTCAAAGTGTAAAATTTACGACATAAAATCTTCCAAAATGTATATCGTAAAAGCTCTTGAATACTATTCCGAAATGTTTAAAATACGTAGTGGAAACGTAAAATATATATAGCGAAAAAATATATGTATACATGTTATAGCATTACATTTCGGAAGCCACCCAATTTATATGGAATACTGTGCTGCTCTCATATATGCTTTTAAGACTCACTTTAAGTGATTGTGCAATGCAAAGAAATACTTCTATAATCCGTACAAATTAATATTTTGACTTAAAACCCAAAATCATTTATCGATAGCTTTTGTTTATATAGATTATGTAGATACATAGATATGTAGATACACAAATATGTAGATATATAGATATTGCGATATAAAGATTGTGTAGAGTTCTGTAAAGTTGTGTAGAACCAATCGAAGAAAAAAAAAATTCTTGGGTCTGAAAGGGATAAAAATCAACAATGTCCTAAAGTTCGATTTCTCGACACTAACGAATTTTCTGAAAATTCATATTACTTATTAGGAAAACAAATTCCAATTTGAGCTTTTTACCACTCAAGTTGTTTTTTTTTTGTTAAATTTATAATTTACAACTACCACAACAATACAACTTTAATAATTTGTTATACAATTTTTTTTATTTTTGTTATTTTTGTTATTTTTATGTAAAATAAAGCTAAAGATTTTCTGTTTTATGTACACACAGGATATACTCAAACAATGAGGATTACAATGTTAGAATAATTTTTAAAAAATATATTTAGCATAATTTAACATTTTAATTAATCGCTTAGGCCTAAGGATAATATTTTGATAATAATTAAATGTATTTAAATAGAATGCAAAAAAGAAAAAAAAACAATAATAACAATAAAAAATTGTGTTCAAAGTTTAAATAGGTATTTAAAGAACAGAATAACATATATATATATATATATATATATATAGTAGTAGGTATACACCTAAAAAATAATATAAAAATCACTTCAATTATAACATACCATAAAATCTTAACTTTTTTTAATTTTTTACTGTTAAATATAATAAATATATACATTATGTATTTATATTTAAATTTAACATAAAAAAGGGATAATTATTATAAAAATAAATAAACACGTTTTTTTAATAAAATAATATGAACATGTTATGATAATTTATTGTTTTAACAATTTATATATACATATATATATATATATATATATATATATATGTATATATAAAATACAATATGAGTACAAAAATTGAAAATACATAATCATAAAATTTATTTGAAACACACAAAAAAAAAGACAATTTTTATTTTTAATTTTCAATTTTTTAGAAACAAAAAAGTCAATAAATTCAATACAAAAAAACAAATGTAATTGTATTGTGGTTGTGGTTTTTATTTAGATTGTTTGTGGTTATGGTTTTATTTTTTTTTTATTTTTATTAAAAATTATACATATATTTATTATTATCCTGTAACTGAATATCCTTGATGCCGCTAATTAAAATTTAATTTCAAATTGTATTTTAAGTACAGTTATTAATTAAATAACATAAATTTTTATACAGAAATTCATATTATTTGTATTTTATGGAAGGTGGTATTCCGTACTTACATCCGTGATCAAAATTAATTTAAAAGCTAATAGATTTTCAATTTCTTTTAATAAAAAGAAAAAATTGTACATACTACTCAAAAGGTCGAATGTATTTAAAGGTAGTTTAAATTCAAATGTTAAGCAAAAACTCGTTTGCATGCAAAAAGTCGAGCTTGAACTGTATCTTGAATCAATTAATCAGAGAGTGGGTATATTGCTCGATAAGTAAAATTTTCCACAAACTTTTGTTTCACACACACAATGAACTTAATTTACTATACTTTGTTCATTTTACTATTAAACTTATAAAAAGAGAATTAGGTAATTGATAGGTACATTTATTTATTTACTTGGTTTAAATCAAACAAATTACAAGATTTTTAAAAATATAATTTTAACATAATTAATAAGAAAAAAAAGAATAAAAAAAAATAAAAAAATTTAAAAACATAGCAAAACAATGAATCAAGAGTAAATTATCATAAAGAGATTAAAGAGGCCAAAGGGTCTGACCAAGGAAGGAGACTTAAAGCATATCTTAAGAAATTTTTTTGAATTGATTCAATTCGATTACTGTGAATTACATAATAAGGTGACCATAACTGGAATATTCAAGCTGGGGTCTAACGAGACAAGTATATAGGGATTTCAAGATGTATGGGTCATTGAATTCTTTGGACCATCGTTTTATGAATCCTAACAACTAGCTAGCTTTATTGATGATGTTATTGTAGTGCATTTTGAAAGTAAGTTTTTCATCGAAGGTAACTCCCAAGTCTTTGATAGACTTGACTTTTTCTAAGGCTTGTTCATTAAGTGAATAGGTATATGAGAGGCAGTTAATTCGCCTATGATAACTCATTGTGGCACATTTGTTTATATTTAATTGAAGGTTATTAGTTTTGCACCATAAAAAAAAGTTATCTAGATCATCTTGAAGAAGGGTTGAGACTAGTAGAGATGTAATTTTTTTGAAGATTTTCATGTCATCAGCATAAATTTTAACTTGACTGTCTTTGATTACCGAAGTTACATCATTGATAGAAATTATAAATAAGAGTGGGCCTAAATGGCTGCCTTGAGAGACACCTGAATTGGCTTCGAACGATGATGAAAAGGCTGATGATGAAAACTGCACGATGTAACTCCGATTTGTCAGATAAGATTCGACCGAACTGACGAAAAAGGAGAGAAATCCAAGTTTAGATAATTTCAATAGTATAATGCAATGGGGTAGAAGGTCAAAAGCTTTACTAAAGTCAGTGTATATGACATCAGTTTGAAATCCTGTCTCCATATTTAGAATACATAATTACATAAAAAAACAGTTTTTTAATGGGGCCAAAATAAATCCCAGATTATACTTGGTATTTAAAATTATACAGATACTTGTATATTTTTTATTATTTACATTTAATTCATACTTAAGTATATTCATTTTATTCATTTATTTATTTATCAGGCCAACTTCATGTCATTTTCCACATCGAGATATGGACCTACTTAAAGATACTATTGTATATTATTTAAATTAAATTTTTTATTGAATTAAGCTTATAGATAGAAAAAAAAATTAAAATAAAAACTAAATGTTAATGTGTAATACAGGGTAAATTATAACTAAAATTATATTAAACCGAAAAAATAACATATAGCAGCAGAAGTAACATGTGGAAGGACACATAATCCTTACTATTTATTTTTTTTTACCTCTCATACCATAATTTTAATTAATAAATCAAATCAAATCAACTATAAAGTTTTTATAATTTTATTTTATTTTTATTGCCTTAATGTATTTGTACAATATGTTTAATTTCATATATTTTAATTATACAAAACTTATATAACTAGAATATTTACACCTTTGATTTGTACTTATTTAGATTAACCTGACTAAATTATTTAGAATAAATTTAATTTGTAAAGGACAAAATAGCATTCACCTTTTACCATCCCCTCCTTTCTTAATTTTCCTTTCCCACCCTAGCCAAACGTTCCAATCTGTATAAAAGGTCCCAACCTAGTGTTTTGGCTATGCAAAAAAAAAAAATAGCAAGTAAATAGCTTTTATTAATTATTTCTATTTTGAATCAATTTGGATATATCCAAAATATTTGGATAGATTTGGTTTTCTTCAAATTGTTGGCAATCATCCCCTAGTTTTAGGCAATTTTTTTTTTAATACACTAAGCTTGACTAACTTTCCTTATCCATCTTTGTATTTCTTATCCTTATATAAACAAATACATAACATATGCTTTATAGGAAGTGTCATTCAGGTAGAACCCGAACTCCCAATTCGATTATGTTAACAATAGTGGTATCCAACTATACTTACAAAATAACAAATTATTACACTCCACTTCAAACAAAAAAATAGCTTTTTAAAGTGAAGCATCTGAATGATGAAGGCATGATACGTAAAATCGATAAAACAGTTTTTCTTTCTATATATATATATAGTATACTTACCGATACCTCAAAAAATTGATAAATGAATATTTTTGGAAAGTTTTATCTTTTTTTGTTAACCTTAAAATAAATTGCTTAGACATTATGAGAAAAAAAAATGTTTTATAGTTTTGAAATTTCTATTACAAAACTTTCATCTACAATACATATTTTTATTTATTTTCTTTTTATTATTATTGTTTTTTTTTTTTTTAAACTATATTTTTGAACATACTTATATTATATTTTGGCTATTTTTTATTAAGAATATTTTCTAAAAAAAAAAAATTGAACTTTTGCCAAGATATATTTAGTGCTAAAATATATTACATCCTAGGAGTCTAAATGATAATTATTATTATTTTAAATTTAATCCAAAGAAAAAAATTTTATTTTTTCTTTTGTACGACAGTTTAGTGACAATTAAATGTATAGATAAAATAGTTATTATTCATTATCCTTCTAATTGAAATTGATTATATTTTAGGATAAAATTTATTTTATTTTTCGTAAATAGTTTTTTTTATTAGAATAGATTTAATATAGTAAAAAGAGTAGATTATATAATTTAAATAAATTACATTAGTATTTTACATTACATAAAAAAATTTAAAAATTCAAAATATACTTTTGTCTAAACTCTAAATATTAGAATAATTTAACCCTACAACGAATTGCATGTTTTATGGAGGATTAATATAAATTTTTATTTCTATTTCCTTAAATTAATTGTTACATATTTTTTAGTTCTACTTTTATTGTCTTTTGTCCAAATATTAAAATAATATAACATTAAAGATTTGCATATACCGGGTGTTTCAGACCATGCGTATCAGCTTTTTAAGAGGGGAAGACGTTATTTTAAAATTAAATAAAAATTTTATTAAACAAATCGAGGGTACTCTATCGATTGGTGATATTTTTAACTTCCGGGAAGGAAGGTAAATCGGTTTTTTTCAGACCAAAAATGGCCGAAATCTATATTTTTAAATGGGAAGAAGTACTTTTTTATGCAAGTTCGGATTATGAAATACCACCAATCGATAGAGCACCCTCGATTTAGTTAACAAACTTTTTTTTAAATTTTAAAATAACGGCTCCTTCCCCTCTTAAAAAGCTGATATGCATGCTCTGGAACACTCGGTATATATTATGATAAATCTTTATTCTATTTTTGATATAATTGTAACTTTTTTTCTCTCTTGTTAATCATCACATACACATATATTTGAATTAATGAAATTTTACACACCATACGTGTACATTTCTACTGTGGCCGGAATAATCATATGTTTTTGCATCAATCATCTTTATTGCCGCTTCATTTTAAAATATATATAAGAAATATATTATTATATACTCTGTACGAGCTTCTTAGCTCATTTTGAGAAACTTGAATAAATAAATAAAAAATAAATAATTACATTAATATCATTAGAATTAATATATATTTATTTTTATATTTCTTATTTAACTATATCAGGCACGAAGCGTTCATATATTGAGTTGAATGAGTGCTTCCCCAAATAAAATATGATTTTATTATTTTTTACAACTTAATATAAAATATATATTTAATTTAATATAAAAATGACTTAACTACAAAAATTCAAATCGAATGAAAAAAAATTTAAAGCAAAAATTTTATGCATAGATATTAACTATGTACGCTTAGAAAATAATACCTATATAAACATCATTATTTTCTATTATTATTTTCAATCATACCACAAGAGATATTCAACAACCACAAATTTAAAATATTTGAAAATAACGCCTAATAAAAATATTTCTTCTCTTACCAATACAACTATAATAAATTATACATTTCATAAAAATATAATGACAAATTAAATATCATTCCTTATTTGCAGACACTCAAACACATACTATTTCGATTTAATTTCCAAGCAACAGCAAGAAGTAATAAATGAAGCGAAAGTGACAACAAAATAAAATTGAATGAGTCGCTAATATTCATTCTAAATCTAACTATGATACAATTAGAAAATATCTGATAGAAAATAGATTATCTAGAGAAACAACAACAAAATATCGCATGACACAAAATGAAATTACCAACAAAAAAAAGTAGCAAGGAATGAATTAATTTTGTGCATTATTGTGATTGTTGACTTGAATGTAAAATTAGCATTTATATAAATAATGTATGTAGTTTTGGATTTTTTTTTTTTTAGAAAGTTAAGAGTATTGGTTTGTTAAGTAATTCTGTAGTTTTTTGTTACTGAATGCTACATTGTTTATTTTCAGCCATAATTTTGTTTTTGAAACAATTAGTTTGTTAACAAGTGTAAAAATTTAAAACAGTCTTTTTTTATTTTTTATAAATAATTAAAATAGATAATTGTAATTGAGTTATTGAAAGCTTAACAAAAAATCATTTTCTGTTAGAAGTTTTGAGGAAAAATGATCAATTGTTAAAGATGGTAAACCAATACTTGCTCTACTAATAACAACAACAATAAAATTGTGTAATCAGCATTTTTTCAATAAAATCTTATAATTCGTATACGTGGTATTTTTCAACCTTAATATAGAAAATTCATATTCACACTTTTTTTACATTGTTTTCTTAAAGTCAGAGCTTAAATTAAAGTTATATTTTCAAATGAAAATTTTAATAACAAAAACAGTATTTGCGAAATATTAACATTTTTAATTGAAACAGAATTAAACAACTATTTTAATGAATAGTCTAATGTTAATTGATGATAACACTTCCTCTATAACAACTATTTGAGTTGAGCGATCGTTTTTCTGCCTAAACAGAATTAAAACTACTTTAAGAAATAGATGTGAACAACTTTAACTGTCGAATTTAACAAAAATTTCAATAGAAAAGGAAAGCCAACTAATGTTTCCTTTTATAGTGCTTCCCCATTTGAAAATTCCACGCCCCGTCACTGATATATATATATATAATATATATATATATATATATATATATATATATCTTTATAGCAATTATTTTTCTACACAAATTCATATCTCTTAACAACGTTTTGAAGTTATAGAGCTTCAAATTTCAAAAAATTCAATTTGTAACGGTTGTATATAAAGAACATTTGTTAGTCTACAGATTTTGATTGTTCTACAAAATCATAATTTTATTTCTTAAAAATTTACAATTAAAATATCCTTATTTTTTGAACAAATTCATTAAATTCATTTAGTCTTGATTTACATAATATAATATTTAATAAATTATACTTACAAAACTTTAAGAACTAAATTGAATATTTAAAAATTTATTTACATCTACTTAAAATTTTTCACTTCATGACGCTCTAAAAAAATATAGTTTCAATTATTCAGAAATAATAAGTTGGTAGCTAAAAAAAACTTATCTTCAAAATGATTACCTATTCAAAATAGTAAATTGAAATTTCCTCTATAATTTTCTATAACCAATCTTAAAGACCTATTTTTTTTATATGAACAATGCTATAATCATTTTTAACTATTTTGTTTTTGTTTTTTTGTTTTTCATGAATAAAACAGGATATTATTTTTTATTTCTTTCTAAAAACTTTAACCTAAAATAATAATCGAGAGCACTTTCCTAATATTGAATAAAGGAAAAAAAAAAGAAAAAAAAATAAACGATTTCAATATTGAAATTTTAAACCGGAAAATTATTAAATCGTATACGCTTATTAAAATATATAGGATACGAATTATATAGAAATTTTAAGGAGGAGATTAAAGGTATTCTCAAAAATAATAAAAATCTAACACTATTTTAATGTTTTTTTGCTCCTATAAGTGTTTTTGATCATTTTCAAAAAATAACTTACAAGAATATTGTACATAAAAAATTAAACAAAAACTAATTGTAAACAACATAAATGAATCGATTTTCATTCAATGAATTGAAATGAAAAATTTATTTAACCTGAATTTTCATTTTCATTTTTTTCATACATCTTTTATTATGTACATTATTGTGCAAAATAAGTTAACTGTAAAATTCAACTTGTTTCAAGGATTTTCAATATGAATTTGGTTGAAATATAATATTATATAAGTATGTGTGTGTGTGTATAATAGTAGAATAAAAACCGATTAATTTCAATTAAAGATGATTTTATGGAAATAGAAAACTATTTTATATAGTTATTTGATAATATATATATATATATTATATAACAATAGTTTTGGATTTGTAAAAAGAAAGCTTAAAATAATATTTGAAATAATATGATAGGCACCCTATTTTCGCGATGTTAGTAATGTTAGTGAATATTAGTGGAAATATGAAGAAAAAATGTATGCGAATTTATTAAAATATTTTTAATATGTATATATATCGTCGTCTGATGTCTGAAAGGTTCCATACGCCATCAACTCGGTTTGGAGTAAACGTGATTTTAAGTTTAAGGCTACTTGGAACTGTACTATGCCATACATTTTTTTGTAATTTTCGCAATAAGTTGATACTTATTGTTTGTTGTTTTAATTACAAAATTTCCCACATCTTTTAATTTAAACATACGTAAGTTATAATTATTATTGTTTTTTAAAGTCGATTTTCTTTAACAAGTTGATTTTGTTTCATGCATTTGGATCAAATTTACCTAGATATGGGTCACTAAACTTTACAGAAAAATAAAAATTCAAATTTATGGTATTAAAAAATTTTTAAATTAAAAATCAGTTTATTTCATTGAAACCACACCACGTATGCTAAATATAACAATACAAAAATAAAAAAAATAATATAAAATATAAAACAATTGTAAAACTGTATCACTAAATAAATAAAGAACTTAAAATTATTTATTAATATACCTTAACTATTTGAAAATGTACGTTTTTAACTATGGCCGGAATAATCTTTTTAATATCAATCGTTATTGCCGCTATACTAAAAGTGTATGTTCAATTAAAAATCATAATAATTTGATTTTTTAATATAAAGCTTTTAAATAGTTTTGATTTGATCATGCTTTTTTAATCTTCTTTAATTCTGTTCTTTTTCAAAAATTTAAGGGTTGTTAAACTACCTTTGCTGACGATGTTGGTCTATCCTACAATAATAAGTCATTTTTTGAAAATGTGTGTAATATTAATTATGACTTGGACTTATTACGTCGCTGGTTTTGTTATCACAAATTATTATTAAGTGATAAAACTAAAATTATGTTTTTCAGTTTAGGTAGCTCTATTCCAATGTGTGATAATATTTTGTATCACTGTGCTGAATGTAGGAAATTTACTCTTCCTCATAATAATTCTCTTCTTACTCAGAAATTATGTAATTTTAACGAAATGTATAACTGTTCCGCAGGTTGTTTTAAAGTTGATTGTGTTGATTCCTTCAAATATTTAGGTGTTACAATAGACTCTAAGTTAGATTGGTCAATTCATACAAGAATTTTAAGTAAGTATTTTCATTTAGTCGTTAGACAGTTTTATCACCTTAAGCAGTTTTGTTCTTCTAAAGTGCTTACGTCTGTATACTATGGTTTATTTAATTCTTAATTACAATATGGAATTGTTAATTGGGGTGGTACTTTTAATAATTATTTTAAACCTTTGTTAATACAACCAAAATGTGTTATCAGACTAATTTTAAAAAAGCATCATAGGGAAAGCAGCTTCCCTTTATTTCAATGTTTGAATATCTTACCTCTGAAGCATCTTTTTTACTTCCGAGTCCTCAAAGCGTTCTTTAATAGAAGTGATTACTTACGAAGTAGGTATTCTGAAATATATAATCTGAGAATCAACAACAGAAGATTAGCTATCACACCCCCTCATAATGTACATCATTTTTTACGCTCATTTTTAGCAATTGCACCACGGCTTTATAATTTACTATCTCCACCTTTAACTACCAATTGTTATATGGTTCTAAATTACTCAGTTTGGTTAAAGTCTGGCTTTTTAATTTCAATTATGATCAAGTAAATGACTTAGTACGCATAGTTACGTACATTTTTGTATTTAATTAAACTTAATTGTTTTTTTTTTTATAAGATATTGATTTTTGTTTTTAGTTATTTTTAATAGGTTTATAAGCTCTTGTTTTCGGTTTTTATTCGTTATTATTGTTCTAATTTTATTTTGGTCATTTTTTCTGTAACTACACTCGCTACTGCATGCTTTTTGCATAGAGTGTTTTTAACTTTTATTTTTTATTGTTTGCTTAATTTAGTATATAATATTTTGCTTTTGTAGAACATTTTTCTTTTCGTTAGTTTATAATTCTTAATATATAATTATAAGTTTAATTGATATTTTACTCTCTAACTTTATTTTTGAATACAATTTTGTAAGTTTCATTTTTTCTTCTGTTCTTATAATTATATTAAAATAATTACTTACTTAAATTTGTTAATTTTGTTTATTTTGTTAATTGTTTAATTTATAAAATATGTTAATTTGTATTTTTTTTATTTATTCTCTTAAATTTTTTTAAATATCACTTAAATTATTTTATGTATACTTTTTTTTTTACATATATTAAAAACCGCTTGTCTATAGAACAGTAATTATATATTAATTAAACAATGAAAAAAAAATTAAAAATAAATAAATAAAAAAAAAAAAAAAAAAAAGTAATCCATCAAAATTATTATATAATTTATTTTTTTTGCCTTTGCAATGATTTTAGCTTGAAGATTTTACTATTTTTTATTAAAAACAATTTGTAGTGTTTGTAAAGTGTTTTCAGCTGCTTTTCGAAATATATCTTTAGTGTATTCTTCAATTTCTATTGTAGATTGTTAAAATTTAATAGAAAATTTATGACTGTTTTCATATAACATAATTTTAATTTTTAAAAACAGTTCAGCATTATAATTCAGATCGTCAGCGACATTGGAATAAACCTTAAAATCTGTTGATAACATCTGGAATATTTTTAGTTTCACCTTTGTGCTCTTCATATTCATCAGTAGTTTTATCAAACTGTAAATCTTACAGTTTCAAGAGTCCTACTTATTGAAACCATTTAAAGTTTTGAGCATTTAAATTAAAACTAAAATAACAAAATCTGAATATCCTAACGTACTTTCTTCTTTCTAACAATTCTGAATATTAATATACAAATTTGAACAATTTAAAAAATTGCAATTTAAAATTAATTTTATTATGTATATCTTAATCTACAGATACATATCTTCAATACAGAACAATTTAAAATTAAAAAAAAATATTTTCGTTATAAATAATTAGAATAATTTTCTATACTTCGATCAATTGTATTCAAATAGATGAAAAAAACAGGAATAATGTATATTAGTTTTGATTCTACCAACTTTCGCTATATTCAATTTCTACTGCAATATGTAATACCTATATCAATTATGTATTAATATTGTAGATATACAGTAACCTACATACATATATATATATTAAAAATATTGCACAAGAATATAATAATAGTAATAATAATGATCATAATAATATAATGATAATAATTTCATATTTCTACATAAAATTTTCTTAATGGCGTAAAATTTCTATTCAAATTTTCCATCATAACGTGTGAATATTATAAAAAAGAACTTATACATTTTCATATTATCATATATGTATACTTATAAAGAAATAAAACTAATAGAAATTCCCAACGTAATCAATAATAAGTTAAAGAAATGTTGGTAATGAAATTTAGGTCTAAGAAATAATACCCAATCCAAATAAAAAGATTTTTACAAAATTTTTGCATTCATAATTTTTTTTCTATCAAATTTTTAATATTAGTATAGTCTAAACTTTAATACCTATATTATTAAGCATACGCATGTTTCAGTAAAAAGTCGATATTTCGTCGCATATTTGTACATATATACAATATGTCCTAAACTCACGTTAAAATAATTATGTTTTCCTTACCACATAAATTTAAATATGCCAATACAAGTCATAGAAGAACTTGAAAGATGAAAGAAAAAAATTGCACTCAGACTGACCCAATACGCCAATCATTTCACAAAGTTATAAAAATACATGCATATATGCATCCAGCTAATTTAAAAAAAAAAAAAGTCATTAACAGTGTTAAGACGAACCAGTAAGACGAACGAACAAAATGTAACATCAAATATTAGATCTACCTTTTTTATAGTACATTAGGTTTACTTCCTTTCTATATTTGCAAATGTTATTTTGAAAAATTCAATTTAAAAAAACAAGGGAATTTTAATGAATATAGTCCGGCTTTAAATCAAGTAAAACTGTAAACATAACTCCAACAATCGACTACTGACTGACTACCAGCGATATTGGCTTCGCTTAACTATTTTTCGTCAAATGAAAATATTTCATAAAGCGAAAAATATAAGTAAACACATAAAATAGATAAGTAAAAGTGGACATTTGTGCGTATATCAACAGCTATTACTAAAAAACGGTTAGTCTAATGCACCATTAATTAACAAATATAAATATAAATCACAAAAAATAGAACAATTTCAATCTGCAAAGATGAACAATTGGAAACTGTATAGTCACAATTGTATGAAAAAATACATAAGAACATAATAATATATATGTAGTTCGTATTTGGGCAGCTATTACCCGAATACGGTTAGCCTGATGCACTGTTATGAATTTTTAAAAAATAGTTCTAAAAAATACATTGATCTGATGGTTTTTATATATTTTCAGGACACATAGTCTTCAGGATATTTGTTAAACAATATTTTTCTAATCCGATTTATTTTAATCTGAGATAGCCAGATAGGTTAAATTTAAAAATAGACTTATTTAGAACAATTTTTTTTCTAAAACTCTAAACTCAAACACCATTCAGTCCTTAAAATATTTTCAAACTGGAGCGGATCACGAAATTTTTCTATTATTTTCAGAATTAGAAATATAAATTTATATTACATCGTTCAAAAGTCACAGATATTTCTTATGTATAGAAAACATCGAGATCAGGATTTATTTTGTCCATTACTTCCAGTTGTGACGAACCAGTTGCAAATTTGAAAATTTAAATGAGATCAATTTTTGTGATGTGTAAATAATGTAATATATAAGCTCAACGGTAGAATGATAAGGTTTTGAAATATGCAGAAAATTAAGAATAGGCAAGAATAGCACTGCAGAGTTGAAATAATAAAAAAAAAAACAAGCAGACGGAGTATTAAATTTAGATTTATTGATTAAAATTATTTAATCTAAAATTATTATTATTATTATTAATATTATTATTTTTGTTATTATTATTATTATTATTATTTTTATTATTATTATTATTATTATTATTATTATTACTATTATTATTATTATTATTATTATAATTATTATTAATATTATTAATATTATTATTATTATTACTATTATTATTATTATTATTATTATTATTATTATTATTATTATTATTATTATTATTATTATTTATTGAATATAATTTAAATTATTAACAATAGTAATTTACAAACACTAGCTGCCAGGGCTATCACCTTTTGATCTAAAATATTTATATAATTAATTTTAAATATTAATTAAATTATTATATACTTAAATGCAGAAACGTAATAATTGTAAAGGAATGATAAATTTAATTTACTTTATTAATTCAACAATTGGAAAGTTAATAATTAATACATATTATTATAATTAAATAGACTTGTATCATTTTATTTTTATGTTTTTTTATATATATATAATTTGGAGTAAATAGATTAGCCATTTTTCATATACTTATAAGATATTATAGTGATATTAATATATGGTATAACAATATTGCCTACAATTTTTCCATGTTAAATAATAATACAATCAACAGAGCATAAAAGTGTGAATTATACCATTATACTACCTTACTTGATTAGTAAATAAATAAATATATAATAAATAAATCAAACGCTCATAGTTTCAACATTAATTTTAAATTTTGAAAACATTTTCCATTTCTCATTGTTATTAATTTATTATTTACAAGAACACACCAATAACGATATCTACTATAGAAAAATAGTCAAAATCATTGTAAATATTTAATATCTATAATAATGTGACTTGCTTCCAGAGTAGTGAGTCAGTAGGAGAAGAAATAATTATAATTAATATACTTACCACTGTACCATTAAAATTGAAATAGAATTTGAAATCTTAAATTTAAAATTAAAATCCTACAAAAATTGTTTTATGAACCAAAATCAAAACTAATAATTGAAAATTATTTAATATTTTAATATATATGTATATATATATATATCAGATATTTAAATATATATTTCTAATACATTCATTTTCAATTCACTATTATACATTTTAAACAATTCAACAAAATGCTTATTCATCAAAACTAATAATATTTAATAATTGTATTTGGGAGCAAATTTTCACAAAGTCGCATAATAACGTATATGTACTAGAATCTAGAAATCTCAAAAATTCTCCATTTTATTATGCTTTTTTAAACTATTTATGTACATATTTATTTTCTTTAATATATAATATTAGAGATTGCATTGAACTGTACTAATATCAAATCAACACCAAAAACAAAAGTTTAAAAAAAAAAAAAACAATTTTATAGAATCTCAATCGTATCTGAGAAACAATACAAGTATGTATTGTTTCAAAATAATAATATAGCAACAATATATAGTAAAATAAAAATATTTTAATTCGTTTATATGTGCAAGATTGAGTTAAAGTTCATATTTTGCTGAGTTTATATGAATCTTGAATAAATATAATTGATTCAAATAAAATTGGTCCAATGTAGGTTATATTTTTTCTTAAAAATGCATTAACTAGATCCGGTAGAAATAAAATGTTTGCATCAACAGTTTAAAGATGTTGCGAAACTATATATGTAAATTAGTTAAAATATAAAAAAAATTATCCAAAACTAAACAGTAAACAAAGTGATCCGTAAAATCCTCTAAGTATTTTTAGGAAAACAAATTGTTGTAGATAATCTATTTTTAAATTTAACCTAGACTGCAAAATGTTGGAGAAAATCGAAATAGAAAAATTAAGGGCGTTTCTGAACCTCTGGAATTTTTACTTGATACTTGCACTTCGCGCTTGTATTTTCCGAAAATACTAATTTATCGCACTAAATTTTTATACGGATTTAAAAATTTATGACAGTACTATGGTACTATATTTTTCGGACTAAAATTAGTATTACCTTAATGCATATTTTTTTTAGCATTTTTATGTCAAATTTATTTAAAAAGCAGTAGAAAAGTCATTTTTCTAGCATTATTTAGCAATGTTTATAAATTATAAATGATAAAAATTTATAATATGTAATAATAATAATAAAAAAATAATAATATAATATTGGAAACGGAAATTAATAAACAAATATTTTGATGTATATATAGATACTAGCAGGTCATAACAGAGGGTGGGCCATGAGGGCTATTTGGCTCAGGCCCAGAGTTGAGAAAGGACTTCCATTGATTTCCTAATTTGGTAATAGTAGGTGCGGTAAATGTTATTTTGAGTTTAACAATAAATTTATTTTAACCAATGATGTATAAAATATATCAGAAGATTATGCAACAATACAAAAATTATAGTAAAAATTTCAAATTGTTTTCAATTGCATAAAAAAGAATATTAATGTTGAATCAGTGATAGTATTTCTCAGAAATGGGAAATCCCTTAATCGATGAAAAAGAATTCCTTAATCTCCCTTAAAACAAAATAATTTTTTTGGTTACAAATAACCGCTATAATAACTAATATTTATACTTTATAGGGCTGATAATTAAATAAAAATGAAAACATTTTATTATTTATACCCATATTTGGATACAATCGAATGCATTCTTTTGACAACAATATGGCCTGAAATATTAACGGTATTGCAACAAACAAATTTAATTATTGAAGCAAGCAATGTAACACTTGAAGTCGAAATGGAAAATATTAACAATCTTATTGCAAGGATGAAGATAAAACGTGAAGAGTGGGACAGATTACTCTTAAGTTCAAAAGAGATTGCCGTACTCTCCAAAATGCAACTGATTTTCCATTAACTCATTATATTATAATTCGTTAATGGAATTCGTATAAGCTTGATGCTGAAGAACATTATAGAGTTAGCGTTTTTATATACATTTTTGATTCAGTTATTTTAGGCTTGACACGTCGCTTTGGATCTTTACCCAAATTTTGCCAGACTTTTGGATTGCTTTGGACACTTTCAAACTTTATCAGACGAGGAAATAAAATCGGGAGCAAAAAATATGCACTTAAAATATCCAATGGAAATTTCAAATGAAATATGTGATGAAATGATATTTTTAAAAAATATTTTTGAAGTAAACTTTGATATAAAATCATCTTCATCTCCAGCGAAGTTGCTGCTTTTTACAACATTTTAGAAAAAAACTTAATTGGATTGTTTCCCAATATATTAAAAGCTTTAAGAATACTTTTAAATCTACCCGTCTCCGTCGTTTCAGCGGAACGCAGTTTCAGTGAGTTGAAAAGGGTTAAAAATTTTAACAGATCTGTAATGAGCCAAGAACAGTTGAATGGGCCATCAATTTTACATATAAATTCAGATATTGCACGAAATATTGACTTTTCAATTATTATAAAAGATTTTGCTAACACTAAAGCTCGAAATGCTTATTTGTAATTATTAATTTCATTTTGTTTAAATAAATTAAATAAATAAAAGAATTATGTAAATTTGTCTTTTTACACAAACAAGAGGCCTCATATTTTTTAATGGCCTGGGCCCTCTCTCAGCTCTACAAGGCTCTGGATACTAGTATAATGTCATTGGTAATCTAGTAAAGTTTCATATCTCGTCATAGTGCATTAATATTATTTTCTTAGTGCATTTTACTTCTACCTACACCTTATTCTATAATATATTAAAAAAAATTATTTATTCTCTCAATTCCCATTCTTTAATTCATAATTAACTGTTTCAACAACAATTAATACTTCATTATTATTATTGTTGTTATAAAAGGCTTCAGACAAAAACAAAATTAGTATATATAAGATATAGAGATATATTGATTATTTACATACCTCTTCATACATAGCCTAAATAATAACTATTTAATATATCGCAATCAACCACGGTTATAAAATAGTACTGAATTGCCAACCACTGCTTCATACTCTAATCCATAAAAAATGCATTAATGTACTAATTATAGTACCTTACAGATATTTGCTGAATTCCCCAACAAATCCACTTGCGTTCAGAAAACTTATTAATTCAACTACCAAACATTTTCATAAACAACAGTACTGCTAATACTGCTAAAGTAGTAGCTATACTACTTTTATCATTTTTTAAGTAATATAAAAAAAAAAAGTAATTCAATTAAAATGACAGTTCTGCATTTCTGCAATTCTACAGTTCCGCAAATAAATTAAAATTGCAGTACTGCAATGTATCTACTACCATTTTAGCATGTTTTGCTTCTCTCGCGCTGCGTTTATAAAAACTTTTATTAAATAAATTAAGAACAAAAACAAACCCCAGACAAAAATTTTAAAATAAAACTCAAAAAATTTACTTTGAAAAATGCTAACCAAATTTACAATCAAAATTGTATTGTAAATAACTTTAAAAAACTAACTGGATTCCATCATGAAATCAAACAAGACTAATGCACAATTTTTCTTCAACTTGAATACTCTACACAATATTTAACGACACATTCTTATCCCGATTAAAAGAAATCAGCATGGAAACAAAGTATGGAAACACTATGCACATCGACAACGATAAAACAAAAAACCAATCAATTCAAGCATTATGAAAGTTATAATAAGGTTCAATCATGCAAATATAATCGTGGAAATATTTCTGAAATTGGAATAAAAAAAAAAATTCAAATTGAAACAACAAAAAATTATTCGTGAATTAATACATGAAAATTTCTCTTAACAACTGCAACTACAAAAAAAAATTTTTTTTTCAAAATCAAATATGCATATTTTTTTGTTTTCAACATCTTTGCATATCAAATATAAAAAAAAAAAATATAAAAAATTGTACTATTTGTTTGAAAAACAACTAACTATTCAGATGCTGCTAGCAAAATTGCATCACATGAAATATTAAATTTTTTTTTATATTGTAAATTACTGTAAACTGAAAAAAATCAATTTTGACATCATAATAATTTACTCCTTTTAATATAATATTAATTATAAATTATTTATTTGATTCATTTAATCTCCAATATATACGTGTAGAATTGGTTCTGAGCTGTGGGAACCGACCAATTTAAAAATAGAACCTTTGCGGATACTGGCACATGATGATCGACACAAATCAGAAGAAAATTAAGATGAAAGCACCATGTACATACTCATAGGACCACCAAAAGCATTACATAACTGAGCTTACATTGATATCCTGACAGAACCAAAAAAGCAGTCCCATAAAAAAAAAACATCTTGCAAAAAAAGACAATGTACTCAAAAAACCACCAAAGTCAGTATACAAATAAGCTTCAATTGAAATCTTGCCAAAACCAAAAAATTAAGTCCCATAAAAAAAAACATCTTGCGAAGATCACTACTCTAAAAACTGGTAAAGTAGTGTCCTGTACTGGTACTGAAGTTAAAATAACTGTTTTAAATTGAATACGATGGAAATTTAAAGTATTCTTGATTGCAAAGATGGAAACCCAATGTGAAAAAAGTGTTTTATCGTCTTTATCAGTTTCCGAATAGAACAATCCATATGCTACACACCTCCGCAAATTTTTCGTACATTTTTTTTCGATATCGTGTTTTTGCAAATTACTATAATAATATAGTTTATATGGAGGATCACTATCAACATAATAATTTGTTTCAACCTTATCAGTGTGCCCATGAAGAAAATAATCATATGTAATAGTTTCCGCGTGGGATTAAATTAGATTATATTTGATTAGGCCACTTAACTTCGATAAGTTTTTAGGTACCTCATATATTCATTTATGCGCAAGTCGTCCTATCCTCAGCCTTCTAATTATATACATTCGATTTTCCGGCTTACAAAATCAATAGTTTTTTACTTTGCAGTTGACCGTTTGGTTTTTTTAGTTTGTTTTTTAGTTTGTTATTTAGTTGACGACTTGCTGTTCATCTGGCTTTATGCATATGTGTATATAATTTCTTTTTATCAACCCTCAACCTTGCGAAGATTATTTATAAATATAATTATTTTATACCATTGTCATAGAATTTTCAATTTTAGGTTGTAACCAGTTCATGCAGTTTAGTTCCCTTCGAATCGATGGACATTTTCAGTCACGCTTCGTGTTTTACTGAATTTTTCTTGCTTTTATCCATAACTGTTTCAATATGCACAAGTCACGATGGAAATCTTGTTATGTACATGCCTTGCTGCATTAACTATACACCACGGAACATTCTGTTTTGTAGTGACAATTAAAAAAAAAAATAACGAATTTCGATTCCTTTATAATTTTGTAAATAAATTTTTAGTTATATTGGTACGTTAATTTAATTCAGTAATTATAAGATTCGATAACGTTAGTTTGCAAATTGTCAGCTCTTTTGCTAACATCTTCATCGTCCAGCATCATCAATATGGCCGTCCGACTCATTGAAAATTTCAACTTTATGCTGTTTATTTTAACTTCGGTTCAAAAAATTTTAACTTAGACAAATTTATGTAAGATGGGTATTATAGTTGCTTTTCCCACTAGGTTACCAATCCATTTAAATTTTCTTCTCTATATTATATTTAGCTTACTCTAACAAAAGATTAAGATATTTATTCAGTTTGTATATGTTTTTTTATTTTCTTGAGTCATTTTCAGTTATTTTCATTTTTCATAATCTTAATTTGTTTGAAAATGGTAAGATGCATTTACAAAGCATTGTTAGAATTACGTAATCGATAACTAAATGTTTTAGCTGTAAAAAAAAACGATTATGTTAAAATGTATGTACCTCTAGCTGAGACTAACTAACATCTGTTGTTTTGATATTGACTAGTTCGGCCTAATTTTTTAAAGTATTTTAATTAAAGTATAGTTATTATATCATTTTTACTTTTCTACTTTCTACAGCTTGTACCTATCTGGTTTAGTTTATTTTAACATTTTCCGGCAGTGTTTTACTAATCCTACTGGATGATTGAACAATCAAATGTAGCAAGCTTTCGTTTAGTACTTGAAATTTCTTCAACCCGAAAAATTCCTATTGAACTAACTGAAAAAGTACAACGCCATTTATTGAAAGCTCAGGGATAGCATAGACACAATCTGTGAAAGAATGTTACAATGATTACACCAACGAAAAAAATATCATTTTGAATTATATGAATTTTGATTTTGTTTTGTGATAAGCTCAGGAGATATATACAATGTAGATATACTAAGCCAACCAAACATTTACGTTAGTTGGGACATTACAATGGTTTATGGCATACCTATACCACGCTATCGCATCATGATAGATTCCGATAGCTGCCATATATTAATTAGCACCCATCGGGACAAGTGCTAAACAGATTTCAGATACAACGGGTATTAGAGACCTAAAAAACTGGTATTTATCTACCCTATCAAAAATAAATTGACATTTGTTTTATCACTTTCTAAAATTCCGACTGGTTCGAATAGTTACCGACTTATAACACTCATCAGAAATATTTCAAATATTTTTCTATATTATATTCAAATTAAAAATTAAGTAAAGAGGATAAAATTTATAAATTCACAAATAATTATTTTTAAAGACCCACATCCAAAAAAGGAAAAGGACCTAAAGTTGGCATTCAGATTTATCTGTAGGACATCTACTGTTTTGAATAAATAAAAAAAAATAAATAGTAATTTTTCATACTTATCTCAAATAAAAAATATTATAAGTTTTATATAAAATGACAAAACCATGTGGAAATATTCGAATCGAACGACGAGCTTTACGTTCGCAACAAACTCCAGCAGTACACAATATAATTATTAACAAAGAACACTAATTGCCCAATCACATGAAAATTTAACACAATAACAACCAACAATACAAAATCAAATACAAAGTTATACTCATATAAACAGGGTGGTACGGTTTAGAGCAAAAATTTTCTAAGGGGTTTTTCCTTGGACTATTTTAGGAAAAAAATTGTTCTAGAAGAGGAGTCTATCTTTAAATTTACCTGGACTACAGAGGGTTAAAGAAATATTGTAGCAATTTTATTTTTTAGTCAAAATTAGTTAAAATTACCTAAAATTAGTTAGGGTTAATGAAATTTTATATGACTTTACATGAAAACGGCAAGTCTGATATGAAAGTTGTTTATGAAAAAGTTGTAGGGGATGATGTAGCGCATCAACACAATAAGAAAAAAAAAAAATTTTTAACGAAATTTTTCGAGATAATCAACGTTTTTTACAAAATTTTCAATTTTTAAAAGCAAAATTTTAAATTTATGCAGTTATTATTCAAAAACGGTAAGTCTGATACTCATTCAACATATACCGTTAATTAGGTGTATTAATTTTAAAAAAAAGCTATGAAGAAGATGTTGCTCTAGTTTCAATTTCTTCTGAGCTGTAGTGGATATTCTTTAGACATAATTTTTCTAATCCGATTTTCTTTAACCCCTAGTAGACCCCTCTTCTAAAACAATTTTTTCCTAAAATACTCCAAGGAACCACCCCTTAAAAACTTTTTGCTCTAAACCGGACCACCCTGTATAGAAAAGTAAGAAGAACAATACATAATGCAAATAGCATATCAATTCTACGTCTTGCATTTAACTCGGACACAACAAATTATTAAATTTCAACATTAGCATTACACTAATATTGATAAAGTATGAATAAAGTTTTTGGTATAAAAACTGTTGCAAAGCATATTTTAATTACAAAGTCAGGGCTAACGACGACACAAACCGGATCCAGTTGATTTAATATATTTTCTAATTAAATAAGAATTTTAAAAATCTTGAACGCAACTCTATTCTTGTGCAACAAATAAGATTAAAGCCTTTAAGAAAAATGACTTCACAAATTTCTTAATATCCTTTTAAAATAAAAATTTTCAAATTACTAGCTTCAGTTAACCTTTAACAACGACAAATGATAAAATTTATATATATATTATATATTTTATAATTATATATATATATATATATATATATATATATATATATATATATCCATACATACATAATACATATATTCTAACGATGTCCTCTATTAATAAAACTTATTAACAAAACTAAAAATTAAACTTTTACAAAATAGGTCACGCCTTGATTAGCACTTTTTTGGATTCAACCTGCCAAAAGGGAAAATATTCTTAAATTCTGAAAATTTAAATAACCATACAACAACATTATTTTGTAATTTGTATAAAGAAAGAAAACACAACATTGTTTGTTTGTTGTTTTTTAATATTTATTTTTAGAATCAATTTTTTAGCTATTTTTTTTTTTTTTGCTCTTTTCATTTCCTAATAGTAAAAAAATGTTAAATTAAAAAAATTAAATGAAAATCAAAGTAAATATGATTTCTGCAATGGTCATATTATTTAAAAAAATAGAGAATTATATACCTAATTTATTTATCTAAGTAAGTATGTACTATGTATTAGTGAAGTATAGATAGAAAATTATAAAACTTTCTCTTTCTCATCTCTCCTCTACTTCTAATTTTAAGTAGACAATTATGGGGTTTAATAAAAATATAAAAACAAAAACAAAATGAAAAAACAACAAATTTGTTTAATCTGTAAATAACGAATGCTAATTTTGCGAAGCTAAACAGGCATCACAAAAGATATTTAAAGAAGTGATCTATATAAATATGTGTATATATATATAAATATATATATATATATATATATATATGTACAAATCCATGTATATATAAAACTTAAATAGCATAGAAGTGAGAAAAATAATTTTGAAAAATATATTTGTATAAAATTTCGATGGATTATATAATACGGTGACCATTAGTTCCATACTTTGAAGGACAATACTTTTTTTTAATGGTGGTGTTTTTTTTAATTATTTTTGTTTTATATATAGAGCAGTAATTACATAATACGGGGGTGACCATTTGTTGCTATATTTTGAAGGGCAATACTTTTTTTATGGTGCTATGACTGTCCCTTAATATTTTTGTTTGATATAGGACTGTAATTATAATTAATATTTTCATTTTATATAGAACCAGAAACCTAATTGTATTTATTTAATTATTTTAACAGTGTTGATCCTACAGATAAATCAGTAGGCCAACTTTATAGGTCCTTCTCACTTTCGAAATGTGGGTCTATTAAATTATATTAATTATTTGGTTTTATATTTTTGTATTATAAATTTATATTATTTTTTTTTATTAGTTATATTATATCTTTATTAATTATTAAATTATATTTGAACCGATATGGTTGTAAATAAAATTACATTTTCAGTAATTTTCACGATTTGAAAAATTTTTCGGTTCGCACGAGGTTGGTAAATCGTGCTCCTTCGGTCGTTATATTACTACACTCGAGTGCTTTACCACTCGGCTACCGAGGCCACCCAAATTGATTCTTAAATAGATTTTTTGTCTATCTATATATATTATATACAATACCAGGAATGTTACCTGACGTTGTCCGGATCTAACACAAGATATATAAAATTTACTTCAACAGAGTTTTATTTATGAATCGATTTTAAAAAAAATGATTTCAACAAAATATTTTAGAAGTTGCATAACAGATATTCAAATACATTGGTTCCCATTTAAGACCTAGTTTGAATTTGATTGAATTTGTGCTTCAATAACAATAAGGATATAATACTTTTATTATAAATATGATATTGTATAATTCTTAGCTGATTAATAATTCGTAAAAGCATAATTCGACCTTCAACTTTAAACTTGTGAAGAATAAATGTCAAAAACATTGTCAAATCCAACAAGTTTAGAAATTCCGTTGGGTAGATGACAATTTCATTATCATCGCTGTTTTAATTTTATCATTTGAGTTTTCAGAAATTTTTCTTTCACTAAATTATTGTAAGTTTCGAGCTAATATATATAGGAATTGTTTTCATTACAAAGTCATTTGACACAGTTAGAATTTCGGAAAAAACATGTTTGTTTATTTTTAAAAGATTATTTTATTATCAATATTCTGGTTTGAATACTTTTGGTTGATTGGAAATTATCCTAATGAGTGCTAGAAGTTGTATGGTAGTAATCAATCATAATTTTAGAAAACGATAAAAGACTTATTTTCTGAAAAAGTAGCTTAACATCATTTGCCAGGCTTGTAATACAATTGATTTTTGTAATATTTCTAATTAGTGCTAATAGTTGAGTTATATAAAAGCTATCCGAAACTGTCATTTGATAGCATTATAAAATACCGCAGCCGAATAATATAAACAGTACCGATATGGTAGATCAGCTGAAATGCTTTGTAAATGTTGAAAAACACAAGTAAGTAAATTGGTAGAACACAAAAAAAAATGAAACCAGTCTAATCAATTAATAAATTTGTATCGCACCTCATTTACAAATTTGAAACACAATGTGGAAATAAAAAACAAAATATGATAAAATATTACGTGAAAGTAGCATTCTGAAGTACCAAAAATATGCAAATATCATTGTAAAATGATATTTGAATTGAATTTCTGCTATTTTCATGTTATAGAGAGCACCAAATTTTAAAATACGAAAACTTTTCAACTAAAAATAGTAATAATTGATTATGTCCAAGTACAAGAATAAGATGAATATACATTTTTTTCGTATTTAAATGCATACTAATATTAAATTAATGATTGTTGAAATTTTTTTAAGCATTCCTTCTTCAAATCCAAATATCGAGAGACTATATTTTCTCAATAATAAATAATGTTTAGTTATCTTTAATAAGTAAAAATTAATAATTTTAATTGTGGACTTTTTACCTTGTGTACAATTAAACGAATTTTCACCAATAAAAACTATTACAACATATAGATATTAACAAATAAGGCTTATGAAAGTATTTCGGAGATGAAATATAAAATGAATTTTCTATTTTCCTATAAATTAATTTAAACATATTTAAATTTATTTATCATCTCTAATTTAGTTAAATCAAGAAAATGGGAGCATTTCAGGTACATATAATTCTAATATATAAAAAAGTCAATTAGAATTGAAGTTTTAGAAGTGAGAAATGTTTACGTGGTATCAAAGTGGACCTCATTGGTCTTAGTATTTTAGTTAATTTGTCACCAGCAACTACTACAGTACCACCTACCTACCTACCTAAAGTTCAAGAAGAAGAAGGATGTATAGTGTAATTAAAATTTTTTTTTTCAATTGCTCAATAACAGTATAAAATTATTATTTTGCACTAAAATCAAAAAAGCGAAAATAACGAATATGATAGCTAACATCTGTAATGGATAAAAAAGAAGTTAATTAATGTTAATTAATGTTATGATAATAAAAAAAAATACAAATTTTACATTTTAAATAAATTGTTTTTGCCTCCTCAGTATTTTACTCTACAATAAATGGTCACTCTAATTATAGATAATATAATTATATATATATATATATATTTATTATAAACAAATTATATGTATATTAATATAATATACATATATCTATACTATTTTGTATGTAATACTGGAGGTACTTATATTTAATATAATGCTTGTAGCTTCTTTTTTCAACAGCCGTTGACATGGAAATATAAAAATTATTGATAAAACGATGTAATCAACAAGGATTTTATTTGCCTTTAAGATATACTTTTTTGTTTTTGTTGTTGTTTTTCCTCTTGATGTCATTATAACAGAATGAATCTAGAAATGAAAAAAAATAAATAATTTGCATCTCTTTCTAATAATTTTCTGTGTTTTTCTTTTTTTTTTTCCAAATTTTTTCTTTTAACTTTTTAAATATTTTAAAAACTAAAAAAATCAAAAAAAAAAAATGTTAGTAAAAATTTTCTTTAACTAAAATATTCTGGGAATTGATTTTTGGGATATAATATTATTAAATATCAGTGTTTGTATATCTGTCAGTTTTTTTTTTCATATTGACTATGTAGGTATAAATTGAAATAGTGGGTACTGATTGTTTACAATTAAGAGTGGCCAATTATAACATATTGACCATCATCATTGTCCTGTAACCCCATCCGTGAGGCATATTATTAGATCTAATAATACTTAACATTATTAGATCATAGTCGAAATGTAAGAATAGCAACTGCGTTCTATCTACATATTGCTATAAATATCTAATATATATAGGGTTGCCAGAATATCTCTTTTAAAGAGAACATTTACTCTTTTTTCAATACGATCTTTTTGTTCACTCTCTTTTTTCGTTCGGATTTTTTGTATCTGTTTTTGTTCTCTTTTTCTCTTAAACTAGATGTATCTTATTTTGAAAAACAAATTGAATTTAAGGAAAAACCTCTGAAATGTATTAAATGTGTCAACGAAGTAGAATACAAAAATGTTAAAGTTTATGAGAGAAATCGTCTCTAAACATTGACAGTCAACACAGACAGTGTTAGATCTATACTATGCGTCACATGCAATATGTATAAATGCATGTACAAACTGTAAAGAATTTTACAATGAAATAAAGTGTAGTAATAAATTTTTAATAGAAATAATGAACTCAAAAAAATATTAAACGACAAATTATGAAACAGAAGCTTGTGAAATTGAAATATTGTTGCTGAAATAAATTTATTGATTGATTTTGATATAAAACATAATTAATTTATATAAAATATTTTTATTATTTTAATGTTATGTGTTATGGTTTTATGAAGAAAAATACTGATAAAATTTTGTTATTTGTTTTAACAGTTGATCCTACGGATAAATCTGCAGGCGAACTTTATAGGTCCTTTTCCCTTTCGAAATGTGGACCTTTTTTATTATATTATATTAATTATTTGGTATATATTTTTTGTATACATATTATCTATTTTATATTATTATGGTTATATTATATCTTTATTAATTATTAAACTATATTTGATCCGATGTGGTTGTATTGAAAGTTACATTTTTCAGTAATTTTCAGCATTTGAAAAATCATGCTGAATCTCATGGGGTTTGAACCTCGGTTGTTACAGTCTTATTTATTTTTTGGAAATATTTTTGTTTTGATATCTGTAAGTTATAGTCAGTAAATATTATTTTTCATAATTTTATATTATACATTTATACCCCTCTCTTTTTGTCCTTTTTTTATCGGAAAAAGCTCTCTTATTAAATTTTCCCCTTCCGGCAACCCTAATTGTATAAAAACTGCTTTGAAAATATCAAATATGCCTCTGTACATTGGTATTTTCATTACAAAGCCGGCACATCAGATTACAAATGACTTGACAGTAAGTAGAATAGCAAACAGTTGATAATTACAAGAAATGTAATAGAAATAAAAGTAGATATATAAAAATACAGCTTTGGGACTATACATAATGGAACTTTACCGTTAATCTTATATTATCAAAAGGAGTAGAGAGGAAAATATTGAATACAAAACTGATTAAAAAAAAAACTAAGAAGAATAAAATTATTTGAAATTATTTGTTACTGATATTAATCTTTTTTAGATTTAGTGGTCAAAAAGATTTTCCAACAATAGAAACAAATTTGTTGAACTTAAATCGCTATTATGTAGAAAATTGTACTATTAATAGACTTTTAAAGTCGACGACATTTTCTTGATAGACTTTGGTGGAAGTTTTTAAGTATTGAAGATTAATTTTTAATTAATTTTTATTTTATGTGCCTTATAAAATTTGTTGTGTTTTATTTTAAGCAAAACGTTTTAGTATACCTAATATAAGGCAATTGGAAAAATTTTAAGTTGCCTACAAAATATTTTTTTTTGTCCCAACATAATATAACTAAAACCTATCTAACTTCAAAATCAGTAACTAATCTAGTAACTATCAGTATTTAGTATCATATGATCAACTCCCAACTCAAATTACTAAATTTATTCGATTGTAAAAACCATTCGATAGTGTCCTTTTACCAACTCCAATCTAACTAAAACTTATCAAAAAAGAGCGAAGGCAAGTATTTTTATTGTATTTGTAAAATATTCCAAACTGAAAAATTTATGTTTTTGATAGTAAATATTTTGAGCTACATTTAGCAAACCTGTAAAAAAAGTCTATCAATTTCAATAGATTCGCGATACTAAAAAAAATTTTCACAGACTTTTATAAAGTCGGTTCTATTGAATATCGACCCTTTAATTGAATTTTTTAGTCTTTTGTAAATAATTTTTGTAACATTTATTTTAAATCAAAAAAAAATTAATAGATTTTAGTCAAGTCATATTAAGATATAAATTTCTACATTAATTTATTTTTTTTTTTTTACAATTTCGTTCTCTATTTAAAATCTTTAAAATGAAAATCTTAAAGAAGCTGATTATAAGGGAGATATTTTATCTCTTAAATAAAATTGTGATGTTACAAAAATTGCAATAAAAAACCATTAATTTGTTTTTTTTTTTCATTTTATTTTCTTTTGGGATTTGTTTGGGATTTATAACGTCTGCTAAAGCTTCAACTTCTTGATCCTTAGTTATTTATTTACAAATAGCATAATTGCATTTAATTATAAATAATATTTTCCTTTATTATTTTCACATTTTCTTTTTAAAACTTTTCCGCCTTCTTTTAATAATAAAATTTTATTTTCAATTTTGAAAAAAACAACAACAACAAAAATAATCATTTTTATCATTTTTTAAGAAGTGTAAGCAATAAATGATTTCGCAAGATATTATGTATGAAATTTATATTATGTTTAGAACATCAATAGTTTTATAAAAATACGTTTTAATTTGATCCGGGTGACTTACTTAATTTTTCGAAAGTATTATTTATTTAAAGAATAACATTGTTAATATAATATTAAATTGTAATATATAAATAAAATTAATTTAAATTGATTAAATTTATTGTTAAATAATATACATATAATGTAACGACCGAAGGAGCACGGGTTCAAGCCCCGTGAGAACCGAAAAATTTTTCAAATGGTGAAAATTACTGAAATTGTAATTTTCAATACAACCACATCAGTTCAAATATAATTTAATAATTAATAAAGATATAATATAACTAATAAAAAAAATAATATATAATATACAAAAATATATATCAAATAATTAATATAATTTAATAAAAACAAAAGACCCACATTTCGAAAAGGAAACAGACCTATGAAGTTGACCTGCAGATTTATCTATAATATATTTATTTTTTTTATTTATTTATAAGATCTTTATTATGGGCTTATCAACCACGTGGGTTTTGTCAAGCCCTCATTCTTTAAAGTTTTTTACATAATTATCTTAAGTTTATTTCATTATTGTTTTTTAACATAATGTTGTTTTAAATTTAGATTTTTGATTTACTTTTTGTTTCTTTTTTTGTATTGTAATTTCAAATTCATTTTTTTTTTTCCTCTTTAAGTTTACAATTTTGATTTTAGCCTAGTTTATATTACATATATTAGAAAAATTAAATTTTTTAATGGTTTTTATTGAATTTTATTATATTTTATTGAAAATGTCAGTTTCTCTAAGGAATGCCATGATATTAGTTGTTGCTTCTATAGTATCCTGTGTGAGTATATCAAGTCCCGTGATTCCAAGCCTGGCTCTTACATCAGTGTATAAAGGGCAAACCTCAAATATGTGCTGTATATTAATTGGGGTATCTGGAACACAGTGACATGTTGGCTGTGCGTTTTGGGGTCCATCAAAGAGATAGCTGTGAGTGTATCGTGTGTGTCGTATTCGAAGTCTAGTCAGAACAACAGCAATTTTTCTACTGGCCTGGTCTAAACTATTCCATCTGGATACATTTCTTTTAATGTGCCTTAGTTTGTTGGTGAGGGGTTCATTTTTCCAACTTGTGTTGTGTATGTCCCATAAAGTTCGATCACATATCTCTTTATAATCCCTGTAGTACCGGCTTTGTTGTTCGGAAAGTGGTTCTAAAAGTGCTTCCTTTGCCAGTCTGTCTGCTTCTTCATTACCGGTAATATTGGCATGTCCCGAAGTCCATAGAAATGCTATATGATTTTTACATACCTGCAGCTGATCTTGGATTGCAATCACTGTCGGGTGTTTTGAGGTAGCAGATGAGAGAGCCGGTAGGCTACTAAGGGAGTCGGTACAAATTATGAACCTTCTCCCCTCATAGCTTCGGCTGACATACTCAATTGCCCTGCTTATGGCATATAGTTCCGCCGAATATACTGTTGTATGTTCGTTAAGTCTGTATTTTTTTTCATGTTGCATACATTTAAATGCGCATCCTGCTATGTTATTTTGTTTCGATCCATCTGTGTATATCGGTATGTAGTCTTTATAGGTAGTATTTAGTTTGTTTTTGAATAGTTGTTGGTATTGCGTGTTATTTGTTTCGTTTTTTTTGTGTGTGTTAAGATCTGTATCAACGTGTGGTAGTCTAAGCATCCATGGTGGGGTTTTGTGTATTTTTCTTTTATCAAAAAGTTTATCTGGTGTGATGTCCAATTCTTCCAGAGCCTTTCTAATTCTTACAAAAGACGGTTGACATCTTATTGGCCTGTTCTTGTATTTATTATATATTGATGTGTCTTTTATTAATTCACTAAGTGTTATAATATATTTATTTTTATAAAATAATATAAAATATATACCAAAATAAGAAATATAATTTAATGAAAACAAAAGGCCCGGACTTATAAAGATGACCTGCAGATTTATTTGTATAGGATCCACTGTTAAAATAAATATAAATAATATATTTACTATAAAATATATAAATATATAATTTAGTTCATACATTGTTTTAGTGGCATTTTGATTAAATTAAATTAATTAAATTAAATTGATTGGATACCAAATCCTGAATACAAAATCCGCAACTTCACATTACCAAAACAAAATCATAGTTATGATTAGAATAAGATTTTGTTTTCGGCGATTCTGTCTCACCGGGGATTTTGTCACTTATGGTATTTTTTTGGGGGTTTTGTTCACCTCTCACCGGCTTAACTTATTTTATACAGATGTGCATAAGACGCTGGGTGGAGCAGTAGGTAGAGCATATGCCTTCTACTGAAAGGTCAAAGGTTCTGTTAACGACGAAGGCAAAAAAAATTATTTATGGATTTTTCGACCTGGTTCAGTACATTGGGATAAAATGACTAAGACAAAAAAATAAATGGCAAAGTATAATCTGGTAACAACACTAGCTATTTTATTTAAGAAGGCTTAGTTCCTGACAATAGCAGTACTTTGCCACATTGAATGACTTGATAAGCCAGAAATATTGGTAAATAAATACTCTACAAGCATTGTAGTAAAATATTGTAGTATAAACTTACAGTATCATACTTAATAAAGCAGTAGTAATGCTTCCTAAGTAACTGTCAATAACATAAAAAAATTTAAAAAAAAATCAAACATTATTGAAGTTATAAAGTTACAGACATTTATGCTTGTAAACATTTGAAGTTCAGACGTTGTAGTAATGCGGTATAAATACATTATATGCAATTTCAAAATTAGGATGCTACAGAGATGAAATATTGGCAGATATGGAACAATTTGACAATTTGACAAACTGACAAAAATGAAGGACACAATAAGTTAGGCTTTGTAAGTACTTTCACATAAATTTGTTTAGATCCAGAATTGTCAAAGATAAATTTTTTTATTATACCAACTGTTAAACTATATACCAATAGGGATACAATGTGTCGTGAGTCCTAAATGTGTGGGGATAAGGGATCTGGATTTAACCAACCAAACTACATTATCAGTATACATGGACTAAAAAATCACAAACAAATAAAAACAGTATCAGGAATTACAAAACGTTGAAAATTCAATTTTCTTTAAAAAATCAATTATTTTGGAATTGGGAATTACGTACCTAAACTAATATATTTTTACAATTTATTTAAGTTTTTATTTATTTTTAATATTTTCCATTTTAGTAAAATATTCCTAATTATGTTTTTTTTTTGTTTGAATTTCCCTGTTTATTGTAAAGATAACTTAAATTTGTGTTTTTTTTTTTTTGTAATAAGGATTATTTTAATAAGGATAAATAAAAAATGTACACCGTGAAAAAAATATTTATTTTTAAATATGCCATATTTTTTTTTTAAAATGTACCACTTTTAATGAAATTATTATAAGAAATTATATTTGCATTTGAATTATTTTGTCGGTGCAACTATATTGCGAATTAAATTATAATACATGAGGCCATCAACATAATATGGTGTTTGAATTTATCACGTAATGACCATTTCACTTGATTTCCTTTATTATTATAAATGTGTATACTTAAACCTACCTCTATATATTTGAACTAGGTATGTATTTTAGTATTAATTGAAAATTTGTTATGATTTATAACAACAAAAACTTGAATAAAAATATCATCAAATTTATTTAAATATTTGGTATAAAATTTAAATGGTATAATTGCGTTTTATCTTGATTCCAATTTAATCATTATTTTTGCCTGGCCCTCATACAATGGTAAACAATTTTTCTGTATACCTATGCTCAACGTTTTTGAGCAAAAAATTTTGTTTCCATTTTACCATCGTTTTTTGCTGTTTTTTGTTTTTAGAACATTCTCCTCATTGCTCCCATTTAAAAACATTTGATTACCTTTGTGTTCAATGAAAAAAGCTGTTATTTATATATATTACATAATATGAATCATGAACGTACAACTTCTGATGGTACAAAATTTCAAATATGAATCATATATGATTCAAGAGATTAAGAACCATTGCGAAGGTAGTTAGGGTGCTTAACCCATTATTTTGACTAATATAAGAAGAAAAAAAAAGCAAACTGTAACCAATATAGCAAAAAACAATTATTTTACATTTTTCAATCGGTTGTGAAGCTTCATAGAATCAGTGATATATCCAGTATCAGCAGAACAAAGATGTTCCTAGCTATTGGCTTTTAGAAAATTGTTAAAAATCAAATCTTTGGTCCATCCTAGTTATAACTGCCATTAATTTATAAATGGAATCTATTAATTTAGAAGTTGTATAAATGTATACGAATAAAAATTTAAGCAAATCTTATTTTATAATAATAATTACGGGAAAAAATATATATATATAATATATATGTATTATGTATATAGTACATATATATATTGTAATATATATAATTCCGCTATATAAAAAATCGCCAAAACCAAGAACTGAAAAATCACTCAAAAAAAAGACAAAATGTTTTGGGTGATTTTTAATTTTTTTTTTTTTGCCGATTTTGGATAATGAAAAATCGCCCAAAATAATTCAGAAATGAAAAATTAACAAAAAAAAATTTTTTGGCTATTTTTCTATTTGCTTAAAATAATTTTTTTGATGTAAACAAAACATTGTGCCGATTTTTAGCTCACGATATAATAATGTATAAATTGCATCATATTTCATAAGCAATGATGAACAGAACCGCTGTTAGGTTTCCAAAGTAGGTTTATTACGAAATCCTGTCTTATAAAATGTAATTTTACAATATACATTCTGAATCCGTGTAGGATTTTATAGTTGGTTACAAAATTAGGATTATACGCCTTTTTCAAGGGTATGTATAAGAACATGAGCGATTTAATAGTTTGTTTCAAAATCAGGATTGTACACCTTTAAGAAAATGTTTATATATATAGCATATATATATATGTTTTATAGAGTTTTTTATAGTGGGTTACAAACAAATAAAATTCCAATTTTTATAAATACATATATTAGCCAGTTTGTCGCGAAGCAGTGCTGAAACCATGCAAATTATAACTGATTAAATATACAAAGGTTGAACGTTCGCGGTCTGGGATTCCCGGAGTAACATCTGCCAATTGCTGACCCAAATGCACAACTGTCAAATTCCTGAACAAGTGCTTACATTACCTCTACGTGGTGAGCTCCAGAAACTATCCTATGTACAACCGCTTACATGATAGGCCAAAATTGGAAGTGTGTAAAAAATCCTCTCAAATTGAAGGTTGGTGTTAGGTTAACTTCCTAACGAATAAAAAACATAGTTACGAAAGGCTTAAAACAAACCTCGGATATGGATGGATTAATTAGAAACAGACCTGAAACTCGTAAGGATTTTGGTTTTAGAATTTGCACCTGGAACATTACAATTACTGTACAGCTACATCTAGCAAATTGGAAATATCCTTAAAAGATTATATAATTAAATAAGTAAAGGTTTTTAAAATTCAGTGATTTTGTATTTTTTTTTTTTAAGCTATTTTTCATAATGAAAAACGGTCCAAAAATGTTGGGTCATTCTTCATTTTCAGTTTTTAGTCGATTTGATTATTTCCTTGGTGTTCTAAACATATAACTGTAGAAAAAAACCACATGATACTATTCAATACCAAAACAGGGTATTTCTACACCACTATATTAATTTTCAAAGTAGCTACACTGAACAACGTTTGTGTTTTAGCGTTTAAGGTTTAATTACAATAGTTAAGATATTGATTGATTGAAGATTTACTCAAAATATAATACTTATTACTGCTGTCGTATAACTACAGCCATATAATTCGGCTTTAAGCTTAAATGAAACGAAATTGATTAATCTTGGTATCTAAAAGGTATGTTTATTTGGTATTATAGAAAAACTGATTCTTACTGACATTCACAATACCAAATTTTGTCAGTACATATTCATAATTTATCAGCACTTTGCTGACAACTGATTATCACAATATCGTTGACGTTAATATGACATTTTTTTCTGCACTTAAATTGTAAAAATCCATATTTTTTATCTGAGTTTCATTTGTTTTAATTTTTTAGTTTTTCATTAGTTTTGTTCTGCCCTATATGCCAAACGAATCGCAATGCAGGACAATGATGATAGATAGTCCTCTTGCAATTTTCTGTTCTTGAATTTTCTGTTTCCGTTCTGTTCTGAAATAAATAATACCTTCAATACGAATTTTCAGGACACATAAAATTAGACCTAGATCTGATAGACCTAGAACAAACATTATGTTCAGTATGACTTAATATAAAGATTAATAATTTGGTGCAGAACAACCTTGTATAGAGTATTGTATTGAATATAGTAACCGGGTACACCGGCGGTACCACATACAGAACACACCGGTATTTTTTTTCAATATTTAATCTAAAGATTTTAATATTTTTTTTTTTATTACCATCAGGTTATAGATTTATTTTTTTTTTCTTCCTCTTTTTATTAATCTTTTTTTTTTCTAAAACTAAATTATTTAAACGTGATTTCGTTTCTTGCAACTAATTCAAAATCTTTATGGATAGAATCATTATAAAAAAAAATTTTTAGTTTGTATTCATGGCTTTTTATATCCTTTGCATTTTTACAATTTATCAATTTGCACCTGGTAAACAGCAAATATTAGTCTCGCGTGCAACTGATTTTCGTATTTCACTGTGTGTTTAAGAGGAGTAAAAAAAAAACAAATAAAAGAAAAAATTTGAATTATGTTGCCTAATTCTAGGATACTAAATAGATTTAGAAAATGGTTGTAAAACAAAAAAAAACAAATTTTATTTTTGAAATGTTACAAAACATTTTAGAAACATTTCTGGAGAGAAAAAAAAGAGAGGCTTTAAGTATTCACCCTTACCAGTGTAAATTTCTTGATGGTTCAAAACTGGCTATGGAACTTTGTTTGTAGGCAAACTTAGAACCATATTCGAACAAGTGTGTTTTTCCATTGCAAAAATATACTCACATACAATATGCAAAAGTTCAAGACAAATGTTAACAAATTTATTAGAACTGTCCCTACTGATTTAGGGGGATATTTTACTTTCCCCAGTCCTCAACTAGTCTAAGCTGTGTAATCATGTGTAAAAGTGGTTTAACTTTAAAAAAATATAGTAATTTTTTCTTTATATTACAGTTAACACTTACGTTATGAACCGTTGAGTACTTGCGTACAGTTGGCTATTTAAAAAATGAAAGAAGGAAGAAGAAAAATGCGGTGGACAAGAGCGAACAATGTTCTTAATATTTGCCTTAAACTTCTTAAACTTGCAAATCATACATTATAAAGTTAGTTCAGTGCTTACACTTCTATAATGTTGAATCATTTTCCTTCTGATATATTTCCACGGTCATGATTTATAATTTGCAAAAGTTTAAGGCTGATATATACCTTTAATTTATTCCATCCTATCCCAACAAAGCGACATATAAGTGCTAAAGATATTTTCCTACCTAACGCGTTGGCTGTTTAAAATTGGAACTGTCATGTGGATGAATTAATCAAAAAAACACGAAGGATAGCTTGGATATTTAAAAAAATTGGAAAGCGGGTTCCAGAAAAGTTAAAACGAGATATCATTTTTAATCTATTTCACAGTGTAATATCCTATGGTGTAACTATCTGGGGAAACACATACGCAAGGAATATAATTAAATTACAAAAAATTCGAAATAAGGCAATAAAATATCTCTATGAACTTTGTATAACCAATCGTATAATATATCAACAATACAAAACCCTTAAAGTGGAAGACAGCAGAAATTTGGCTCAAACATTACAAATACATAACATGCAAATAAAAAATATAAAATCGAACACAAAGCTAATTACTAACAACGAAATGCATAACTGCAACACCCAGGACATAACTCTCGATTTATTGTTAACTTGCACTAAAAAAAAAAAAAAAAAAAAAAAAAAAAAATAGACTTTTGAGGTCTCGAAATGAAAAACAAGCTTTGCACCGACTCAAAAACACCAAACATTTGGCAGTATCGCTTTTCAAATTCGCGCATTCACTCATTCACTCATTCGCTAATTCCAGTGCATATTTTGATCCAATCGCCTTCTGCGAATGTTCAGGTCTTTGAAATATGCTGAATATCTTCATTTTGAAACCGGAAAATTGCTCGAATGCTGTTAGCCCATTACTAGCAAGACAGCTTTTGCGCTTTTAAAGTGTTAAATTCGACTCAATTTTCTTTACTTCAGTCTAAAATTTTAGGTAGGTTGTAAATGAGCGGCAGATGTCATTTGGATTCGACTCCGGTAGTTGCAGCATTCATTTTTTTTTTAGAAAATTATATTATGGTACTAAAATACTATCATTGCAAAGCTATTGATTGAATTGAAAGTTGAAGAAGGTCATTAATGAAAATGAGAAATAGAGTCGGTAGAACACCAATATTGATTTGAAGTTGGTCTGCAAAAGGACCGTCAACTGACATTTTGATAGATCGATTTAAAAAAAAACTTTTAATCCACTTTGAAAAAGTTGAACCAATGCCTATATAGCGTGAAAATTTTGCTTTAAAAGTAGAATAGAAGACTCTATCAAAAACCTTAGATATATCCAGAGTTACCACAGCAGATTCACCAAATTGAAGAAGCCTGGTGTTGAGCTTTTTCGCTGAAAGAGCTTTTTGGTGGGACGGTGATGGGTTCGAAAGTCGTATTAACTATCATGAATGATGCCTTTACTATTAAGATATTTCATAAACTTTTGATTGATTAAAGGTTTCAGGAATGTAGTTCGAAGGGTTGCTTTTGTCACCTTTGAATTGAAAAAAAATGCAAGACATTCAAATAAAATCTTAACATATACATTTTAAAAATTACTGTACTTAGTGTCTACTGTTACAAACAGAATATCAAATCTTGAATACATAATGAATTTTAAATAAGAAAAAAAAATAACACGATAACAGAAGAAGTTATAGTTGCAGTTTATGAAGGACGTGAGATACGTTATTAAGAAACCGAAGAAAAACCAAAATAAAAGCAATTTATTATGTACACATTATAAATAATATACCTATGTATTATTCGAGTAATTTGAAAAATAAAAAAATTAGTAAAGAAGAGTACGATGGAAGTACCATTTTACATTTTAATACACACACCAATATACTGAACAGCAATCAAGATATACACATACATATAGCACACTATCAAATGTATACACTTTGTATTAATATAATGTGATTTTAAAAGAATTTTCAAAATGTAACATTTATAAAATTTAAGAATATATAAAAAAAAATCAGTAGAAAACGTGCTATTTGTTGTCCCTGCTTTTACTTCAGAGTACAAAAATAAAAAAAAATAAAAATTCCAACGAAAATATAAAAAACACAAAATAAAATAAAAAGAAAATTTTGTAGCAAATAAAAATGCACATGGACAATAAAAGTAAAAAAAAAAAAAAAATTTTTTATTATAAAATCAAAATAAATAATGTATGTATGTGAATGTAAAGAACCAAAAAAAACAAAAATAAAACAAAAATAACATGAAAATTGCACACTGAATTTTCACAACGGATGTTAAAGGTAAATTCTATTTACAGTCCAATTGTTACATATTCTTATTATTTAATCTGCAAGAAGAATGAAGAAAATTCTGATATAATTAAATGAACATTTATTTTAGTATATGTATATATGTAAGTACATGTACATATGAATATAAATAACAACGAAATCATCTGAAATTTGTCAATATGTATAATCGTTATAAATATTTATCTAGAAAAATTATTTTAAATGTTTTAAAATATGAACTACACATGTTGACATGTACTTATGCATACTACACGCGATAAACGCGAATTATGTATATGATTATATACATATATATTAAACTAGCCACTTATCACTATAGGATGAGTAGAGGTGGGAATTATTTAATAAATACTATCTATCGAATAATTCCACAGTAGTTGCCTGAAAAATATTTGTTCGAATAAATTGAAAATTAGGGTTGGGTCCGAAATACTAAATCCAAAATCCCAAACCCAAAATCCCAAAAAAAATTCAAAATCCCAGTTTTGCAAAATCCCAATATTAAAAAATCCCAACTTACAAAACATTGAAATTAAAACTCTAATACTACAGTTTCGATGTCACAGAATTTTATTTACTATCCTTTTACTTGAGTTTCTGTAACTTTTTTAGTTTTAAAAAATAATTTTTCATACTTTTTCGGTTTTTTTTTTCATTATTCTCTCTGACTATATTTTTCTATACATTTTCTACACATTTTATCAAAATCGAATTTAGTATGTCTATATGGCTTTATAATGGCTTTATAATATAGTGAAAAAATAAAAAAATATATGAACGTGGTGATCAATTGTCGATTGTGCTTCTCTGTAGATAATTTAAAGTCACATATTCTATTCGAATCCTTCTGTTAACTCATTAGAGGTTAACCAAACGTTAAATAAAATAAAAAATATAAAATACAAAAAGTAAAATTGCTCTGCAATGAATACTGTACGAATTGCATTTCGACGTCTACATTCATTTTCTTCAGATTATTCTTATTAGGTAAGAGCGAAATGAAAAATATTACTTTAACACCTTAATTCTTCTTTTATTTTTTTAATTTATTTAATTTAAAATTATTTATTATATTATTGTGAAAAAATAAAATGTTACATGTATTTCGTACGTTAAAGAAAATTAAAATATAATAAGATTTTATTAAACGATTTAATTTGTCAGTGAAATTAGATCAATATAGGATTTTGTCAATTTCTGACCAAAATTGATAATTTTTTTTTTTTTGTTTTTTTCATTCATTAAAAATATTCTTTGATCATGAAGGATATAAATAAAATGGTTGCAGGGGTTTTTCTGAAAAATAATTTAAAACAAAAGTTTTTTACTAAGTTGGTTTATATCAAATTTATTTTAACTGTCAATTGATCGCAATATTAAAAAAAAAGTTATATAAAATTTATTTAAAAATATTTTTGTAATGATTCTCCTACAACTTTTTCCAATTCTTGAACAGCTTTTCTAGCCGCCTTTTCAACATTTTGATTTTCATCTTCAAGCAATTCAGCCATAAATGGTATTGTTTCAGGTAATAATGAACTAAAATCTTCACCCAATTTTCTTGCAATTTCTACACAAGTATTCAACGATAATATTTTAATTTCAAATTGATTACTTCGACTTTTTAATAAAATCTGATAATTCAATTGTTTCCATAATACATCATTTGATACAACTACCACCAATTGTGAAATACAATTTAATAAAACACTCTGAAGATTTGTATTATTTAGTATTAAAGGATTTTCAAGTTGATTAGTAATTGGTTCCATTAAAATATCAAAACGATGAGTATTGATAAAATCTTGTGTATCATATAAGAAAATATTATATAATGTTTTAAGAATTTTTTCTAATAAAATAAGATATTTATTAGAATATTTTTGTTTTTCATTTGCATCTGATAATTCCACATCTTCATTATCATCTTCCAATTGTTTACTATTACATTCATTTAATAAATCTGCAGCATCCTGTATAAAATCATTAGCAAATAAAACAAAAAGTGATTTTAATGCTTCTGCAATTTGACCAGATAAAGAAAAATATGTAATTGCACGATCTATTGATTTATTTTTATCATTTTGTGAATTTCGTATTGCCCAATCATATAATATTTGATAAAGTGGTCGAAATGAACTTTCTGATAATTTAAGAATTAAGCAAACAAATGTTTGTAAAATATGATTTTCTATTTCATTTATTTCATTAATATCTTCATAATCAGTCAAATTTGTACGAAAATCCAAAACAATTAAAAAGAATTTTGTTAATTCATTGTTTAATAAATTAATATCAGTTCCAGCTGTATTTGTAAAACTTTCATTTAATAATTTCATTAAATAAATTATACCATTGTAATTTTTTTCCTCCAATAATTTTGTATAAATTTTTTCACAATGTGGAGTTAATAATCTTAATGGAATAGAAATTGAAATTTTGGTCCAAATTGAGTTTAATTTACTATATAACATTGCTGTACGATTGTCAGATGTTCGATTATCCAATCGTATCCAAATTTTAATAAGTAATGTTAAAGTATCCATATAATATGGTCCCAAAAATAGAGGTAATGAATCAAATAATTTATATACTGCTGTCAGAATTGCTAGCAATATATTATCTGGTGACTGTAGTAAAATATTTTCAGCTTGATCATTTAAAACTTCAATCATATGAGGCATAAATTTATAAAGATTTGAAATTGAATGAGCCTTCAAATTGGATGAAATCTAAAATTAAAAATTATTGTAATTAAGTATATAAGTTTTTTCCATTCAATTAATTAATTTTATCAAAATTATTTTATTTAAAATTTATAAACTTACTTCTGATATAGCTAGAACAACAGCAGCTGTAATAATTCTAGATACAGATGCTCTTTTCTTTAATATTTTGGAAAGAAGATTTAAAATTTCTTTAAATTCTTCTACATGTTTTAATGCTAATGTTCTCGATAGCAATTTAACAGCGATAAGTGCCAAATGTTGAATAATTATTTCATCATTATTGATATTTACATTTTCTAATTGATTTTTGTTTAAAATTGATGTTATAATATCTTTCAAAGGTGTCAAAAGCATTAACATATTCTCATCTTTACATTTACTAAAATAATCCGTTTTATATTGTAATTTTTCATTTAATAATTCTATTACTCTCTTTCTCACAACTGAAATTTGATGTTGCATTAGACCATGAACAACTAAAAGTAATGTATCAGCAGATAGCAATGAAATTGCGTTATCTAGAATTTCTGTACAATGATACAGAATAATTTTCCAAAACTTAAGTTGATTTGTTTCCAAATTTTTATCTACAGTTTTTGTAACTGATGGTATAAAACTAAGAATTTTTATAATGTAATTTTGATAATAAGGTTTCATTGCTTTTGTACTTTCTTCATTTAAGTTTCTAATTGAATTTACAAATTCAGGTGATGAAGTAAGTGTTGACATATATTGCAAAATAGTAAATTTATAATGTCGTAATTGTTTTGCAGTATGGGTATTTACTTCGAATAGAGATGTTTCTAAAAAAAAAAAAAAAATTTTAAATCAATATGATTAAGTAAGAAAAATTAATTATTATTAAAAAATTACCAATATCTGTCAAATCAATAGTTTTTTTATATTGTTCATTTGATTTTTCTTCCGGTAACTTTTGCAAATGAATAAACAACGACCTACAGGTTTCAATTAAAATTGCAGGCTCAAAATCTTTAGAAAGCTGCAAAGCTATAGATAATCTTTTTGGAAGTTCATCTGGTGAAATATTTCTAGCTACTTGATGTTGACCAGTTTTTGATTTTGAGTCTTTTTTATCATTTACAACATGGGATTCAAAAAGTATACATAAAAACATCCAAAAATATTCTTGTGCATCCAATGTGCTTATTAATTTCGTATAAAGTAATAATCTTCGATGTTCGGGAACATCTAAAATAATATCCGAAAATACTTTTAAAATCGGTACGACTTTTTTGTCCCGATTACCCGGTTCATTCTTTAAATCTTTACTACAAGCTTCAACAAGCATTGGAATTACAGATTCAATAAGATTAAAAATTATTTGAAAACTGAATGCATCATCATGTCGAACAACTGATGATCCCATAAATGTAAAAACATCTGTAATGTTATGTAATATTTGTTCTGGAACTATATAAGCACATTGCGATAGTAACATTAATGCATGATGATGTGTTTGAGGATTTTGTGTTGATCGAATACATTGAACAACTAAATCCATTTTTAATGTACTATCTTTCAATTTATTTCGAAAATTTTTTTCTCCTTGAACTTTTTGACATAAATTAATCAAACATGATAAAATTAATTGTTTTGCATAATCTAATGCAACTTGTTCTTCGAACTCTAAACATTTTCTTAATAAATCGAATAAAATTGGTATTAAAATCTCACAATTTTCAATATTTTTCCAATTTTGTAATAGTTCTAAGAGTGTTATTCCAGTTTTCCATTTTACTGTATTCAAAGAGGTCACTTTAAATAAAGACATTCTATGATGTTCAACAGTATTTGTTGGACACACATCCTTCATTTCAATTAGAATATGTTTTAAATGATTTCCATCAACTTCTAAACGTTTTATCAATTTCGAACCTGTTGTGGAAACCGAATTTTCTTCAGAGGTAGCCATGATTTCAAAAACAAGTCTTAAAAATTTTTCTTTGTACGATGCTGACATTTTAGAGTACATACCATCTTCAAATATACTCATTATAATAGAAGCAATTGATTGTAATTTTCCATTTGTATTTATTAAGATATTATGATGATTTAACGAACTTTGTATAAAATCCCACGATTTGTTATTTTTTTCAATAATCGATATTGTTTCTGAATCAAACCTCTCTACTATACTTTTGTATATTTCTCCAGTGTAATAATCTTTAAAAAAAAAAAAAAAGTTATGTAAAAAATTAATTTGTAACAGAATAAACTAAAATATTTTATAATCTTACCAAATCCAATACGATTATTTTTTGATCTCAATTTTGCTTCTTCCAATACTTTCCAACCTAAATCCATAAGATTATCCAAAATTTTTCTATTATTGGTTAACTTCATCACATTTAGTATAATTACTTTAAAAACATTTTCTTCCATGTCGTCTTCCAAAATTTTTAAAATTGAATCCAATAAATCAAGCGCAATTACATTATCTTTATTATTTGTTTTTTTAGGACAGAGTAATGTATAAAATACTATAATTATTTGAATTTCATCCATTAATATTTCTTGACTTGATTCCAATATTTTTGATATTATCAATATATCATTTTCATTAATTATTGCATTTGATTTAATATTATTTAATGTTTCAAGTGTAATTTGTCTAACAATATTATTAGAACAATGTAAACCCAAAATTATTTTAATTAACAAATGTCGATTGATTGTTAAATTCTGTTTATTTTTATTTATAATGCAATTAAATAATTTAATTGCTCGTATTTGAAATTCATAATCGATTTTATGTTCATTAATTCTATCATGCAAAAAATAATATGATAAATATTCCAATTTTTCAATTGAAGAACTGAAAGTTTGTTTTAATAAACTTTGTAAGCAAATGCTATATTCTTCTTTAATAAATTTATCTTTAGAAGAAAATGATTTTGTAATTACTACTTCAAATATATTTTCTAAAAGTTTGCAACCTTTTGACTTGTCTGAAAATTTTTTGGTATCAACTGTGATTCCCTTTAAAAGTGATAATAGAAAATTTAAAGCAAGGGTCAAACATACTTTATTAGGTTGTATATTTTGAATTATTTGATCAGGTTGTGAAGAAAATTGCATAAATTTTTGAATAATTTCAAATATTTCAAAACCTTTTAATTTGTATTCAATTTGTGTATCTTCATATCTTGAAAAACTATATCCTAAAAATAATAAAATAAATGAAGAGTTCACAGAATTACAGTAAAAATTTTCATTAACTGTTTCAAATGAACTTAAAATTGATTCAGGTGTTGGAATACACTTAATTTTACGCATAATACTATCAAAATCTTTGATGGTTGTTAGTGATTTATTCAAATTTAATGCAAAATATTCCTTTATAAATGGTATAAATTTTATTGAATCTTTTTTAGATATTTTTTTCATTAAACGTAAATCAGATTCATGATTCGATACAATAAGTCGCAGTAAGATCAACAGAATTCTATTTGCATCACAAGACTTAACTATTTCTAAGCTAGTTATGTGTTCAATGGCAAATGATTTAATAGGAAACCAATCTTCATTTTGTAAATAGCATTTATGAACAATTGCAATTAATTTTTCTAAAAGCTCTTTTTTATCTGTTATATCTGAAAATTGTTCTGATGATATTTTTAACACTTCAATTAGAACTTCAGGATCATCGTCACTTAATCGATCCATTATACAATATTTTACCATTGTTTTACCTTCTTCTGTTGAAGTTAGGTTATTAAAATTTTCAATTAAATATTTAATGGCAGCAATACGATTTACAGAATTCGGATGATATAAATTTTCGTAGATTGATGAACTATCTTCAGAATACGAGGATTTCAAACGAAAAGCTATAAAATACAAATATTTTATGTTTTTTTTTTTTTTGTAGTGAATTTAATCATTTATAATCCATACCTAATACAGATTTTAAAGCTTGCTTTCTTTTCTCAGAAATATTATTTTGTCCCTCCATTGTTTCTTTAACAACAGAATCAAAAGCTGAAGGGTATTGTTTTTCAAGTTGATGTAAATAGCTGGAATAAATTTTTTCAATGTTTACCTGTACAAATTCATTTTCATTTTCAGAATCTATTTCAACAATTTCTGATTCCGAAAACTTTTTTTTAGTATTTTGATTATTTTCTAATATAGATCTAAAAAAAAAAAAAAAATAAAAAATGTTATTGAAAATTGAATTGTAACATTAACAAAATACCTTATTATATTTTGTGCTTCATATTCCTGAAAATGTACTTCATTAAACATATCTGATAAAAAGTCCTTGCATTTGATCCATGCAGCATCTTTGGAGTGTATTTTATGAAAACATGCTCTTATTAAGGGTACAAACAATGTATCAATTTTAATTTTACTATTAGATAATTCATTCAAATTTCCAATTAACGATTTTTTTGATATAAAATTTAGTAGTAATTTTTCTGGAAAGTCTACTATATTACTCTGTGTTTGATATATTAATATGTTTAATAAAATAATATCTTTTTGCAAATTTTGATGTTCAACTTTGCAAATTTTTGATATTAAAGATTCTAAAATATCAATTTTTAAATTAATTTTTGAAACAAGTTGAGCTGTTATCATAAAAGAAGTGGCAGCAAAGTCAAGGGAGTTTGAAGAAAATCCTTTCAAAATAGGCAACAATAAACATGAAATATGTGATTCCGATATTTCAGCCTTTTCTAAAGCCCCCATAACTGTTATACAATAAAAATTTATTCTAGTTTGTAAGGTATTACTTCTGGTGCCTAGTTCTTCAATAGATTCTAATGTTGATTTACAAATTAATTTCAAAAAAACTGTATCGTTAGCCGCACAATTTTGTAAAGCTGTTTTTGATAATGGTACACCAGCTTTTTGTGAAGCTTTTAACCATTTCCATTTTCCATCCCTTAAATTGATCACTTGCAAACACTTAACAAATGTTTTCGTTTCATGATATGGCAAAATTAGATCTATAAATTCATCTGTATTAAATTCGTTAATATGAAAACGTCTGATTAACCATTCAAGACATAAATGAGCTGGTTGAAGCATAAAATATGGTGAAAGATAATGAAAAAATTTTTTGATCGCTAAATTTAGAAGTTTATTCACTTTAGAATCTTCCACTGATCTTTCAATTTGAATAGAGTTTTCATCAAATAAAGTTTGCTCAAATTGAGTGAATGCTGGATTTAATGTAATTAATTCGGTTATTCCACTTTTACCCAATTCAAATATAGTTTTTCTATCCTTAGTAGCAGCTTCTTTTTCATCAAATATTAGAGATGGTTTTTTTTTACTATCAATTAAAACTGATGTTTGAGGTACTTTTAAACGCTTGAGTTGTTCTTCTAATGATGTAGTCATTTTTTACTCTTTTTTTTTTAATTATTATAATTTTATATATTATATTTATTATTATATTAATTTTATTTAATTTTAACAATACACACTTTCTCTCAACTAAAGTAAAAAGTAAAAATTTATTAACTGTCAATTGCAAGCACGTGATAAATGACAATTGATTGCAACAATATTGAAAGTTTGAGAGCATATGGTATATTTTGAAGTTCAGACTTCAGAGTTTACCGTTTCCCAAGAAATTCTGTCATATAAAATGCTAGTGAAAAATAATGAGAGAAATTATATATGTTTTGTGTAAAACTGAAAGAATAAGTACGAAATATAAACAAATATTGAATATTTATTGTTTTAAAATTTGTATTATTATAAATTTAAATTAAAGCTAAACAAAAGTATTGATAAATTTTGTAACTTTTTAAGTTTTTATATTTTCTATATTTTTCATTGCTATATGCACAATTGGCACAACTTGGTGGTGAAAGTTATTTAGAAGTTTGCTTTGCTTGCTTTAACTAATTCGTTTCAGTTCAGGTAGGTTGTGAAAAGTTTAGGAAAAGACCAGATTCTACTATTACCAACGCCTCCATATTTAAAAAACCCCAAAACTAATTTTTGCTTCGTTAAAAAAAAGATTTTATTTGAATAGAAAATCTTCGTAAGGCTTCGTTTTCCATACAAATAAAATTCTTATTTAACGAAGCAAAATTTAGTTTCTGGGCCTTTTAAATATAGATTTATAATAGAGGCGTTGCTATTACTATACTTAGATCAAAAATATAAACATTGTGGAAAACTTTAAAAAAAAAAGTTTCTGTTCTAAAATTTTCTAAGGCCAAGTGTCAAGACCCAAACTCAAGGCTGTCAAATTGAGGCCATTAAGGAAGAACGAACTTAAAAAACGAAGTTGGCTGTCACTTTTTAGTTTTGACCTTTTTCTAATTTAAAACTTTACCACACTACCTAACCTAGTAAAGTTAATGTTGAGTTCAGCCCTTTAAAAGCTTTTAACAAAGCTGCCATTATAAACTTTCCAAGATTAGTTTGCACTATTTGTTTTTTGTATTTGGTTTTTTACCTTTTTCATTAGTCATTCATGATTTGATATATTAATTGAGTTTATCATTATTATTACTCAGTCAGTTTATTCAAAAACAGAAGTTAGAGAAGAACTATTTTACCTACGAATTTCATAACTATATGAATTGTTGAACCAGTTGAAAAAAAAACAAGTAGAATTTTTTGGAAAATAATAGAAACATTATTTTGACTATATATTGAAGACATTTCTCTGTTAAATTCATTAATTTTCTGAATTTTGGTTAAAAACAAGTGTTTTACACCTATATTAGTAAATAAATTTTATCACTGAATTTGCTGCTGCGTATTAAAAAAATAAAAATGGAAACATTAAAAATTGTTGTTCAAACTCAAGAAATAAATCGAGTTCTTTATACAGAACTTCCTGAAAATTATCGAGATTTACTAAGTTTTATGGAAGATAACGTTAAAAGTGATTGCAACTATTTAAAATATTGGATTGGTAAGTGAAAAATAATTTTAAACAATTAGGGTACACAATTTAGAATTTAATATTAGAAGTTTATCTAAATGATATACATACATATGGATGCATATATGCATGTATCTATGTATTAATTGATTATTTATTACGTGTACAGCTATGTTTATAATTAATTAAAATTTGATTAATTTGATTATTAATTTAATATTATTATTTGTTAGATAATGAAAACGATAAAATTGAAGTGAACAATGAACATTCGTATACCATGTTTTTACAATTATGCAGAAATAAAAAATTGATTGTGGAAAATAGCGAAAAACCATGTCCAATTAAAAAATCAGTTTCAGCATTCACAGCATTCACAGATTTAGGTAACACTTGTGATGGAAAAAATATTAAAATACGCATGTGTAATGAAGAAGATAAAACAACTTTAAAAAATAAAACAAAACGAGAAGAACGACAAACTAACAATTCGTCAAATAATCCGTGTAAAACGGTACACACTGGTGTTCAGTGTGATGGCTGCAATATTTTACCAATAATTGGTTTTCGTTATAAATGTGTTGAATGTGTTGATTATGATTTGTGTATGAATTGTGAAAAAAAATGTACACACAATCAACATAAAATGATACGCTTACCTAATAAGCTACCTAGACCTGCAAATCGAGCTGAAACTGGTTGCCCAGTATTTAATAAAATGCCTGAAACTGAGCCACAATCGAATTGTGAATTTTCACCGCTTTCAGGAGCTGGCAGACGTCATGGACATCGTCATCGTAGATCTCATCGTTCAAGTATCGGTTCCAATTTAATATCAAACTTTTTCCAAATGATGACTGGTATGGCTGAAGGTGAAAATGCCGATAATAAAAATGAACAAAATCAAGGAGAAAAACAAGAAGAAAAGAATAATATGAATTCAAATTCCAATAATGAAAAAACCAACAGTAATAATGGAAATAACACCAATAATGGAAATAATACCAACAATGGAAACACAAATGAAAATCCATTCCTTTTTTATCATGATCCAGAAGCAGTTAAAGCTGGTGTCGAAATATTGACTAACTTTAGTCAAATGTTTTCAAAAATTATCGATCCTGTTAATGTAACAGTAGAAGTTGATGTTGATGGATTAAAAACCAATTTTAATAAGAGAAGTTCAACAACTGATTCTGAACAAAAACAAGATTCCAAAACTAACGAAAAAGAAAAAAATGAAGAAAAATCTGAATCAAATGAAACTAAATCTAAGGAAGAAAATTTAAATGGATCTGAGAAAGAAAATTCTGAAACTAAAGATAAATCCACTGAAAATATTGACAAATTATCTGATGATGGTGCTGTTGGTTATATGAATACCGCATCAGATTCTCATTCATTAAATAAAGAAGATCCAGAATGGACAATAATTGATGATGCAATTGAATCAGTTAAGATTTCAAAAATAAATATGGATCAAGAAAAAGCTTCAAATACATCAGTATCTTCGACATCTTCATCAGTTCTTACACCTCCACGTGAAATAAATTATTCACAATTAAGTGAAGATTTAGAAAAACATATTCGTCAAGAAAAAGCTAAAGAAATTCATACTGCAGAAAAAGCTAAAGAAATAAATACTACTTATCATCAGAGTAAGTCTTAAATTATTAAACTATTTAATATGACATATAAGATTATTATTATTTTTTATTTTTAGAACCACATATCAATAATGCAGTTATTGCAATGATGGCTATGGGATTCAGTAATGAAGGACAATGGTTAACTCATCTTTTGGAATCTGTTGATGGAAATATATCGCAAGCATTGGATTTATTGAAACCAGTGAAATAAAATAATTTATTCTTAAATTGAAACTTTGAACATCTAAAATTGTTCTAAAAATACATATTAATATTCAATTACTTATAAAACTTATTACAATATTATTACTATTATTATTATTATTATTATTATTATTGTTATTATGCTCAATTAAAGCAACACTTAACAGAAAAGAAAAACATAAATAACATAAATATAATATAAAATCTAAAGCATATAGCAGCAGATTATCACAATTTTAAATTCTTCAAAACCAACCAATCACTTCAGAAATAAAAATTCTTAGATGTCCTAGACAATGCCTGTTTATGCTATGAATGTACACTTCAGATGCGACTAATAGTTTGTTGAATTACATCACTGACACAACTATTCAAGATACCTCAACTAAAAATGATTTTGGTCATAACACCTTTCAGATCTGAAAGCAATTTGGTACTTTCTGAAGTGGTTGGAAGTGGATACATACATTACATTTATATTATATTATATTAAATAAAATAAAATTATTTGGGGGTTCTATAAATAACTGTTTTATTTCATAAACTTCTACCATTTTTTGTGTATAATAGCTGACGTGGTACTTAATAAAAATCTTTTTAAAACTTGAAAAGAATTTTAAAAGAAATTCATTTAGTACCCATACGAAAGTGAAATGACCTTCCTTAAGGGAACAAAAATGCAGTATGTATGTAGAATGTATGTACATGTATTTGTTACTTATCGATTAACTTCAAAAGAGATAAGAATGTATATTGCAAAACTTCATCAAATTGTTTTGATTTTTGTAAAACGATTGTTTTGAAGCATTTGCGATTGCGAAATAATGAAAATTAAAAAAGATGACTTGACATTTTTTATGGTTGTATCGTAGTATAATCAAAACATTAACGTCAGATGAATTTTCGCTCTACATCATACATACATAAATCATCCAAGATGTACTAATTTAAAGAGATATTAAGGTGGCTTAATACCGTAAGCAAAAACTGGGGGTGATGCATTTTATGGTATTTAAATTGTCATGATACTAGATTTTCAAAGTATTATATAAAAATAAACAAAACAACGAAAACAAATTAGCTGTATTTGTTGTATTTTAAAATTACTTTTTTGTTTTGGTAGGTATGGAAATATGAATTACTTGACTTTTTCCTCCAACCTTATATCTCTTTGATTTTAGTACTTGTAAACAATTTTTTTTCACCTGTATAAAAGCTTTTTTCAATGCTGCCATTGTAATTTTCTCCGTTTGTTTGTCATCTGGTATCTCTGGTACAATAGGTAAATAAAATACCCATGATGGTGCATATTGCATAAATTTATAAAAATGCATAAAAATTATGTTGTGTAGTTGTATTGTGCTGGATTTGCACTTTAAATTGGTTGTTTTGATTGGTAGTTGGTACTGTAGTGGTGTAGTACTGTCACTGTAACTAAAGATGTTTTATGTAGCTGATGAATATGTGTTTTGTTTTTGTACCTATTTTCTTCTTGGTTTGAAGAGATGTTCAGGTTTAACTATTTAGTATTTATTATGAGTGACATATTCTAATTCGATCTAGAAAGAATATAGATTTGTTTTCAGAAAAAATTAATTATATTGCATTGCAAAATTTTATAACAACTGTGAGATTATTGTAAATATTTTAATTTTTGCAAATTAAAAACAAAAAGAACATTTAAAAGTATCAATAATTAAGTCAATAGTTAAAAGTGATAAACAATATTATTGGAATTGATTTTGCAAATTATTTACGCAGTGAAAATTGAATATTTCTAATATGTCGGCATTAAAAATTGTCATAGAAATTCCAAATTTGAATCGTATACTTTATACGGGGCTACCACCAAGTTATCGGGAGCTAATGATTTTTATGGAGGACAATGTAAAAAATGAAATAAAATATTTAACATACTGGATTGGTAAGTGATATATATAACTTATTTTCAAATAAATTTGATAAGTAGTCAAAATTATTAATATATATATATATATACATATTTGAATTTATCGATTTATGACATTTGATTTTTATCTTTTATTTTATTACTAGATGACGAAAATGATAAAGTTGATATAAACAATGAACAATCATATAAAATGTTTTTACTTTTGTCTCCAATCAAAAAAATTTTTGTGCGAAAAGAAGATAATGAGAGTGAAATAATAGATTCAGATGAAATTATAATAAATGAAGAAATATCAGATGATGATGAAATACCCGATCAAAATGAAATATTAGCTGACATTGTCCAAACAGATGCGGATCAAATACTTGATGAGACTGTTCAATCTGATATTGAATCTAATAATGAAGGTAACAATATACCTACAGTTGATTTGCGTAACAAACGTGTTCAATGTTCAACTTCTGATTCATCTACAAGTTCTTCGAGCAATGGTGGCTCTAATAAAATGATACGTTTATCAGACAAACTTCCGGAGCCTGAAGCAATGGAAAATGATTTTAATCATGAAGCACGTGCAACGGATAGTTCTACTAAAATCAATTCTGAAACCCGCTTTGTAATACCAACTATTTTTCAAATGAGAAATAACATTAACCCAAGCTGTAATAATAATAATAACAGAAATAACGGAAATAATAATAATAACAATAACAGAAATAATAATAACAATAACTATAATAGTTATAACAATGATAATAACAATGACAACGATACTGACAATGGTGCTGATAATAACAATCATAATGATAACGATAATTATACTGCAAATAGAAATTACTATAGTTACTCTAGTTCTTATTGCCATAATAGATCAAATGGTAATAACTTCAATAATAATAATAATAATAATAACAATAATAAAAAACAAAACAACACCAATAACAACAATAATTATAATAACAACAACAACAATAACAATAATAACCCTAAAAACAGAAATAATAATAATAATAATAATAACAACAACAATAACAACAATAATAATAATCCTAAAAACAAACATAATAATAATAATAATAACAATAATAATAATAATAATAACAATAATAATAATAACAATAATAATAACAATAATAATAACAATAATAAAAGAAATCATAACTTTAAGACATTTGCAAATGCCACACCATTATTTTACTCTAATCCCCAAATAAGTACCGGTGGCGTCACATTATTGACTAATTTTAGGCATATGTTGTCAGGAATTATAGATCCTGTTAATGTTACAGTAGATGTTGACGTTAGTGATTCTGGATCCACCAGCACTTCAACACATACAACTTCAAAATCAGCCGGAAACAATAAAGATAATGGACAAGAAAATAATTTACCCAAATATAAAACTAATGATAGGTCTAAAAACGGTGATCACTCAGAAACTAATAAAAAATTACCTGAAGAGGATAATATTAACATGTCAACTCACTCTAATCTGAATTTACCAGAAACTGGAAATTCAACTGATCCTGAGCCCATAATTGAGGAATCAATGGAAATAAATGAAAACTCTGTACCAATGGAGGAGGAATCATATATACCTATAAATGCAGCTCCTGTAGTATTGTCTTCTATTTCTATTCCTACGCATTCAGCACATTTGACTGAAAGCAATCAAAATGAAGTAAATCAAGAAAATGTAAGAAAAAATATTTACCATAAGAGTAAGTGTTAAGTTTACATTCATTGCATATTCATATAAAACACTTTATTTTTAAGAATTGCATATTAACAACGCAATAATTTTAATGATGGATATGGGATTTAAAAACGAAGAACTTGGATGGTTAACTCAACTTTTAGAATATACTAATGGTGATATATCAAAAGTTATTGATTTTTTGGAACCAATTAAATAAAATATATTTGCATGAATTGAGCATTTAAATTTTTAATATTGGAAGACACAATTAGTGTTATTTATTATATACACATACAATATAATTGTTTATAGGTGTACTATATTTTATAGTAATTTACATTACATTACAACTATTATATTCTGAAGTACTTAAGTGGATATAACAGTTTGAAATAGTTGTAATCATCATAAATTATTATATCATTATGAATCTTTATGTTTTTAAAACAAATAAAGATCAAATTTATTAATGTAAAACTATATGTACTTATTTTAAAACTTACAAGATTAAGAACATTTTTATATTATATCATTATTAATCTTCGTCCTCATCTACATTCATACTTTCTAGGTGAGCTTTAGCTAAAATACATTTTGTTAAATAACATTCACATGGCAAAGGGTGTTCAACTGTATTAATATCTAAAATTTCAACTTCTAAATTATATTTTCGAATATCATCAGTTTTTCGTCTAATTGTAATTTTGAATGCAACTGGCTCTTTTAATTCGACTTTATTACATGCAGACTCAGGTAGAACAATTACGCATTGTTTCCAATGAGTTGAAATTTTTTCAAATGGACTTGTTGATAATACAACTGCTGTTTCAAAGTTTTTACCAGGAAATTGACAATCAAACCAAATACAAAAACCTTGATGTAAACCACTTTTTTCAAAAGGAATCACTCCTTCAAAACTTAATTCAGTTAAATCGTCTGCTGTTATTTGTTGTAAATCAAGCCAAGACATTGTAATTCCCTCAGCAAGCAATTCACTTGAATCTAAATTAATTATTTCAGGTTTATTCGATTTTTGACTTCGTAATTTTTCAGCAAATTTTTGCATGTTAACACCATCAATGTTCTCCCAATAAGAATATCGTGGTGTTACCGAACACGGTGCTATATATAAACTAGCATATTTTGGAAACATATGTCCATCACTTTTTAAAAAATTATCTCTAGCAAATATTACTGAATCTAACATTCCTTCGTGTAAAAGATAAAAACCCATCCATTCTGATATTAAAATATCAAATTTATCAGTGTCTTTGGGTAATTTAAAGTTTTCCATTTTAGAATGTATTACTTTTACTACAGATGTTAATTTATTATCTTCTATTATTTCAATAGCAATTTTTGCCAAATTCGAAGCTTCTACAGCATACACTAGCTTAGCTCCTGCTTTAGCAGCAAATCTAAAATGAAAGTATTTTAAAATGTAAATAGTAAAATATGTAACAATTTTAAATGTTATTTACATTGAAAGAATACCTGTACCAGCACCAACATCTAAAACAGTTTTTCCTTCAAATAAATGTTTATTTGACATAATTGCTTTATGATATGCTTCCTGACGTGGTCTATCTTTTAGCATTAATTCATGAATCTGGAAAATATTCAATAAATACTTAAATACATTTTTCTATTATATTTAGTATGTATGTTGTACCACACCAAACTATCAAAATATATAAACAAAGTATACACGTGTGCTGTATAATTTATACGGTTATTTTAATAATTAATTAAAACAAATAAAAATTAACACACAAAACATGTAACAAACTTTTGATTTTCCATAATAATTTATTATATTCGTATTTAATTAATGAAACGACTTAATTTAATTTTAAATTTTACCTCCAAATCTTCATATTCAGCAAAATAATTTGCTTCACTTTCCATTTTAAATTATTTTTAATATCAATAAAATATATAATTGTAAATTTAAAAATTTATTTTACAAGTATTATCTTCAATAATTTATTTTAATTTTAATCAATTAAAAATGTATTTAATTTTGAATATAATTATAAATTATTAATCTACAATTCTCACATGCTTCATGCAATACAAAACTAGTAACAGAAGCAAAAATTATTTATGAATGGTGTGTTGGGTGGTGTTACCAGTGTTTTGGAAAATCTTATTAAGATAATTTAGAAAAGATTTTTTAAGCAAATAAAATACGAATAAAAATACTTTATTAAATTTATTAATTGTACCTACTTAAATCACCAAAATCTAAATTTAGAGTTGTATTTTCTAAAATATTTTAATTTAAAATAAAACGAATCTGGAGATTAATTAAGAAATATGTAGAAATAAAACTGCAAGTATATAAAAAAAAAATTAGTGTATTAAAATATTAAATCTGTTATTCATCTGCATTGGATTGCATACCATATCAAAAATACTATAAAAATGTGCTTTATATTATTTTGGGTAGGTTTTGTACACATTTATTTGGTAGCTGATTTATTTTGATATTCGTATTGGTTACGTTTTCGACTATTTGGTGTTCTGGCTTTATTTTTGTAGGGGGATGAATGAAATCGTATTTTCAAAAATTATTTCACCACAAGAAAACTTAAAATGTCAATGTGACGTTTGTTGAATAAACAAGGCAAAGTTTGTTTATTTTGAATAATTCGTTTTTTATTGTGTTATTTGGAAATTAATTAATTTAATATAAAAAAATGGTAAGAAAAAATACATAAATATATTTAATAAATATCAGTTATTATATGATTATTATTTTTCAGCGAAAATCTTTAGCGCCCAGTCAAATTACATCTACAATACCAAGACCAATGACTTTTATAACTCCTTTTCAAAATAAAAGAAAAAGAGAACAACTTACAAATCCAAAAAAAAGGAGAAGTTGTGTTGAAAATAAATTACCAGTTGCAGTAAAATATAATAGTTCTGAATATGAACAATTGATTGCATCAATTCTAAGTCGTCAATTTAAAGTTCCGATAGCAAACTATGTACCGGATTATAATAGCAATAGGTAACTAAATCTCTTTTTAACAATTATTTTATGGCAGTAAATTTTTTATTTATATTATGTAGGTGTTTGGGAATCAAAAGAACATTTATTAGACGAGCTCTATATGATCCATATGCTTGCAATGCACTTGTCTTATATGAACCACCACTTATGAAGGAGCATGGTATAATTTTTTTTGTTCTTATTAAGATAATATAATTAAGAGATAAATCTTCAATTTAAATTTTTATTTTTAGAACGTTTGTCGATTGATGTAAATAAAATTTTAGTACATGTTGTTGTTGATCCAACTTTAACTAATATTTTAAGGCCACATCAACGGGAAGGAGTTCAATTTATGTACGATTGTGTTACTGGGAAAAAAGGAAATTTTTATGGTTGCATTATGGCAGACGAAATGGGTTTAGGAAAAACTTTACAGTGTGTCACATTAGTTTGGACTCTGTTACGACAAAGTGCTGAATGTAAACCCACAATTACTAAAGCTATAATAGTTTCACCAAGTTCTTTAGTTAAAAATTGGCAAAAAGAATTTAATAAATGGTTACATGGAGCCATTAATTGTCTTGTAATTGAAGGGGGATCTAAACAAGAAACAACAAAGAAATTAGAACAATATATTTGTAATAAAAGTTTACGATGTGGTACACCAGTACTTTTAATAAGTTATGAAACATTTCGATTGTATTCACAAATATTAAATAAATCCGAAATAGGAATCGTAATTTGTGATGAGGTAAGTGTATAATAAATTAAATGAAATTTGTTGACATAATAATTTGTAATTTTAGGGACATCGTTTAAAAAACAATGATAATTTAACTTATCAAGCTTTAATGGGTTTACAAACTAAACGACGTGTATTGCTTTCAGGAACTCCAATTCAAAATGATTTGACAGAATATTTTAGTTTAGTAAATTTTGTAAATCCAGGAATGTTAGGAACTACTAATGAATTTAGACGCACTTATGAAAATCCCATATTGAAAGGTCAAAATTCTGATTCGTCAGATAAAGAGAGAGAAATAGCAATAGAAAAAACAAAACAGTTGATTGGAATTGTAGATCAATGTATTATTCGTAGAACTAATCAAATTCTTACTAAGTATTTACCAATTAAATTTGAAATGGTTATTTGTGTGAGAATGTCACCATGTCAAATAGATTTATATAAAAATTTTATTGGTTCTGAAAAAATTAAAAGTAGTATTGGTAATGTTTTAATTTTGAATAATTTATAATAATGTTCTATTAATACCTAAAATGAGATAAAAAAAAACTAATCTTCGTAAAATGTTACAGATTCTGATGAATCAAGAACGTTAAGTGCATTGACCGATATAACAACATTGAAAAAGTTGTGCAGTCATCCAGATTTAATTTATGATAAAATTTGTGCAAGAGAAAATGGTTTTGAAAATGCTCAAAAGTTTTTACCTGAAAATTACAGTCCAAAGTAATTTCTATATATTTGAAGATTCAATTGATCACATCCAAATTAATATATCTATTTTTAGAGAACTTAATCCTGAATTTAGTGGGAAATTGATGTTGTTAGATATTATGCTTGCAGCTATTAAAACTAATACTAATGACAAAATTGTACTTGTTTCTAATTATACTCAAACTTTAGATTTATTTGAAAAATTATGTCGAAAACGGTAGGTTAATTGTTTTTTGTTTTTGTATTTAGTCTCTACACAAAAATTATATTTTTATTTTCCAGCAAATATAAGTATGTTCGATTAGATGGCTCAATGACTATTAAAAAGCGAAGCAAAGTTGTAGATCAATTCAATAATCCAGATTCTGATGATTTTATATTTATGTTGAGTTCTAAAGCTGGTGGTTGTGGTTTAAATTTAATAGGAGCGAATCGTTTAGTTATGTTTGATCCAGATTGGAATCCTGCAAATGATGAACAAGCTATGGCTAGAGTATGGAGAGATGGACAAACAAAACCATGTTTTATTTATCGTTTAGTTGCTGTATGTTTTTTAAGTTTCATGAAAATATTTTTTTGCTCCAACTTATATCATTTTAGACTGGCACCATTGAAGAGAAAATTTTCCAAAGACAAACTCACAAAAAATCACTTTCAAGTACAATCGTTGATAACAATGAAACTTCTGAAAAACATTTTTCAAGAAGTGATCTAAAAGATCTTTTTAAATATGAAGAAAATACAATTTCTGATACTCATGATAAGTAAATTTATTATTTTGCTAAGATGTAGTTTTTTTTCACTAATGAATGGTTTTGTTTTTTTTATTTTAGATTTAAATGCAAACGTTGTTTAAATGATATTCAAGTGAAAATTCCACCGGAAGACACTGACTGTACCTCACATTTATCACAATGGTATCACACAGCAATAAACAAAGGCTTACCGGACAGTATTATTTCACAAGCTTGGAGTAGCAATTGCATATCTTTTGTTTTTCACCATCGATCACAAGCTCAGGAAGTCAAAAATGAAAAAAATAAAAGTAGTAATTTAAGACTGAATCAAAATGAAAATATATCAGATGATGAAGATGAAAATGAAGATGAGCTTAAAGGATTTTGATAAATATAGAAATAAAAAATTATATTAAAAGAAAATAAAACCCATTTGTAAATATTCTATCTCTGGCCGATTTTATTTCATTTAAGTTTCTAAATTAAAATTAAATAACTATGATAATTCATTTTTATTTTTCCAATCTTTACAAAACCAATTGTTATAATCTAGACGTAAAAGTAATTGAGACAATGGAGTTGAACAAGGAGCAGATTTTAAGCTAAAAAGAAGATTCATTAGTTGTTCAACTAATTCCTTCAGTCTAAAAAATTAATAAGATTAGTTTTAAATTATTTTTATAATTTTACATTTAAATTACTTTTGTTCTAAAAATTCATATTGATCTTTGTTTTTCTCTTTGTTTTCTTCAGATTCTCTTTCTAAATTACAAAATGTTTCACATTTAGCAAATAGTTCTTGTAAAATCGCTAACACAGAATGGTCTGCGACTATAGATTCTTTACTTTTTTCTTCACTTTCCTGTAAAAAGTCATTTATTGCGTTTTTTTTATCTTTTTAAAAACCTACATTAACTCACATTGTTTCCTAAAAGGAAGCATAAGCCCAATATGTTTGCTTGAAATACACTATGAGCCCTTTGTATTTCTTCAAAATCAGATGAATTATTAACAATATTCATTAGTATGCTGAATTGACCTAAAAATAGTAAATTTTTTAAATATATTTAAAATAATGATTATCAAAACTCACTTTCCAGAACATCCACTTGGATATAATATTGTAAATTATCAACCAAAAACATAAATTGATTTCTTAAATGTAATCTAGCAAAATTTGGTTTTGATTTTGTTTCACGATTTATACACCAAATCATATGCAAATCATACTGCAAACGTTTTATTTGTAATAAAAATCTAAATAATTCGTTATAACGTTCAATGACTTTCGGTGAAAAAAGTAAATGTAAAGGCCAAATAATTTTATATTGTAGCGTTAAAAAATGCATATAGGGTAAATTTTCGTCCTCAGTATCATTAAGTTTTTCTTTTGGTACTGTTATTGAAAATTGTTCTAAATCCTCTGTAAGTCCAATACCATTAGCTGCAGACTAAAAAAATATTTTAATTAAAATATTTTTATTTATAGAAAATAAATTAATGAAAAATTTACTTCAAATGCTATAACGATATCCCTCACAATATTTTCCGTTCCAAATAATTTTTCACGAGCATGTGTTTTTTTAATAAATTCTAAAAATAATTCTCCTCTGCCCAATAAATAAAAATCTTTAATTAATTTAAGTTGATGAACCAGATCAGCTTGCTTAACTGCTATTTGTGATAAACGACCAGTTATATAGGATTTGATTTCATTTATTAATACATCGAATTGAGATACTGTTAAATTATTTTCTTTTTGTAAATTTTGAATTTTTTGAAAATATTTATGCTCCATATTATTCCATAGGGAACCTTCAGCTAAAGCTTGTTTTTCAGGTTCATTCCATAATTCTAAACGTTTTTTTGCAGTATCCATTTTAAACATTAGTACTGTTTGCCCTATAAAAAGAACTTTTCTTGCTATACTTGGTGTAATAAAATGTGGCAAATATTCAAAACAAATTTCGTAACGCCATATATCTGCATATGTACTTACTGCTTCCTATAATGTTGTTACATAATTATAATTTTATTGAGTAGAAATTTAAATCAATTCAATTTAATTACTTACTGAAAAACTAGTCATTGTTTGTTTACCACTTTCACCTGAACTCAAACAAACTCCATTTCCAAGAATGCTATTTCCACTATTATTTTGAGATTCTACATGTTGAATGAAAAATTCGCCGTAAGAATCAATCATTTTAGCATATAACAACCAATGTGTTAAATGTTTTAAAAAGACAATATTTACGGTTGACTGAACTCTAAAATTTATTTCGTATTATTATTATTTTAAAATTGCTTAATTATTCTATTTTTAATTACTTACGTTTTTGATGCTAAATAAATTTGTTGATTGCCATTTAGTGTATTTTGATTAAGGTATTGTATTATAGCACAACCATGTAGTTTTTGTGTTTTAATACCACGTATTAATCTTTGGAAAAATACAAATAATGGATGGAAAACATTAATTTTATGATAAATAAATAATAATGTATGTGATGGTGATTGAAGATATCTTTTTTCAAGATCAACAATTTCCTCAACATATGCTTCTAATGTATTTTCAATTCCATTAGCAAAGGCTTGTAAATATAGGCTCTTTTGAAGGCATTCTTTCCAAAATGAAATTTAAAAGTTAATGATTTATAAAATTGTTTTAAACAAAATCTTGATAATAAAATTGTTTTAATACCTTCTGTTTCCTCTTCAGCATAATAATCATTTGAATCCTGTCCGGTTCGGTAAAATTTTGTAAATTTTGATATTTCTCTATGTAAATTGATTATTTCTAAAATATCTTCGAGGATTTTCCTTTCGCAAGGATGAAGAAATATGGAAACATAATCAGTTACCTACAATTTTATATATGTATATACTATTATACATGATTTAAAATATGTTATAAATTTAAAATTTGGCTTACCAAAAAGTTTTCTATGGGAAGGTTTTCGACATAAGGATTTAATAAAGAAAGTAAAATATCATGAATCATATTTTATACACAGATTCCTTTTTACGATATATTTACTATCCTTCGTAAGCTTCCTATTGTATCCCTTATTTATTTTTGTATTTTGTTTTGCTCTATTTAAATTTAGACTTTCGTTTTTACTAGCAAAATAAACATAATTATTTTCGATTCTCGTATGAATGTCAAAATTAAGTCGATTACAGCGAAAAAGATCACAGCGGTCATTAGATTAACTAAATATATCATTGCCTTTATGTAAAAATTCAAGAATTTAATTCTAATTGGAAATAAATCTTTTAATCAATAATATAGATCGTATATAGTGTATTCTAATGGGTAATTTAAAATCATTACCGCCATACTTATATAAATTAAAATTCATTGTTATTTTTAAATACCCAGTTAACTATTAGGCCTCTATACATTGGTATTTTCACTGCTTGTTAGCTTTAGTTATTCTTTCCACACAATCACACATCTTTCGATCTATAAACGAGCTATATGTGCTATTAAAATAAAAAAAAATTTTTTTGGTATTCTTGGTCAGATTTTATTAATCCATAAAAAAAAGCAATACAAGTACATATTTTATTTGTACAATATACGGTTTATGATGTTTATCTTTTGCAAACCAATTTAAAATGAAATATTTACTCACACATTCAAATATTTCAAGCTTTGACAATATTAAAAATACTCAATGCAGTCAAAATACCAATGTACAGACGCACAATTCAAATTTTCAATCATGTAGTTATTTTTGCCTTGTTAATACCCGCAGTAAAAGCGTGAATTGATCTATTTATTTGACAGTTTAAAATTGATTTTTTTCTTTTTATTTTGACATTTTGAATTTTGACATCTGCCGGAAAATAGTAAACAGAAGTTTATAAAACTTTAATTAATTTGAAAGGGAATAATTAGTTTCAGACAATTATATTTAGATATTTAAAAAATGATTTGATAAAATTACATACTTAAAAGAGTAACTAAATTAAAAAATAATGTTGGGTGAGGACTGGAAAATTACCAAAGTTTTAGGTGGAATAGCAAAACGTCTGTGGGCTGGTACTGGTGCAGCAATTTTGTTAACATTTGTATTTTATTGTTTTTATGGTGGTTTAATAGCATTTTCTATATTTGGAGTTTTTATTTTAGGTAAAGAATTTCTTAAGAATGAAATGTTTTTATTTTTTTGTTTTAAGATTTCATTGATAACATTTTATATATATACTTAAATATGAAAGCGAAAATTTTTTTTCCCTACACTACATAATTCTAAAAAAAAAATTTAATTTTATTATATATATTCCATTTAAATAAATAAATACATTAACTTTTATTAATTTCAAATATTTAAATAATTACAGTGATTTTATATAACGCACAAGATCACTTATTATATCATCCAGAGCTACCAAGTAATTCTCGTATTTATGTTCCAATACCAACAATGCACAATTTGCCACATGAGGTAATTATTTAATATTAAAAAAATTCATACATAATGTTAAATAAAATTAATTTTCAGACAATTTCAATTAAAACTACCGATAAAGTTACTCTTCATGCTTTTTGGATAAGACAACCAGAAGAAAGATCTAAGTTTGTGCCTACAGTAATATATTTTCATGGAAATGCAGGGAATATGGGTCATAGATTACAAAATGTTTGGGGAATATTTTATAATTTACATTGTAATATTTTAATGGTAGAATATCGTGGTTATGGTCTTTCAACTGGCTCACCAACTGAAAAAGGTTTATATAATGATGCAAGAGCAGCAGTTGATTATTGTAATGAAAAAAAAAAAAATAAATATGTAAGCATTTACAATATTTTATAATAGTTTTATTTTATTGTTATAGTGCATACACGTGAGGATCTTGATAATAGTCAAATTATATTATTCGGACGTTCATTAGGTGGTGCTGTTGGTAAGTGTTTTTTTTTTTTTTTTTTAAATTAAATTAGTTACTTTATTTTTTATATATTTAATTAATTCTCATTTTATATAGTTATTGATGTAGTTGCTGATTATGCTTATCAAAATCGTATTAAAGCTATTATTGTTGAAAATACTTTTACTAATATTCCTGAAATGGCACTTAGGTTATTGCATCCTTACGTTAGATATATTCCTACGCTATTTTACAAAAATCAGGTATGATATATAATTACATATAACTATTATTATTATTTTTTTATTAATTATATATTTTTCATTTATAGTACAATTCTTTAAAAAAAATGAAATGTGTTACAATACCATGTCTTTTTATATCTGGATTAGCAGATACATTAGTGCCACCTAGGTTAAAAAATTATATACATTTGAATAATGAATTTAAATCTGAATTTGCTAAATAAAATTAATTATATGTACGAATATACTTTTCAGAATGATGAAACAATTATACAATGAATGTGAAAGCAAAAAAAAACGTTTAATTGAGTTAAGTGGTGGATCTCATAATGACACTTGGATATGCGCAGGGTATATTTCATTGAAATATTATTATAATCTTATTAGGAATTCAACATAAATTCATATAAATTTTTAGATATTATCAAGCTGTAGCAAATTTTTTAGATTGGTGTCAAAATGAACCATGCCAAAAAGCGCCTGAAAAAGTTGATGTATGGAATAATGTCCAAGAAGTTTAGTATTAAAAATTTTAATTAGCCTATTACTTAGTTTAAATTGTTTTTAATGAAGAAAGTTATGTCGAATATTCTTTTAAGCCATAAAGTAATATTCGGCGATAGTATTTGTTGTAATATAATTTTACGTAGTTCATTTTTTGAATAAATAATTAATATATATATTTAATTTAAAAATAATATATAAATAAATGATTAAATTATAAATAGAGCAATAACGTTAATTGATTCAAAATTTTGTGTTTTATTTGTATAATTAAGGTTTTTATGTGGTCATTATATATTTTTATTTAGACAACACACTGCAAATAATTGAAAAATTTGAAAAAAAAAAAACAATAAAAACTATTCATTAAATATATTTGAATATTTTTATTAAATAAATTTTAATATAATTTATATTTCATCAAAAGAAAGCCACTTGTCTTGTTGAATTTTTTCAATTTGATAACGTATCTTCAAAGGGGCCAAAACTTTTAATAATAAATTTTTACATTCGAATGGCACTTCTGTGGGTTGTTTAGGGAATATTAATTTAGCTTCAACTTGCCTTAATAAATCATAACAATTTGATCCATCATATGGTAAACGACCGTATACCATTGAATATAGAACTACTCCAGTTGCCCATATGTCAGACATATGAGGATCATATGGTATGCCTTTTATAAAAATAAAATTTAACATGAAAAAAAGGAATGGACTATTTTAAAGTGATTTACCTTTTAAAATTTCTGGACTAGCATAAGCATAGCTACCACAATAAGTTTGTGATAGAATAGGCACATCTCTGATAGGAAACATTTTTCCACGAGCAAAACCAAAATCAATTAACTTTAAATTCATATTTTTATCTAAAAGAATATTTTCACACTTAATATCCCTATGTACTACCCCTTTGGAATGACAATAATCAATAACATTAATAAGTTGTTTATAATATTTTTTTGCTCGAGTATTATTCAAGAATTTTTCTTTACGAATGAGTTCAAACAATGAACCTTTTTCTGCTAATTCCATAATAATGTAAATTCTATATTTCAAAATACAGAATATGTACTTATAAAATTTGAATAAAGTTTAATTTAAAATTTCTTTACCTATGTGTAGTTTCTATACTTTGGTAAAATTTTATTAAATTTTCATGTCGTAATCCTTTAACTACATCAATTTCTCGAGGAAAAAATTTCTTTAAATATGCTGAGGGTGCTTTAAATTTTGTAATTATCTTAACAGCTACAGCACATTTATGTTCCACTGAGTATGCCACTTTAACTGAAATATTTAAAAAAAAAAAATTCGTTAATTTTTCCGCAATTATTCAAACACCATAAATCAAAATGATTCAAAATGATAAATGAATATAGTCAGCGGAAATCAAATCAAATTCAAATTCAATTCAAACTAAATTTAAAACTATTGGGAGATTAGAAGAATGCAATTGAATTTTAGTAAGTTGAATATAAAGAATGTATGGGATAGGCGTTGACTTCTAAAAAATAAATAACACTCATTATGATGTCCATTCAGTCGTATGATCATATACACATGGGCATAGTAGTATATGATCATACGACTGAAATATTGAAAATACGATTGAAATCAACCATACAAAATTATTGCCCTTCTATCTAAGCCATGCACAAAAACATTAACTAAAAATAAATAGCGTTTGCTTTGAATTAAAAATTTTAACAAGTAATTTATATTTAATCATGATTCAAGAACAATAACCATAGTGTATTTGGTAAGCTAATAAGTCGATCTTAAATTTAGAAATTAAAAACGTATGCAATTTTCATACCTTTAGCATATGTACCAGACCCAATTTCATTACCAATTCTAAAACCATGTTCTTCTAAAATAGTTTTTTTCGTTTGTGATGATGATAGTTTAGTATCATCTGTTGATGTGCCTACAGATTCAGTTTTAATTTCGTTTTTATCATTATCAGACGAATTTAATTCGTTTTTAGAACTTGATTTTTCTTTTTTGATTTCACTTTTTATCAAATCAAAAACTTCATTTTTTGTTGATTTTAATCCACTTTCAGTAGAATTTTCTTTTAATAAATTTTTATCCGATTCTTCATCATTGTTTGAGTTTGACTGATATTCAGTTTTTGGAATTACAATAGGTGTTGAGGCTTTATTAATAACATAAATTTTAAATTTAGTTTATTTTCTAAAGAATTACTACAGTTGGTGTAAACTATTTAACTTCGGGGTCTTGTAATTTGATATTTACCTGGAATTGGTACAGATTCTATTGGGGAAGTTTCCATCACACAAAAGCTAATACTAAAAATTTAATTTTGTTTTTTTTTTGTTTGTTTTTTTTATAAAATATTAGAAATAAGAAAATTTATTACGAAAAATTTAATTTATTATTAATTGTTGACATTTTATATGTAATCAAATAATGAAATATTTTTTTTTTAATAATTATGGTTCCAAAATAAAATAAAAAAATCTTGAATAGGATTAACAAAATTATGTATGTATTCCCCGCTAAACATTTTGATTCGGATGAATTTTAATCCTAATGCAAAATATAAATTCTGAATGTTCGGCGAACAACCAGTATAATTTTTAGCTCGGACGCTTCTCTCAATTATAATTATGTGAACATATGACATAGAATTATAAGGAAACAGAGAGTGGTTCAAACATTAAACATTTTAAAAGATTAATGCATCAGCAGTTTGTCGACCAGATTGTTAATTTCTAGCTTTCTAAATTTTCAAATTTTCTAAAATTGACTTTATTTCATTGCTAACTTTTAGATAATTTCTTAAAACAAGCGAATCAGTTGAAATTTTTTTAAAATCGGTCCTTAAATGAGGTTTTTATGGGGTTTTTCCTTTTAGTTTTTGTTATTTTGAAATTTGTACTGATGCTAGCATCACAAAAAAATACAAAAATTTTAAAATTTTCTAAAATTGACTTTATTTCATTGCTAACTTTTAGATAATTTCTTAAAACAAGTGAATCAGTTGAAAAATTGGTCTGAAAATCAAATTTTTTTGGGATCAGCTGTCAAATAAAAATTTACAGAGATCCATAACTGCGGTAGGGTCCAACCAAGTGAAGGTCAAAACAGGCGCAGCCCAAGAAGTAGACTTAAGTAGCTCGGAACAAAATTTAATGAAAAAAAATATTAGAATCAGTAGCACTGGTTTTGTAAAACAAATGATAAAAATGGTTAGACACAAATTGCATCTCACCCAAGGCAATCAATAGATGATCAGGATGAAAAGTACACAGTACAGTATTATTCAATTCTGACACCATCATCACGCTAAATATATCAAATTTATAATTGTTTTTAAAGTAAAAAAAAAAAAAAATTATAATAGAGTTTATTATCCACATCCCGATTTTACGTTGTTATTAAAAGACAGAAATAATTTTCATATTATTATCCTTACTGCAGCAGGGAATTAGAAATAAAATTGAATATATAGTATATAATATTTTAAGCTTTGAAATTTTTATTTTCTTATACTCACATCTGATATTCCACCACAAAATTATAACATAAATATTATTTTGCTTTGATGCAAACATCTTAAGGAATTAACTAGGAGTTGGTATTATGCATTTTTTTTATATTCTAAAAAAAAAAAAAAAATTATTACAGTGACTTTATTATAGTTTTCTTGTAACATTTTATGTAGGATTATCCTTTATTTCAAATTATATAAAAAAAAAAAAAAAAAAAAAAAATAGGGTGATAACTGTATAAATTATGTTATTCCCGAGAGACACAAAAACGAATTGAATTTTTTCCCTTCTTTTTTTAACTTTATTATTATCATTAAATTACCAAATGTGGGTTAGAGAGTATTGAGATGACTGTGGACGTGGAGGTATGTTTAAAAAAACAAAATTTACACTTTCTTATATATAAAATGAAATTATTGTCGTACTGTTGGTAACATAAGGGTTGTTTTTACTTTTTAATCATATTTATTCTATATTTAAAGAAGATTTTAATTTTGAAAATGAACACCTGTAAACCAACCTTAAGATTGTTTTGTCATTTTTTTTTATTTTTATTTTAATTAATTATGTACTAATAAAAATATACTTTCTATTTGCATACAAAAAAAAATTGGTATAAAAAATAAATTATGTAGGTCCATTGTAGTGTTACAGGAATTTTAGTCGTCCAAAAAGATACTTACTAAAGTAATTTAAGCATTTTATAAAGCGAATCCTGTTTTTTCAGTATACCTGCAAGGTTACTCAGTCACTTCAGAAGACATTTGTTTTAATGATACAGAGAAGACTACATCTACAACTCTGTTGTTTATTTTTGAACCATCAGTACCATAACCATATTATGCTCCCATCAGCTTTCCCTTGAATGAAATATTGGTCTGATATAACCTCGCAAATAAGTATTTTGTAAGAGTAAATATGGTTTAGCTTTTGTGGAAGACATTTTTGATTTTCTATAATAGATTGAGTGGCTATTTAATTGTTGTTTATATTATTGTCTTTAAGTCTGACATCGATTCGAATTCCCATCTCTTTATCATAAATAAAAAATAGTGTACTAAGAAATGGAATAATGTATCGAGTGCTGTGAAAGAAGTAGTTGTTATTGCTTCACTTTTAAATAACGCAATTTATCAAAGTCGCTGATGGGGAACAAGTTTCTGATTTATAGAGTTGTTTGTAGAGCAGAGTAGCTAACAATTCAAATATTGAAATATTACAGCAATTTCAATAAAAAATATTACGATTAATAAGTGGCGCACCGTGGTACGTCAATAATGATATTATATACATTGTGTCTACAGGTAAGAACCATTAAGAAGGAAATTGGAAATAGCTTCAGCACCAAATACCAAATAAGACTAGCTACACATTCAAACAGACTAGCAAACAACTTGTTGCAGCTAAGAATATTAGTGTTCTTAAGCAGTTAAGTCACAGCATTCCGCCCAATAGACAATAGGAACAACGGGATAATGGTCCAGAAATACAATGGAGTATAATGTGAACATCCTGTCAGTCCATTATATGTTGCGTACATATAAAAATATGTTATACAAACTACACTGAACGTGTCTCCTTCAGAAACAGATTGTATTGTTTCACAGGATAAAAAAAAATGTATACATGTGGGAATTCATAACCCTATACCGTATCGAGTTGCTACATTATCAGATCGTAGTGAACAACCGTAATAATTATATATCATAAATCATAAATACTATCTATAGCTCTTGCAATACCGACAATGAAGCTTGACATAATTATGTTAGAAAAATTTTTTTTTTTACCATGTTTGTAGAAAATAATGGCCGTCGCAAAATATTTATTCTAAATATTAATTGAAAAACCTCCGGTAAGTTTAACATCATAGGAATGTAATAAAATAACAACACTACGACAGAGCAATATTCTATTCTTATAATAACACTTTAACTGTTGTTATAGGACACATTGTTGTTATAGAACATTCCTATAGCAAAATTAATCACATTATTCTCATAAAACATCATTATAACGCCTTTAGTGCTTATCGAGGTCATACGGGAGTCTTATAGCATTAATTTTGTGTTTATAACAATAAAATTAAAAATAGCTTATAAAAACATTATTATCACACCTTTAGTGCTTATCGGGAGTCATATAGGAGTCTTATAGCATTAATTTTGTGTTTATAACAATAAAATTAAAAATATCTTATAAAAACATCATTATAACACCTTTAGTGCTTATCGGGAGTCATATAGGAGTCTTATAGCATTAATTTTGTTTTTATAACAATAAAATTAAAAATAGCTTATAAAAACATCATTATCACACCTTTAGTGCTTATCGGGAGTCATATAGGAGTCTTATAGCATTAATTTTGTTTTTATAACAATAAAATTAAAAATAGCTTATAAAAACATCATTATAACACCTTTAGTGCTTATCGGGAGTCATATAGGAGTCTTATAGCATTAATTTTGTTTTTATAACAATAAAATTAAAAATAGCTTATAATAACATCATTATAACACCTTTAGTGCTTATCGGGAGTCATATAAAAGTCTTATAGCATTAATTTTGTTTTTATGACAATAGAAAATGTTACGTGGGTAAACTAAATCCAAGCATATATGACACACTCTCATCATGTCGTATTTACAGTGAAAATCAAGATTAAAAATGGCATAAGTCAAATTCATTTAATTTCAAATAGTCAACAACATGGTGGACAAAATATGGTGGACAATTTTGTTTCAAAAGGATATTTCATAAAACTTTGGATAAATTTAAAAATAGAAAAAAAATACATATCTATATATATATATATTATATTATTTATTTATAATACATTATTTTTATTATTAATATTAATGTTTTTTTTTTAAATTATTTTTTGGTTTTTGTTTTTTTTTTTTTTAGAAGCTGTTTTAGTAATATTTTTGCATTGTCAACTTGTTTTTCTATTTTTTTTTTTTAATTTTTTTATTTTAATTTTTATTTTCTAATTGTAGGGAATTGCATTTAAAAAAAAATCCTTTTTTTTTTTTTTGTTTTATTAAGTACCTATATAAATGGAATTGCACAACTATTGTTAAACAATTTTTCTAACTTTTTTTTATCAATTTATTTTTTTTTTTGTTTATTTTTAAGGATGATTTTGTTTTTCTTAAAATATTTATTATTATTATTTTTGTTTTCGTTTTAATATTATTTTTACATAAATAATATGTGTTATAATTTTTTTGTTCTTTTTTTTTTAAAGAAATCCTTTAACAATTTTACACAACAATATTATTAATGTGTGTAGGTATGGTGTGTGTACAAGAATAACTATTTTATATACATACATACATTTTAGTGTATGTAAGCTTCTAACATGTAATTTTATAAATATTTAAATTGCTGTGAACATTTTAGAAATTTTCTGTTTTATTATTTTATTTTTTGTTGTTATTAAAAACTACTTACTTTTAAATAAAAAATAATTTTATTGTAATAATTGATAGTGTTTTGTTGCAGAATTTCTAAAATTAATTAATTTACCTGTTTTCATTGAATTTAACATTTTCATTTCAATAAATTATAATTTGTTTTTTTTTATGTTTTTGTTTTTGTATTGAACATATTATTTTAACATAAATGTATTGTAAAAATAAAATATTAAAATCATATTTTTTTACATAATTTATTATGTAACAATTTATTTCTTGAAAATTTTTCTGTTTTTGTATTTACTTTATTAGTTTTTTTTTTTTTTTTTTAATTTTTAAATTGGTCCAAATGTCAGAAAACTGACATTTATATTACATAAATTTAAAGATTTATTTTTTTTTGTTTTATTCATTTTTAGTATAGTTTTTAAATTTATATTGGTAAAAGTGCATATTTTAAATGGTATATAATATTTAACTGAAATAATTAACACGTTGACTGCCAGTGTGTGACAGGTGAACACCAATATTTTTTTTACACAGCGCAATGAGTTACTGGTGATATACATTACTTTTTTCCCCCATAGCATTGTTTTGTTTGTATCATTTAGAGTTGTTGTACCGAAAGAATATTTACATAATATGTCTTTTGTATATATTTGATAGAACAATTTTCAGATGTTAATAACTATGCTAATAATTTTAAAATATTTTAATATTTGTTTTGTTTGTATAACACCAGTGATGAATAAATGAGAATGTTGAAAAACATATTTTGATTAAAAGTGAATAAAGGACAAAAGATAATCGAATTAAACGTTATAAAGATTTATCAAGCCAATCTGGATATAGCGCAACTCGTAATAGGTCTAAATTTGTCAATACATATTGATTGTGGACAATGTGATCCAATAATATTTCTTTGCTTGAAACATTTTCAAAAAAAATACATTGAAAAACTGTAATAAATATTGAAATTTTTAATTTAATTTAACATTTTATTCTTCAACAAGAATAAATCCCATCGTTAATATTAATAAAATACCTTGGACCGGTGAAATTTTTAATTTAATTTAACATTTTATTGTTCGACAGGAATAAATCCTATCGTTAATATTAATAAAATACCTTGGGCCGGTATTTTGAAATAACTAATTAATTTTTTTAATAACTTATATGTTATATGAGTTTGAAACAAAGCTTTAAGCCGATTTTAGCCGATTTAGAGCCGATTAAATTTTTAAGATTTTAAATATTGGTCATTTAAATTCCACCTTTAGGTTCGAAATATATCACTGGTGACTCATCGAGCCTTGCGAGTGGAAAAATAAAATATTCAATAGTGATAAATTGAGCTGTGAGGAAAAAATGTTTACATGCATCACCAATGAGTCACTGGTAGTCAATGTGTTGAAAAATTATTTAAGATGAGATAAGAATTGAATTAAAAATGGAAAATTAAAATCAATGGCGAAAAAATTAGCTCAATTTTCTTTAGGTTCGATTCCCAATGACAACAAAATGCTTTATAGATTTTTCAAACTAGTCTAGTACCCTGTGTCATTGCAGGATAAAATAAATAATAATAATAGGCCCTATTATATATATGTATAATAGACTTGTACTATACTTTAGTTTGTATATCAGATTCTGTAGTTATTTATACAAATATAGAATTACTATATTTTATTATATTATAAATCCTGTCCAAATTGTTGTATTTGGACAGGATTTCTAAAAATTATAATATAAATATATGTATTTATATATGTATATCTATATATTTCAAATATTATTTTTTTTTGTAAATATTTTTACATTAAAATTAGAAAGTAAAATAAATTAATCATGAAAATATGCACTTTTATTAATATAAATTAAAAAAATGAAATAAAAATATTTATTAATGTTGTTGTTTTTTTTTGTGTTTTTTGTTTTATTAAATAATATTGGATAATAAATAATAATAATTAAGTTTATAAAAAAATATTTTTTTAATAATATTTTGAATCAATATGTTTTAATTTATTTATTTTATTTTATTTTTTTTTGCTTTCTATTTTTATTTTAATATTACTAAATACGTTTTTTTTTTTTTGAATAATGTTTATATTTTATATTTTTAATGCTATATGGATTGTTATGATGAAATTTACAGCTTTCTAAATGTTGTTATTAAATCGTATTTGAATGATTTTTTTGTTATTATTGTTATTATTAATTTAATTGTTTTTTATATTATGTACACAATGCAAATTAGTTTTTTATTAATTAATTTTTAATTTAATTTTTAAATATTTGTTTTTTTTTTTTTTCATTTTTTGTATAAATAATTCAGAAACGCTTAGAAATTTATTTAGTTGTACTTATTTTTAAAAGTTCGTTAAAAATTATTGAATATTTCGAGAAAATTAACTTTAATAGTAAATAATTACATGTGCAGAATTCTGTATGCAGTGCTGCTTGTAATATAACAACATAATTTTTTTTAAAATTATTTTTATTTTTTTTTTTTATGTTCTTGACAGTGCCTTATGTAGAATCAACTTTTCGTGTTTAATTCAGTATGGTACTGCAAGTTTATACCACGATATCTACAATATTTCGAGCATTTATTTATTAAATTACTGGTTTATTGTGATTGACATTAGTTTTGACAACTATCGTGATTTTGAACGGGGTCAAGGTAGTTTAAGACTGTAGGAGAAGCGTCAGTACAAATGTGTAAATTATATTCCATCTTGATGTGACGTAAAAATGATTTATAGATGTTAGGCAGATTAAAAGGTGAAAAAATATCTTTACATCGACTTAAATAGCACAAACAGCTCTTTTTGCAGCGATATCGAAAATATGATCATAACAAATCATTTTTTGATTCACGCGCATTTAGACTATCCATGTTTTGTAAAGTAATACTAATACCTTGGACAGACAGAAGAATTAGGTTCGAGTCCTAGAAGTGAAAAAAGGTATTGGATTTACATAGAGACCGTAATAGCAATCAGAAAAATTGATCAAGTAAAAAAAAAAATACAATTACAGAGATTTGATAATTTAACGAATTAAAAATAAGTACTTTGTATATTGAATATGATTTATACATATATAATTTCTTGTTTTTAATAATTATTAGGCGAACTGATAATAAACTTGTAAAATATATATTCATATTTTTTGTTTTATTTAATTAATTAGGTATAGTAAAAATATGATTACAATATTAACATTGTTTTTATCATTTATTGTTAGAATATATTTACGTTTAAATATTATATTTTTTTTGTTTTTAATTTATTAATTAAATTTTTTTTGTTTTTATTTTTTGTTTTATAATTATAGTTTTAAATTCATTCTTTCGTTTTGTAATTATATAAATAAATTTTTTTTTAATTTTTTTTTTTAAATTCTCTAATCAAATTTATATATATATATATATGTATATATATGTATATATATATTTAATTTTTAAAGTTTTATTAAAATTTTGCTTAATTTTTTTCATTTTAGTTACGAATTATTCGAAAAATATGATTGTGCTCCTCAATTTAATATTTTTATTTTATAAAAAAGTTCTAATACTATAATAACTTTTATTAATTTTTTTTTTTTTTGTTTTTATATTTTTATTTAAATTATAACATTATTATTAATATAATTATTTTTATTATTAATTGTTATTACTATTATTAGTATATAGTATGTGTATTCTATATTATATTAAACTAATTATTAAAATATAGAATATGAAAGAATTTATTACAGAATAGATGAAAAATCTATAAATATTATTTCTTGAAGTGTATAAATATAGAAATGAAATTAAAATAAGAAATATTTAATTATGAAATAGTAATAGTATAGTATACCTAACACATATGAAATGTAATTTTAAATAAAAATAAATGTTTATTTCATACTGTGAGTATGTAAAAAAAGAAAAAGAAGATCCGCAGCTCTGTAGACCAATTAATTGCAAAAATAATTACTTTAAATCACACAAGGTGGGAGATTGATAAATTGATCTGATCAATTTCTCCGGACTGATAACGATTATGATGCATTATAATTCATTATTTGTTTATATCATTTATTTGTCATGTGTGATAATTGGGGCTTATAATTTGACGTAAAATTCAATTAAAATGATTCTATTCTATTTTTCGGACCCTGTATTTCCTGATCTGTTAACAATCCCAAAATAATCTAATTATTATACGTGTTGTGCTGCAATTCAAAACAATACAAAAAATTAGATATACCTAAATTAAAAAAGGTAATATTTCATAAAATAAAATATTTCAATTTGTATATGGTATATATTGGACACAAACCAAAACTAAAAATTTGGTTAAGGGCCATTTGTATTGTCTAGTATAGCTGAATATGCTTATTAGTATACAATTATGAAAGAAATAACGGTTATAATTCGATATTTATCAAATTTACAGTTGTATTTGTAATATAACAGTTTAATAGACCTGAAATTCTGATATGGACGGGGAAGTACAATAGATCTTAAGAGGTGTCGGGGTTACTTAGAACTCCCCAATTTGCAAAAAAAAAATTTAACAGTTTTTATGTAGTTAATTATTGGTTCAAGTAATTTACAATTAATTAGTTCTTAAATTTGGTTTAAAAAGAGGTGATAAAAACAGAAAAAGTGATTATCCTAATTTTATCCAATTATCTGGCTTAAAACCAAAAAAATAGTAAATTATAATATTAAAATTTTATTTAGAATATTTTTAATAACAGGTGAGAAAAAAACATAATCAAATTTACAGTGATTTTATTGGATTGCGGCTACATAAACCGAATGAATTGTTAGCCACAAATTGCTGACAAGCCCTTAATACTAATTAATTATTTAAATATAGAAATTATTTTACATTTACAAGAAAATATTATGTAAAGTATAATATAGGGTTTATCACAATAAACCCATTTGTGGCTGCGGTGATGTAGGGAATGGATCCCTCTAGAAATAAATTAAATCTAATCTAATAATACAGGGTTAATGACATTATAAGCTTCATTAAAAAAAAACATAGAATAGGGTTAAGGAGAGGATTGAAGATGAAATTTTAGTAGAATTAAATTTTTAGTATGAATTTTATTTTTAGAGTGTAAGAGCAAAAAGGTAAGTATAGTTGAAGTTGATGTATGTACATTATAACAGAAAAAGTACTGAACAATAAAATAAAATATATTTTATGTTCATAATATAGAAAAATGAAAATTTCTATTTAATAAAAAAGAAAATCAAAAACTCTACAATTTCTAAAATTTTTCTCTACAATTTATATTTCATTTCTCCAATCTTACTATAATTAATTCTACTGTATAATTTATATATTTTTTAATTTTCAATTTTAATTTCTAAATAATATATTCTTTTATGTATGTATGTATATTGTATTATCGTTGCAATAGACATTATTTGATATGATTTATTAAATTTTTCAATTTATGTATAATTTCATTTATTTATTTTTATTAATTTTTTTTTTTTTTTTTGTTTTTGTAAATTTTTACTCTATTCTGTTTCTCTCAAAAATATTTAATATTTCATTTTTATTTTTGCATATTTGTCACTTTTATAATTTTCTTTATTTATTTACTTACTTAATTTTTCTTATTTTTTTTTTAACTTTTTTTTTCTTCTTTGTATTAATAAAATTATTAACATTTTGGCTTTTTATTTTGTATAAATAATTTTTTTTTTTATTTATGATATTAAATTAAAATACTTGGGATCGTTTTTGTTCGCGTATTGAGCATAATATTTCTATTGAAAGTGTAGGTTGAAATGAATAGGTAATAGGTAAGTATAATATGTTAAAATAAATTAATAAGGATTAGATTATTTTTAATTATTTTGTTTTTAAAATGTTTTTTTTTTAATATTTTAAAAATGTGTTTAGATATAAAATAAAACGTTTGTATTTGTATTAAAATCCATTGCGTTTTTTAAAGTATTAGAAATCAAAATGTGTGAAGTTTGTATTATTCAAAATATTAAATTCGAATATACTTAATTTTGTTGAATATTGAAAAGGGAATTAAAATGTTGATAAATGATTAATAATTAATAATATTAATTGATTTAATGTAATAAAATAACGTAATGTAATAAAAAAATAAAATAACTGTTCGATAATTCAAAAAACTGTTTTCTGAAGACAAAATTTGTTATTAATTGCAGCATGACATTACTTTCAGATACAGGATTTAAACAATTTGAGTTGACCAATTGTAGCCGTTAAAACGGTTGACTAATGTTTTTGACAAATGAGTTAATGAGTCTTATAACAGTTCGGTACCTATACATAGGTATTGAAAATTTAAGTTATTATTTAAACTGTTACATGTATGCTAACTTGAAATCAACATTAGTAAATATTTTGATACTAACATTAGTTTTGATATTCACATTTTATTAATGAAATTAACATTGAAATCTAACTTTTAAAAACTATAATAATTAACTTTGATTTATAGTAGACATTTTATTTATTGAATATTTATAATATAATGTTATTATTATTGTGTAGTTATGATTGCATATACCATTAGAGTTTGTTTGTATTTTTATAGCTCAAATTATTGTGTTCGAACACTATACATTAACAATACTGGCAACATTAAATTAGTTTATAAAAACTATATAATGTCCATATTTTATTTACATCAAATGTAAAATGAACATTTTTGTTGACTCATATCTATGTTGATGTCATATATTTATAAATTTAAATTTATTTATTTAAACTAGTGTACCTGCAAATTTCAGGTCATTTTTTCCTTCGGAATGTGAGTCTATGGTTTGTTATTTTTGTCATTTATTTTATCTCAATGACAAAGAGTAGTAAGTGGGCTAGAGATAGAAAAACAAGAAGCATTGTACTGTATGTACGACTTAGCGTATCATATTGAAATTGTTCCAAAATTTTGTTCTTGTTGGGAACAAATTTATAATTTTAGGCCCTTTTCTTTTGCGGTATGTGGGTATATTGTTTGTAGTTTTTGTCATTTATTTTATCCCAATGACATGGAGTAGTCGAAAGCAACCCAGATCAAAAACCATAAAGCATTGTACTGTCAAATTGAAATTGTTCCAAGCTTTTGTTCTTGTTGGGAACAAATTTATAATTTCAATTGCATAAGAATATATTTTATTAAATAATAAATAAGATGTAGGAAATAATTGTAACAAAAATATGATTTATAATAATTTTTAAAATAGATTTTGGAAATGTTTTTAATATGTATATAAGTATCTACATATGTATGTATTAAAATTCCCTTTTCAAATTTAATTTAATTTTATATAGTTTTAATTATTTTATACAGTGAATTTATTTTAAAAACTTAAAAACAACACGTTATATAGTGGTTGTGTGAAAAGGCACGAGGGAAATTTTTTTTTTGTTGTTTTTTTTTTTTTTTTAATTATAGGGAAAGTTTAGAATTTTTTTTTTTTTTAAATATATGTATGTATTGTATGTATTTTTTAATTATGTATTTACCTTTTTTATTTTAAAATAAATCAAGAGAATAATAATTGTATATTGAATTATAGTAACAAAAAAAGTAAAAAAACAAAAATCAAAGTTGCTTGTAATTTAGTTTTTAATATATTTTAACTTAACCCTTTAACTACCTACGTCCTTTATATAGGACAAAGAAGTTGAAACCTAACTTCTGGCATTTTATATATTTTAATTTTATTATTTTTTTTTGCCATAGCAAGTAAGTAAAAAGATAGTAACGGAATTTTATTGTATAATAATTGGGTAGTGAAAGGGTTAATATATTAGAATTTATGATTAGTAAAATAAATTCGTTTTTTTTTACATAATTTAATTCAATTTTGAATTTGATTTAAAAATTAAATCAAATGAAAAGTATAGTTTTTATTAGGACCCTGAACCGATTTTGGTTTTTAGGCCGTATACAGTTATTAAAAAATGTGAGTTCAACTGTATATGTTAAATAAGAAAGTGAAGCTGTGTTTAAGAAAATATAAATTCAATTATAAGTAAAATTAAAACAATGGAATAGACTTATAGATTTTAATTTGAAAGAATATATTTGAATATTAATTTAAATATATTATGTATGGTTCTGAAAACGATGATGGGGTTTGAAGGAAAAGATCATGATGCCGAACTATATGATCTGTAGAATGAAGTGCATGTAGTCACGAAAATTAAATTCAAGAGACTATAATGGTTCGGATGTATGAAAGTACTATAGCCTAGAGAATCTTCGAATCCAGACCCAATTATATAAGACGTTGGGGCAAACCAAACCTTCGTTGGAGAGATGAAATTTCATATCTTTAGTTCGAGAGAAGTCGCCCCTTTCCCCAGAAAAAAATATAGTAGGCTGATGAGTCAGGTCCAGGATCTACTGTTGGCCACCTAAGTATAATTAAGTAATGCTAATAGCCATCATAGATCGTTTAAATTGTTAGAATAAAATAAATTATCAAATAATTTCAAAATGTAGACGTATAAAAATTACATTTTGACGATAAAGAAGTTAAAAATAAATTAAAAATTTTCAACAATGCCATCATAATTACAGCAACTTTGAATTTTCAATTTAAAAAAAAAAATTATATTAATTTCTAAAAATCAAAAAATATTAAATTTTTTAATGTTAATTTAATGTGTATGTATATATTCAAATGTTATTTTAATATTCTCTAATAATATATAATATACATATATATTATATGTATATATGTTTTTTATAATTGACTTCTAATAATCAATTGTTATATAGTTTTTAATAATTAAATTAAACTAATTTTGTTTCATAATACAAATTCAAATACTATATTAATCAAAAATTCAAATTAGAAAATTCGGACCTAGAGTTGTCAAAATATCGTAGTGTTGTATATTTTAGATGATATCAAATAACATATTTATATATGTATTTATTTAATAAATATCGATCGTGTGAATGCAACATACTTTTCCTTTACATTCATCAGTATATTGTAAAATAAATAAAAATTTGTATTAGTGATTGGATTAAACCACTAAAAACAAATCCTATATATTATTAAAAATATACTGGGTATATTTAATTTTGTTTTTTTGATATATATGATATTTTTTAAAAGTTTTAATTTGAACATCATATGATAGATGGAAGTGCCGAACTGGATATTGAAGTTCGCTTTCGGGATGTTCTTAACAATATAGCAGTCAAAAAACATATCGCTTTACATTAAAATAAAAATTTTCAATTCAAATGTAAAATCATTTCTTTTGTACGTTGGATACGAAACCGGAAAACAACATCGCTAAACACAATGTTTCGAATGGAATCTTCAGGGGTGCACATCATGTCTGTAGGCTGAAAAAAATATTGAGACCAACATTCTTAGCAGAAATAATTATCTCACAAAGAACGTTGTCGCAACTGAAGACATTAGCCGTAGATAGGAGACGATGGAAAGACTGATGAATGTATGTTGTAGTATGTTGCTTCTGAAATATTGATATTTACAATCAAATAAAATGAAAACAACCCGACTTATTATACAATGACAATATTATTTTCTATATGTATACTGCAATATGTTTGACAACACTATGCGTTGTTTACGTGAATCTCTCACACTTCTTTATTATTGAATTTTAATTAAAAATAGCATTAAACTATTTAAAAAAATTAATTTTTTTTTTTTTATATTAAAGAAGGTAAATTATCTTTAATTTATTATTTTTAATATGTAAAAAACAAAAAAAAAAAATAATTTTTTTTGTCCATTTGTGTTTGTTCTTGTTTTTAGTAGTATTTTGTTTTTTCTTTTTAAATTGTATAGCACACATTTTATCTTTAGAAAGATTTTAAAATCGTTTGAATTAATTAAATTTTCTTTTATTTTTAATTTTTTATTGTCAAATTATTTATACAATTTGTATAATATATTTTTTTTTTCTTTATAGATAAGTATTTTTAATAAAATAAATTTATAAATTATTATGGATAAGTTTTTAAGGTATATTATATAGAATTATTAATAAATACATATTTTGATTATTTATAAAAATATATTATATAATATTGATACTATAATGATTAAGTGTTGTTCTTTTAGTAACATAATTTTTGTTAATTTTTTTTTTCATTTTTTTTTAAATACAAGATGTATATAGGTTATATTATATACAATATACATATAATATATATATATATATAATTCAATGAAGTTAAATAATCTATATTTATGAATTCTATAAAGTAAGTTTAAAAATAAATTAACCAATTAAAATTAAATAAATATAAATTGAGTAAATAAATTTAATTATTAAGTTAATAATATTAGGTAGAATAATAACTGAAAAAATATATAATTAAATATGTAGTAAATAATTTACAGTATATTAAAAATAATATTTTTAAAATAAATTTAAGAGTATGATAGAGTAGAAATAAAAATTAAAATATTAATCCCGTATAATAATAATATGTATATAAGGTTTTTAATTGCGTTAAATTATGTAAGGTATTTGGAAATTAAATTCGGTTCAGTTTAGCTGCAAAACTAAAATGTTTATTAAAAAAAGATTAAAACTCTAGATATGTTTTAGAAATTTTATCTCAAATTAATATCTTAATCGATTTCGGTTATTACACCAGCATCAGCAGACTGGAGTGTTTTCTATTTCTGCTTAATTGTGAACTTTGAAGTTGTTAGTGTTGTTGTGAGTGGTTTTTCTAAATTAAATCATTTTTTTTATATTTAAATTTATTTGAATAATAAATTTTTTATGAGTCATAAAAAAAATAAATTATTTAAAATGATATTTGCAAATGTGTAATTTATATTTATTATATATAATATATACATAATACATATATATATAATTTATAATGCAAGGGGTTTTATTTAAAATAACAATGAAAAATATCGTTATTTCGCCGAAAGGGCAAATATTGACGAAAAATTAACCGTTAGTATTTTGACAATTTAATTTTTAAAAAATAAATCAAACTCAATCTGTGGTCAACATTAGGTGATATTATATCGGATATCGTTAAATAAGTATATAAATAAGAAAAAGTTGTTATAATAGAAAAAGTAGTTATGAAAATTTATAAGAACGCTTTTTGAGCCCACAGAATGGAATTAAATTGCTTTCTAACTTTCAGTAGTGCTATCTCTGGCAGTACAATATAGAATTGCTATATCTTTCAGAACAGTTCAAATAAATTACTACATTGCTAAATTTTTTAATTTTTTTATATACTCTCTTTTGCAATATATAACATTAGTATATATAAGCTTAGATATTGTAATTCTAACTTCTGAGTTTCATTTTCAGTAATCATTATTTTCACATATTACTTGGTTAGTCTATTTTTTTTTTTATATAGTGCCATTTATGCAGTCTTAAATTGTCGACATAAAATGTTGTTTAGCAAGTTTAATAAATGTGGCATTCTCATTTTCATTTTCAAACAACAAGAAAAATATTTTTAATTTAATTGAAATGTTGCAACAATGACAAATTTTAAATTTTGATAATTAATATTTTTGTGGCCCAATTTGTCGTACAATTTGCTATTATGCCAATTAAACACATTTGTTCAAAACATAATTTGAAATATTTCGTCGATGACAATGGCCTATATTTCATGAAGAGTGCTAACGCCATGGTTTCATACCCCTTTATGTACAAAAATCCACTTTACAGAATTAATTTGCTGACAGAGGGGTATAAAACGTATGTTAACCATGGTTTTAGCACTCTTCGTGGAATATAGGCTATTGTCATCGACAAAATATGTCAACAAATATGTTTAAATTGCATCATAGCAAATTAATTTTTTATTTAAAAATTATTTATACAATTTGTATGATATTTTTGGATATAGGCCATTTTCGTTTATTTTATTTATTTTATTGAATTTCAAGCGTAAAGTCTGAAGTCCGGGTAGATAATCATGCCCAAATATCGTCTGGGTAGAAAGACGAATTATTATCTGTTAGTGGACTTTAACCCATTGCTTACAACATTTTAGATAGTATTTTTTTGCTATCATACCGATTAGGTTACAGAGATATACATTTATGCATATAATATTGAGTTGTAAAAATCAATTAATCAAAATGGGAAGTAAGAAAAATAAAAATTTGAAAATCATTATCAAATGAGTTGGATAAAATAATTGAGTAATATAGTTTTTACTGCAGAAAAGATTATAATTTTAAAATCTATGCGATAACTAGAACTATTATTTAAGAAAAAAATATAACTATGGGAGAAAAAAAAACAAATAATTTTGATTTGGAATCAAATTCCGAATTATTGTAATAATATTATGATAGTTTTGTAGGGTTAATATAGATTTTAAAAACATGCAAATTACCAGAAATTCCACAAATATGCTATATAAATTCTATTTAGAAAAATAAATAGAATATAAATACTATAGAATTACAGGAATAATTTATATTCTATTATATGCGATCCAAATAATACTATACGTATTTATATTTATTATAAGAGTCTAAATATTTCATCATACCAAAATAAAAAAAATTAATATTTTTATTTTCTTAGAATCGGCTCGGGACATTTGTTTTTTTTGAATTTCCGAAACGTTGAATTTTACTAAATTAATTTGAATTGTTTAACCATTTTTTTAACACTGATATAAATAAAAATTGGATAAGTGTTTAGGAGTAAATATATAGTATTCATTCTAAATACTTTTCATTTATATACATTATGTATCTATTCAATTATATTCGATCGTTGGGATATAAGGCGCTTAAATATTTTTTTTTAAAATTTAATCTTTTTAATTTCTTTCAAGATATTACATTTAAAAATGAAATCAGCTTTTTAATTAACTGAATTCTGCAACTTTAGAATAGTGTAATTTAAATATGTTTTATTTAAATAGATTTAATTTTTTTTTTATTAAATTTAGTATATTATATTGAGTAATGTAAATATTGAGTTTAGGATAAGTTTATGTTGGAGCTTCAATAAACAATAATAATATGGTGGTGTTAGTAAAAATATAACAAGCAGAAAATTAATTGAAATTTAATATAACTATATTTCAATAATAGAAAATAACTATTGAATATATATATATATATATATATATATATGTATTGCTTAGGAACATGAAAAGAGTAGTTTATAGTAGTTAGGACTAGGTATACTTGGTAAAAAGAAATTCTAATTTTTTTGTTGCTGAAATATTTACTTGTGTTATATAGTTTTTCTCAAATAAGGCCTAATGTAGATGAAAAACGGAAATAGTAGTTTATTCTGTAAAATCAATGCAATTTTGGTGCAATGAGTTGATGAATTATAAACGATCAATTTTACTCTTTATATCAACAATGAAAAATGAAATAAAAATTTTGAAATAACATTTACTTAGCTTTAAAAATAATATCAAAATAATTTATTCATTGCTAACAATTCATTCTTTCTTATTTTCAATGTACATACATATGTTGATATTTATGTAAAAGGGATTTTGGTAGGGTCCATATTGTGGGATCAGAAAGATAAATATCTTCATAATAGATTCATTTTGAACAAATTATGGAATGAAGTGTATAACTATTACTGTTATATAGTTTTTAACGGTAGGTAGGGGGGTAAGGGTAGGTAGCATTGATAGACACAAAAAATGTTGCACATTACACATAGACCATGGGTGAAATCAAAAAATAAGCAATGCGTCAGTGTTCAACAACTCAGCTTATATTTAGTATACGCTGAATTGCTAAACACTGCCGCAGTGTTTAATTTTTATTTCACTCCATGAAATGTAAATTGTGACGTAACGTATTAAAAAAATGTCTCAGCATTCATTTTACTCATTAAACAACTTTCCGTTTTTTTTACAAAGCGACAAAGAACCTTAATTTTAGTACAAAGTAAAACCTAGAAAATAAACACTTAGATGATATTTTCTTTATAATATAAGACATGACGGGTGTAACGAAGATGCAGAAATTTTTTATACTCTTCCCCATTTCTGTTAACTCTACAAAAATCTTGTGAAGTGATTCCAAGTCCTGCTGGAATGCTTCCCTCGTTATAATTCTTTACAACGTTTTAATTTCTAACGGTTTATTTTGATAACAAACAATAATAAAATAAATATTTATATTTGATTTTGATAAAAGTCATCAACTCATTAAATGAACAAAACTAGTCATATTGATAGCAACTAAGCCTTCTTAAATAGCGTAGTTCCATTTTATTTAAGTTAGTATCAAATTTTACTTTTAATTTTTTGTGTCATTTACATTGTTCCAAAGGGCACTAAATCAGGTCGAAAAACCTATAAAACATTTCGGTTTCATTGGGAGTCGAATCTGGGATTGTTCAGCTGAAAGGGAGATGCCTCTATCTTTCAGACCTACTGCACTACCAAGGGTAATATTTTTTTATTCTTTTATTTCATTGGGAGTCGAATCTGAGATCATTTAGTTGAAGGGTAAATGCCCCTATCTTCCAGAATTACTGCACTACCAAGGGTAATATTTTTTTTAATCGATTAGAAATATTTTGTTATTAATTTAAATTTGGCCTTATAATTGTACTTTAAATTGGTTTTAGGTAGGTAGGTAGGTAGATACGAATGGCTAGCTAAATCGGTACATTTAAACCAAAGTGGTGTATTTTCTTATCAAAGTTGTTTCTCCGGATGTATTCTACTTGCTATCAAACAATTTGAGCCTTTTACAAAACGATGGAGCATTGTATTGTAAGCACATGTAAATAAACAGTATCAAAATTATATAAATTAATATACTTAACAATATAATCAGCTATAATATATCTATTGGAGCTTCCATTACTGTATTCAAAATTTAAAACAGCTTATTTTAAAGTTAATCACCAAAGATTCGTCAAATTATTAGGAAATGAAGTCTGCTTCCATTTATTTTCGATATCTTCAAACATACCGCGACATCGAAAATGCAGTATTAGAATTTTAAATGCAATGTAGTATGTTTCCTAATGTATTATATACAACATAATTAATTCGAAACTGTTTATATTCTGTTTTTTTCTTCGTATAGTTAAAACAGTATGCAAGTATTATTAAACTATTTATATTGTGTATACCTCGTTATGGAACATACTAGATTGTAGCCAAAATCCTAAGATTGTAGCTGAAGATTTACTTGTCAAACAAAACAAAATTTTTTTTTTTGGATGTATGAGTTTTGCATATACAGAAGAACGGGAATAATGCCAATTTTTCATTATACTGCTCACATCATTTATCATCGAAACTCCAATATAAACGCATCCTAAGAATTAGCATTAAAATCAATTTTTATTTATTTTTTAATATTTATTTCCAAATTATTATTATACTATATGTATGTATATATATGTATGGTAAGATTTACAAAATAATATTTTAGATGAACAAAATTTATAGGCGATTATTTAAGTTTTATTATATAAAACTAAAAACTAGTATCAACATAAAATACAAAAAATAAATTGTATGTATATAATTATATATATGTATAAATAGATTAAATTAAAACGAAAATATTTAAATTGAAATTTAATAAAACAAATTTACAAAAACAAAAAAAAAAAATAAAAAAGTAGAAAAATAATATTTAATAAGAAATAGAAAGTAATGTGTACAAAAGTGTTTTATTTATTTTTATTTTTAAATTGGAAAATGTGAACCTCGGTTTTTTTTTTAATATTAAAAAAAATTTTTAAATGCAATTTTAAAATAAGTATTTAATTTTTTTTTTTGGTTTTTTAGGTAATTTTATATTTTAATTGTTTAATTTTGATTCAAAAATTTACTTTTAATATTAAGAAAATTATATTGGATTAAATAAATAGGGGTTCTTAACTGTTTTCTAATAGAAAACAAAAAATATTATTAGTATTTATTTTGTTCTAAAATCTTTAAAACATTTATATAGGTATACATAAATATACTTTTTTTTTCAACAGAAATTTTGTTCAGTTCAAGTGAAAATATCTGAAATAAATTTAAAAAAATGTTGATTTTAAGAATAAATTTATTTTTTGCTTTAAAAGACTGTAACTGAAATGGGGGTTTGATATAATTATTGAAAAATATTTTTTTTCACCCCAAATGCCTAGTTGTGACTCAATTTTTTTTAAATTATGAATTAATTAAATTTTGAAAATGATAATAGAATCAGTAGACTATAATAATAATATAACAATGAGCTTACGCTACTATTCATATTATTAGAGAAAATAAATGTTATCGTCACAGGTAATCCCGCTGGGGTTACAAGGGTGTTTTGACTTCTTAGAGCTTCTCTAAACAACACTAAACTATAAAAAATGGATCGAAAAGTTTATTTCGCCATTTCAAGTACGGTATTACAACATATTTTTCAATTTAACTAGTCCATATATGCTTAGCGTAATTCCACTTTGGCTTTTCTTCAGATTTTTTTTTTTTTTTTTTGTGCACAATTAACTGCCACCTCGACGCAATATTATGATTTCAAAATATTATTGAAAATTTATTATGCAATAGTAACAAAAAGGGAAAATAAAGATAGACAAAAGTAGTTTGATCGTAAAATTAATTGAAATAATTAAAAAAAAAGAAAAAAATTGAGATTGAGCATTTTTACGATCATATCCAAATTTTATTTTACTCTCAGAATACTTTAAATATTTTCAGTTAGCGTAGCGGAAGCAAATAGCATTTTTATGGTATTCAAACGTTTCCAAAACAACTGAGCAACAAAAATAATAATAATTTAAAAATAAGTTTATCATTTCTAGTCAATCAATTTCGCTTGACTTGAAAAAAATTTCTGTTGAAGTTGAAAGAATATATATGTACATAAATACTACTATTAAAATTTTCGTGATACATAAAATTTGTATGTATTATATTATTAAATGTATTATATGTAATTAAAATACTTAAATTATTAGGTAATCTATTTTTTTGTTTTAATAAAATGTTGTTTTTAATTGAATTCATAATTTTGTTTTTTTTTTTTTATTTTTTAAATTAATTAATTGCTATCAATTCGATATTTCCTATTATTTATTACATTTTTAAATTAATTAATTTATTTAAATATTTTTTTTACACATTTATTTAATAAAATATTTTTAACTTCAAAAATAAAAAACAAAACAATTTTTTTTTTTTTTTTTTTTTTAATAATGTTATACATACGTTTTAATTTTTCTTTTGTTTCAAAATTGTAAAATGATTATTCTTTCCTAATTATAATAATTATAGCTCATTTCATGGCAGATTGTTCCGTTCAAATTTTAAAAACTTATTTCTTTTTTTTTTTTTACTTTATTTTAATTAGTTAATTAATTAATTTTAACATTATTTAATATTTATTAAAATATTATTTTTTAAATATTACATTTTTATTTTTACAGCAGTAATTCGATTTTTTTTTTTTTGTGTTTTAAGTTTTTTTTTCTAAAATATTTTAATGTTTCTAATATTATTTATTTAAATTCAATTCAATTATTTGGAATTGTATAAAATTCGTGTTTTAAAAGGAAAATTAAAATTAAAAAAAAAATTATAAGTTAAAAATTGACTTACATTAATTAATTTTGTAATCAAAAAGTGAAATTACAATAATGTACATATTTAGAATTAGTCGTACATAGATTTGGATAGTATTTTTGAAATATTGTGGTATTCAAAATGCAGTTATAGAGTTTTGAATGCAATCTAGTATGTTCCGTAATGTATTATATACAATGTAGAGTGTTTTAAAATGCTTGAAATATTACATTAACTATACAAAAAGGAATTAATCATTTTGGAATTAATTACATTGTATATATTACATTATGGAACATATTAGATTGCAGTTGAAATTATTATATTGCATTTTCAATTCAACGGAGCACGGAGGAAAAGTACTGAATTTATATTACGAATTGTTTTCTCTCTTTTTGAAATTTGTAAATTTTGTAACTATATTTAAGTAAACATTATATGTAACTATTTGACTAAGCTTGAAATTAATAAATAAAATCTATCTGAATTTGCAAATGAGTTTGCAAAAAAAGTTTGAAAATTTTATTTTTCAATGATAATGAAAAGGTTTTTAACAGAGTGTTTAACATAACAAAACTGAACTGACCTAAAACTGTTTAAAATGTTTGCAAACCTAAAACTGTTTAAAATTGAAATGAAAGACGTAAAAAAATTCTGCGCAAAGTAAAGGTCGATGTAAAAAAAATATATACAGTGAATCCAATTTTCAGTGATCAAACAAAAAGTGGTGAAAAATAATGACTTATTTAACGAATAAAAATAAGATATATCCATATGACACTACCATTATTACCTATACGTTTCTATTTATACAAGAACGTTAAGATGATTTTAATATATAAGTATAGAAACAGACAGACCATAAATAATGTTATAATATTAATTGAAAATTTAACGATTGCGATTGTGCCAAATTTTATATATTTCAGCTACAACTGATTAAATCTAAGTTCAAATGTAAAAAAAGAAATAAACTATAGTAAAAAAAATGGTGAGACAGGCACAGTGAGACAGACAAAGTTTTTATTAAGTACAAAAAATATTCTCACCAGTTCAGAAATGTCAACATAAAAGTTTTAAGTAAATACTATGTTTGCTCTACACTTACATGAGGCTGATATAAAGTTGTTGATATTCAAAATAATATGAAACAAAATTGAGACATTCGAAATATGAGTCTGGGTGACATCGAAAATGCAGTGTTGGAATTTTGGCTACAATCTAGTATGTTTCATAACGAACTATACAATATAAGTAGTTTCAAAGTGCATGCATACTGCTCTAACTATGCAGAAAAAACAGAATATAAACATTTTAGAATTAATTATGTTGTATGTAATACGTTATGGAACATCCTACATTATATATTTTATTATTACATACTATATTTTCGATGTTACGGTCTGTAAAAGATTTATGAAAATAACAAATGAATAAAATATGAATGAAGAAGTTTTTCGTGGAAATTGCAAAAAAGATCGATTAAGTGCAAATTTTAAAAAAGGCGAAAATTGGTATGCTTTGCTGAAAAATAATTACTGTGAAATACAGGGCCAGACACATAGAGAACAAAAAATATTATTGTAAAACATGAAAAGTTGAAAGTGAATAAATTCTATAAAAAAAGACAACGTAGCTTCAATAGTAGCATATACAGCTATAAAAATTTCTAACCTTAAATTGATTGAAAGTTAAAAATTTAAATATATTAGAATCACAAATAAGAATAAGAAGAACTTACACTCTTAATATTAACTATAAAAACCTCTTAAAAATGTAAAAAAAAAAATATAAATATATTTAATTTGATTATAAGTATTGCAAAATATTTTTTTAATTTTAAAAATTAAATTTTTAATTCAATAATAAATTTTAAATGAATTGGTGGTAAAGAACACACTCATGTTAAGTTCAATTTTTTCACAATACAGTTTATACTAAGTACAAAATTTTCATAGCGCTCTTTTTTCATGTGGTAAATTTTATAAGCGTCAGACAAACAGTTTCCAAGTTATATAATGTAAAAACAGGTTAAATAGAAAGTTTAGAGTTGATTTTAAGAACTTATTTTGAAAATTTAACCTAAAAATGTAATACAAATAAGCTAAGTCGCTTACTTATAATGTTAAACTTACGAAAAATTATATATATGTACATGTACTGATGCAACACAAAATATATAGTAGGTCACTTAAGCTACGGTTATAGTGATCAGCAAAATGAATTTTTAATAAACATTTTATTGACGCCATACTTACGAAATTTGAATATAAAATTCAACATAGCAGTTGCTAAGTGCAAAAAAACTTTTTTCAGAAAATATAAAATTTTGTAAAAAAAAATTATTAAATTTAAAAAAAAAATTAATTCAGTATATATGAGGTTACAGGATAATGATGATGAAAGAATGAAAACAAAAATTTTTTGTCACACTGTTGTCACAATTTCAAATTTGTGACTTAGCACAAGTGCGCACTATGCCATCAATGTACATATTATAATGTTAATTAACTTTATTGACTGTAATAAATGTATATGAGAATCCTTGAAAATAATAATTACCTATTTATAAAAGTTTTAGTATATTATATATATATATAGGTACATATATATATATATGTTTAAACTATAATAGTAACAAAAATAATTAATATAATAAAAAAAAAAATCGATTCTGCTTTTTAAAAATAAATAAAAAAAAAACTAAAAAATTAGATTGAAATGCATTGCAGTCTATTCGTAATTATTCTTATAATATTACTGTTATTTATTTTTAATTTTATAAGTATATTAATAATAATTATTATTTATTTATGAATATAGATTATAAGTAAAGTATATTATTATAGTTATATAATATTTATTAACTAGTTGAGTGTTTATTTATATATATACAATATATTTAATATTATATTTAAAATATTCAAAAAATTAATTATTTATTTTATTCTTGTTTTTGTTTTTTTTTCCCCCTTTTTTTGTTTTATAATATAAAAGTTTGCTGCAACTAATATTTTCATTATTTATTTAACACTAAATAGGTTGTTATGGTATGAACAAAGTATATATATATATATATATGTATATTTGTATATATATATATGTATATTTGTATATATATATATGTATATTTGTATATATATATATATATATATATTGTTTTTTTTTAGAATATTAAAAGGGAATTATTGTAATGACTAATTTTTTTAATTTAACTATAATATTACACTTTAATTATAATAATATTCATAAATTAAAAATTATATTATGTATTATATAGGTTTAATTTACACACATCTAATAGATGTAACATAATATTAATTTTTTTAACATTTTTGTTTTTTATTTTATTTATTTTTTTTTTAAATTTAATTGATTTTTTTTTGTTTTTTATAAAAGTTTTTTTTTTATTTATATTAATTGTAAAATTACTTTAATATTAATTATATTAGTATAATTAAAATTAAGAGAGTTTGTTTTTTTGAATTTATCTTTTTACATTATTAATAACTAAAATTTTCTTATATTTTTAATAATATTTAAGTTTATATTATTTACATAAATGGTATTATTTTTATACATTAAAAATTATTTTTTTTTTGTTTAATTATTCACATAATCTTGATAAAATGAATTATACATATAAATTTCAATTGTATAATTAATTAATTATATTTGATACTTGATAGGGACATTTTCCTAAAATATGAACTCATTGGAGTAATTAGATAAAAAGTGATATCTCGAGAGACTTCTGAGTCCCTGTATTTGCTACTGACGTGTTTTGTAATTGATGCAATGTGTATATTTTTTGCAACGTGTATAAACGATAAGATTTTAGATAGTTATGTATTTCATACTGTCAGAATGATATTGGCAGAAATCGAAAGAATGTTGTCGCATTTATAATTGTAGCTGTTTCTGTTTTTCATAGTTCGGATTTTGTAATCGGATATTGTATTCGTAATCGAAGAATAATCGGATATTATCGCAATTATAATTTTAGCATAAGTATAATTTTAGTATTGTGTAAAAGCATCTCTTCGGAAATGCATCTAAAACATATCAGATACATCATCTTATGTTCTGAAATGTCAAAAAAAATTTTGACATTTCAGTTATGCTCAAAAATTACTTAACACTGTGCTCATGACGTTTGCAACAGTTAACTGCACTCTATTTTATATCAAATAATATTTTATTTATATATCAAATCATATAATCAAATCAAATATATCAAAGAATATTTTTTCGATACAATATATCGACAATTTAGATTATTAATCAAATTTTTGGATTTTTAACAAAATCAAATAAATTTTTGCGAGATTTTGAGACGGAAACTTGCATTTTTTAAAATATTGAATTTGGAAATATGGCACCACTTTCATTCTGTTCGTGTGTTTTCTTCGCTATATAAAGTAAATATAAATATTTTTTTTACTTTAAAATTGATTTAAAAATTTTTAATTATGTAAAAATAGCTATATTATAAATACACTATATAAAAACAGAATGAAGTATTATATTTTTATCACTGCTTCATCTTTATTTGTCGTTTATATTAGAAAATACAATATAAATGCATCATTAGAAAACAATCAATTGCAGCTATGATTCACTAATCGAATCTATTACCCAAATTTTGAACAGTTTAGTTCATTTTTAGAAAATTTTCCACATAACGGTTAAATTGTTCTTTTTTTGTTTTTTTTTTATTTTTGAAAAAGGTTTTTTTGTAGTAAAGTTAATTAATTTTTTTCAAATTTCCTTTTTTTTTTTTGTTTTATTGTAATTCTCTTTGGTAATTTAATTTTTTTGTTTATTTTTATGATTTTTTTTTTTTAAATATAATTTTAAATTGTTTTAAATTTTCTCTTTAATTGTGTTATTTTCTTTTTTTTTTGTGTCTCTATTAATTAATTATTAATTTTCATATAACAATTCATATAATCGTATTTATTTATTTTTTTTTTTAATACAATATTAATGTACGTGTGACATAACTCTTCATATCTATTCAAAATTTATTTGGTTTAAAATTTTCATTTTTTTTTTGTTTTTTTTTGAATTTTCATTTCAGAAAAAAAGGATGTTTTGACATTTCCCTGATCAATACATGTTATTTTTTGTTTTGTTTTGTTTTATTTTTAAATTATTAATTGAATTTATAATACTTGTATATAAATATATATGAAATGTATGTATATATATATACATATATATAAAAATATTTGAATGCATTTATTTATTACTTATAGATCTGTAGTATGTTAGTAAGTATATATATATAGATTGGCAGTTTAAATTGTTTCATGCTCATTTGATTTTTTTTTTTAAATATTGATATAGGATCTTTTTAATTTTTAGTAGTATATAGTATAGTGGTGTAGCAGTATATATTAGTATATATAATAGTAATTTGGTGAGGTGTTGATATTATTTGATCCCATTTCGTATGTAATTGATTTCTATCTTCATGTTTTTATATAATTATTATTTATGGTAACAAAAAAACTGATGATTTTTTTTTTTTAAATAATTATTATTGTTATTATTATTATTATTATATACATGTAGTACTTTCATTATAATATGTATCATGTTGTTTTAAAAAGGATATTGAAGAGTGATGTGGTAGTCAATATATTGATGATGAACCACTGCTACCATTTATGATCGGTTGAAATCCAAGATTTTTTCTTTGTAAAAATAAATGAATTTCACGGAAATTTGGTCGATTTTGTTCATTTCTTTGCCAACATTCACACATTAAATCATAAATTTCACGTGGACAATTCAATGGCATTGGTAAAAGTATCTGAAATGAAAAATAATAGATATTTTATTAATATTTACAAATTAAAAATACATTAAATTAATTAAATAGTTTTTTTTTGGTTATTTTGCAGAGGATATTTTAAGAATGCGGTATTATGCTTTGCAGGATTAGTTTGAATTAAGAATAAATTATTTTATAAAAGAAGACTTGCATTTATAATGAGTTGTAAACTTTTTTGTTCCTCTTTTTGCTTAAATAAGCAATTACATGAATTTTGTCATTACTTTGGCTTATTTCCAGTAAAAGTGGAATTTCTTTTCATTAATATATTTTTGATTATGCAAATATTTAATCAATAGAAAGTAAAAAGCTTGGTTTATCATTGTTTGCCAATAAAAGTCATTCTATAGCGGTGGCGTTGGTTTGTAGATTAAATGATTAGATTTAAATATAAGGGGTGGGGGTCTGGCTTCTCAATTATGGCAAACGAAATTGGGCTTATTGTGATTACCTAATCCAATTTAGCATCTATAATTTTTTAAGAATGTCTGCTCAGGATATTCATACTCAGTGGGTATGCTGGATAGCTCACATTATTTGGGAAATGCTGTTCGTAGAAGAAGAAGTTTGCTACGAGTGTGCTTTTAGATTTATAGATCAGATATTAATAACAATAAATTCTTCATATATTTCACATATTCTACACAAGTTGTTTTCTGTTAAGCCGATTTTGTAAAATTATTCAATAAGTTGTTTCTTTTAGGCCGATTTTATAAAATTTATTGATAATAGGGTACCATCTATAGTAATGAACCATATATTCTGCATAAGTTGTTTCGCTTAGGCCAATTTTATAAAATTTATTGATAACTACAGGGCACTGCTTAGTAATGAATCATATATTCTGCAGGAGTTGTTTTCGGTTAGGCCGATTTTATAAAATTTAATGATAACAGGGTAATGTCTATGGTATTGAACCATATATTCTGCAGTAGTTGTTTTCGGTTAAGCCGATTTTGTAAAATTATTCAATAAGTTGTTTTGCTTAGGCCCATTTTATAAAATTTATTGAATAACAGGACATTGCCTAGTAATGAATCATATATTCTGCATAAGTGGTTTCGCTTAGGCCGATTTTATTAAATTTATTGATAACAGAGTACCACCTATAGGAATGAACCATATATTTTGCAGGAGCTATTTTCGGTTAGGTTGATTTTATACAATTATTCAATAAGTTGTTTCGTTTAGGCCAATTTTATAAAATTTATTGAATAACATGGAACTGATACCTAGTAATGAACCATATATTCTGCATAAGTTGTTTCGCTTAGGCCAATTTTATAAAATTTATTGATAACTATAGGGCACTGTTTAGTAATGAATCATATATTCTGCATAAGTTGTTTCGCTTAGGCCAATTTTATAAAATTTATTGATAACTATAGGGCACTGTTTAGTAATGAATCATATATTCTGCATAAGTGGTTTCGGTTAGGCTGATTTTATAAAATCTATTGATAACAGGGTACCCCCTATAGTAATGAACCATATATTCTGCAGTAGTTGTTTTCAGTTAGGCCGATTTTATACAATTATTCAAAAGTTGTTTCGTTTAGGCTAATTTTATAAAATTTATTGATAACAGTGTACCGCCTATAGTAATGAACCATACTGCATAAGTTGTTTCGCTTAGGCCGATTTTACAAAATTATTCAATAAATTTTATGAAATCGACGTAAGTGAATCAAATTGTACGGAATATATGGTTCATTACTAGGTAGTTTTCTGTTATTATCCCTACCATGATGCGCATCTGTTTCCAGTTGAAACTTAGAAGAACTTTGATTTTACTTTTGGATAATTTTTTGTTATTGTTAATACAGACATTAGAATTTAATACCAACGCCAATATTCAAAATTGAATTAAGAAAAATGCTAGCAGAAAATTTAAAAAGCTGACGGTTCAATTTACAATCTAGCTCCAGCATTATAAAATTATCTTAACTAAATTTATTTATTACGTTATTATATATATATATATATATATACATATTTCCTGGCCTACACTGTATAATTCTACATTTATTTTATTTATAGGCCATTTTAATATAAAATAATTTGGCATACCCATTTGCTGAGTTATCGTTGAGCCTGAAATTTTACTTTTAACAATAATACAGTATTAAATACATCTCTAAAAAAGTAAATTCCATTGTTAACAATACCAGTAAATCATTTTCAATTTAAACCATTTTATTAACTTAATATTAACTAATACAAAGCCTATAGTAAAAATTAAAACTAATAAAAGAAAAACAAATATCGCACACACATTTTTTAAGTGACACAATTCTGCCCTATGATGGTTGCAAGATAATGATGATGGCACAGTTCAAAAATCGTATTTTAAGAGTGTGCTTATCTACAAATTTATCTCTTAACTTAATATCCTCTGACTGTACAATTAAAATTCAATTCAAAATCAAATTTAACACAAATGACAAAATTTTAAATTGTTAGTACAAGTCACAAATGTATGTATGTGTATGTGTGCTATAATAAGTACAATATTGGTACAATTGCGTAATTTTATCGTGAAAATTTTGTAAAGCTTGCAAATAGTTTCTTGTTATTTTTGTAATACTAACTTTTTTGAATTGTGTCGTTTTGGAAATACAGCATAAGAGAAATAAATGAATTAATCAATCAGTCAAAATATATTTTTGCGATAAATTACTAAATACATTTAAATTTTTAACAGTTTCAAAAAATAAATAATTATAATTAACTAAAATTTTATAAAATGTAATTATATAATATTGTAATATAAACTTACATGTTTTTTATCATCTTGATAAAAATGTCCTATATTTTCGATTACTTTTTCATCAGACAAATTTTCATATGGTTGTTCTCTAGCAAATGTTAATATTTCCCATAATGTAACAGCAAATGACCAAACATCTGATTTTGAAGTAAATTTACTCTATTTTTTGTTTGTAAAAAAATGAAAATAAAAAAAAAACACAATTAGAATCATTTATATATATTATGTATGTACAAATATGTACATTTCATTATATCTAAATATTGTTTTGTTTTTTGCCTTACCAATAAAACACTTTCCCATGCCATCCATCTAATTGGCATAGGTAGTGATTGTCTTCCTGTACCTTCAAGTTGACAATAATCTGCAGCATATGCAGCACGATTTATCACAGTTCCAATAGAACAAACTTTGACCTCAAGTTGTGGCCCAATAATGCAACTTCTGTTAAAATGAAATTAAATTAAAAAAAAAAAAAAATGAAAATGTTTTCGTTTTTTATTAATTTATTTTTTATGTTTTTATGTTTTTGTTTTTTGTCTGGACATGGAAGCTATATGCTTTCTATTTTTTTTTATTATTTTTTTTTTCTTGTAGAGTTATTAAAAATAAAAACAATAATGGCCTATGGGAGCAGTAGTTATGTTTTTATAACATCAATAAAAAAAATTCTCATATAAAACATGGTTTTGTTGGTTGGTTGGATGCTTCGTACGTTACAAACATGTTACAAAAATGTTTTACAATTTTACATCACCTGGATCGACTATTTTCTTGTTCTATTTTTTATTTTATTAATGTTTGTTTTCATTTTTTCTTTCATTTTTTGCCTATATCCTTCATCATATTATATATTATTATAATCTTGTATACAGTATAAAAAGAAAAAAAAATTTCATTTACATAAAAATGTTGAACAAATTGTTGGTGGAGAAAAGAAGGGTGGGGGAGGCGGTACAGGTTATTGGTATAACAATTTTTTTTTTGTTTTTTAATAAATGTCATAAATATTATTGCTTACTCTCATATCAATGTTCAAAATGTTACAGACAATTTTACCAAATTGAAATTGACTCCATAAACGTAGACTTTATATTGTAAAATATTTATATGCCACAAAGGATATTCATGCATATGAAATGTGTATGAAAGAGATGTACATATATAGGTATGCACAATAAAAACACGTATTCGAGAAAATTTTTTACACAAAAATAAAAAAAAAAACAGAAAGTTGAATAATGTACGAGGGTTGGTTAATAGATTTTCGCTTTTGATGGTGTCATATATTACATTAGTATTGGTATGACTTTCAATTGAACATAATTTGCTTCTTAAAAGTCATAATGGTGCGATAGATAATTTTATTTATTTTTTTTTACATTTTAATCTTTTTAAGGTTTTCAATTTATACTGGTGCCAATTATTCAACAGTTACCCTTTATCGTATTTTCAATTAGAATAATATAATGTTGGTAGACTGTAATATTTCATATTATATCAAGTATGACATATACTGTATATCAAATATGGTATGTATACTGTAATATTATTGTATTTTATGTCATTTTTCATTCCAAGTGGGAATATGAAGGGCTTTGGGATAGCTAATATATTATGTTTATTTACTGAGACTGGGTTTCAGTTTTCAATTTAATTATTTTCACTTAGTAGATTATTATAGTGTACTGTTGCCATGCTACTTAGTGTCGTTTGCATCAATTATCGTCTAAATAGAAGTATGAATATTATCGTCCAGCGGATTTGAAACCGTATACTGGCGACATTCTATCAATTAGGTTATATAGACAGATAATTTGTTGTATATAATGTTCAAATTTGTATGTTGTATCATTTGTAAGAGCTTATATATTATTACATATATATTGTTAATATAAATTTGAATAAAGCTTAAATATTAAGACCAGATTTAGTTAGAATTTGGTAATCTGATCTATTCAAATTCAATTTCAAAAACTTGCTTCCCTTTTTAACGTCAAACTTTGTTTTTTGTTTTCTAATAATTTTATTGTATTTTTGGATGAAAAAATGGGAGATGATGATTTCTTCTTTGAAAATCTAAATAGAAATTGATGGGTTCAAATTTCGTCTATATTAGGGTAGTGCTGGACATTAGTAACATTCCAGAAAACTATAAAGTAGATAAAAAACAAATGGAACAGCTTTGGAGATCCTTCCAGAAAGGAACAATTTGATAATACTTCTAGCTACCTAGAAGCTACTGCTTCGAAAAAAAAAACAATCAGAGCTTGTAAAATGGTTCAATAGACCTGATTGTATAGTATATACAAACTTATCCGACTCACACTGGATTAAACGGTATTTTTATTTCTATTATTAAAAAAGATTTCATATCAGTACGATTATGATGGTATGGACTATCACATAGCCCATTCTTACAGGCAAACATGCCAAAAGGTTTGCGATCCACTTATATGAGTTATGCCGAGCTTGCACAGATAAAGAAGAGGACGAAAAAATCCTATACCTTCTCTGAACCTGTCCCGTAATAATTTACAAAAGAAAATTCCGAATACGAGCTATTTTCTAAACTTAATATGTGATTTTGTAAAAAGCTTGAATCTTGATCGGATTAACGAAATGCTGTGTAATCACAATGAACTTCTTTGGTCTAAGTGTGCCAACTTAGACAGCCACTTGTACCTACCTACTTACCTATCTATTGTATTTTATAATTCAATTACTCAAACTGTGAGATTAAACCCAATTTTATATACATCAACCTATCAACAAACTCTGTCTATCAGTTTTATTCATTTTTCAAACATAAAAGTCAAAAATCGCTAACAAGCAACAAATTTCGTCCAATCTCATACATTTTCGAATGTCACAAGTATAACTGAAGTATCCGTAAACTTATGAAACTTCTTTTCAAAATAAAGAACACTGTTATTCAATTCATAACTAAAAGTTATTAACTGACTCTTGTATATGGATATAAAAAATGCATATATAATTATGACAGCGTGCATCAAAATATATGTATATGTATGTATATAAAAAAATACACTGGTTATAAGAATTTAAATAATTTATATAGTATATAATTATAAAATATTAGTATGTTATATAATTTTATTTGTTTTATAAAAATTTATATACATATAAAATAAAATTACATGTTGACATAAATTAAAAAAAAAAAAAATAATATTCATCGTAAAAAATATTATTGTTATTACTACAAAGAGTTGAAGTGAAAAATAATAACAATGTTTAAGCACTGTAGGTGTTGCAGATACTAGGTTATGTGTACAAAAATTTTATGGCAAAGAATTTAAAATATTTTTATTTAATTTTACAATAAATATATATATATATATATTTTATAACAGTTATTTTTATAATTGTGTATTTAAATTTTTCAATATAATTTTGAGATAAAAATGAAAAAGAAAAAATGAAAATAACAACAATAAAATCAATATGAGAAGCTTATATTTTGGTATAATTTATATGACACTTTTTTTTTTTTTTAATTTACTTATGACTTATGAGCATAAAATAAATAACGTAAAAAAAAAAATAAAAATTAATTTTATATGAATTGTAAAAATTCTTTTAATAACAAATGAAATAAATTTAATAAATAAATAAAATAATTAAATAATTTTAATAAATTATTATTCATTATTTATCATCTATATCAAGTATTTTTAAAAATAAATATCTTTAAAATAATATCAAGGGTATTGTTTTTGCAAAGCAAGATGCAATATATTTAAAAAAAAAAATATTAAAATTTTATTTGTTTTAGTGTACATTTTTAAATTGATGTATTGTAGTTATACATTTATATAAAAAGTATAAATTAAGGACTTGTATTGTGAATCAATTTTTTTTTATTCAATTTTTAATTTTATTTAATTTAATTTTTACATTTACATTTGAGTTCTATTACATTTTTATATAGAGTTCAGATGTAAATCTAAGTTCATTCTCCATTTTATTTTTTTTAGTGTGCATTATTAAATTGATGTAGTGTAGATATACATTTATATAAAAAGTATAAATTAAGGCCTTGTATTGCGAATCAATGAAAAATGTTTAGTTGGGATCAGCTTACTAAAATCATTACTCATCAAAACCTCAAATAAAATGTCACAAATGTCTATTATTGAATTATTTTTATTTCTATGAAAAAATATGTCATAACAGTTTGACGTTTATTTTATTTTCTATCATATTTCTGTTCTGTTCAGAATCAGAAGGCTGTAAGATTTAAATTTTTATGACAAAATACCTTATTTTGAAAAATATTTATGTTTAAAGTCAAAAAAATGGATATTATCATCATTGTGCATTATGTGAAACGGTAACAATGGACACTAAATTAGAAAGTAATATATTTGTTCCATGCGCATTTGCAAAAAATGTTTCAAAATAAAAAAAAAAAATGGCTTAAGATCTAATAAAGTTCTTCATTTATTACAAAAAGATCAATTAACTGAGAAATCTATAATTATAATTGACAAGCATTTAAGGACCTACGTAGACGCCTTTTCATTTTATCTCTCTTCTCCATAATGAACTCTCAATATATAATAAGTAAATTGTAAATAAAGCAATAATGCGCACACAGTTTAAATTTTTTTTAATCATCAAATACATTAAGAATTAGGTAGAAACGAAACAGAAAATGAATGAGAAGTAAGGTATTTATGTTTTTTTAACGAAAACATACTAATTTCAAAGCTTTTCATTAAAACATGAGTGTTTTCTGCTTTGTAATGAGAAGTCTATATCAGTCCATGCAAATCCCTGTTCTGTAAAAACTTTAAATTTGGCTTTAACTTGAATTATAATTACTCAACAGGGGCCCCTAGTAGAAATATACTTGAATAAGCTGTTTAAAGCCAATCAATAGAGTGTCTTTTCTTATATAAAATTATTGTAGATTTAGATAAGAGGGGTATGATTAAGATGGAAATAGAATGCTAACTAGGAATTGATAAATAAATTGGAGACGAGCCTGAACAGGTATTTCTTTAGAAAAAAAAAAATGCAAAATGTTAAATCTAACATTTCTATCGAAGGGAAACACATTAGTTTCACAACAGTTCTAATGATAATTATTTTGTAAATAATTCGGCATGTTGACTTATTCTTGACGACATTTAATACGCTTTTGTTTTTTAATTTATAAGTTGGATTTTTATTTAATAGTGATTGTTATCAGGTTTCGGTTCACTAATAATTTTTATCGATATTTCGAAAGGAACACATACTACCTTCATCAGTGCTTGTGACTAACATATAGTTAGAACGGAAACCTGACAATAATTGAATTATTTAATAAATAAGTTTTCGACCATCTTTAGATTTTTATAGTAAAGAAATTAATATTTACAACATTCCAAGGATCCGCTGGAATTATTTAAAGTAAGTGGGGGGTTTTTTTTTTAATTTATAGATTCAAGATTGTTAAAAATTATTTTTATTTATTTCAATTTGTTAATATAACTGTTATACGTGTCTTTATAAATTCTCCAGTAATAAGACCTTTATTTGTTTTTAGTAATTTTATCAGATTATCTTATTAAATTCACATTGACAATTTTCATTTTTGTATTATGTATACATAATATATATTTTTTAATTAGAATTGAGTTGTTATCAACTATCTATAGTGAAATTTCTATTTCTCTAATTCCAAGACACGAACTAAAAATATTTCAAATTAATCAATTCTAATTAAATTCTAATTTATATACAAAATATATGACACGATTAGAATTAGTCATCTTATTAGGAACACAACTTTAGAATAGTATTTAGTTTACTATTTAATATAGATATTTATGAGTATGTAGTACATACATACTCATAATATATAGTATATTGAACTAGATTTAATTAATAATTAAATTACAATTAATTAATAAAAAAATTACAATTAAAAAAAGCCGATAGTTCTGGCAGCTATAACATACATCAATAGAATAGACTTCAATTAATAGTTATTATTATCATAGGCTTAACAATCAGGATTGGGATCGGGTTCAATAAATTAATATATACTATTTATATTACTGTACAATTTTATTAATTTACATCATAATTTAGCCCTGGCAGCTAGTATACTCGAAAATACTATTGTATAATTTAAATTATATTTGAATAAAAAATAATAATATGTAATATAATAAAATACATTTAAAAAATTATTATTTACTATTTTTTACCTATATACTAAGTTAAGATATTTGATTTTTACTGTTTAATGTGAATTACTAAAATTTGTTCAGGTGGTTAAGTAGGACTATTTCCGAAAATATTTTATTTCATAGACGTCTTCAGTTACCAATAATTGAAATTTGAATAGTTTCAAAATATGTTTTATGTTTTTTATAAAATATAACGAATTATTTGTTTTTTTTTATATAATTCCAAGTCTGCGAGATGAACACCCTAACTATTTTTACACAGATATTTGGAATATGAATTTTGTATTTAAAATCATGATTATTAATAATTTTTTTTTATTTAGAGCTTATACTATTGTATTTAGAACCTATGACTATTCTTAATTATTACTCAGGCTAGCTGACTAATTTATTTATTAATTAATTTATTATTTAAAGGAAAAATGGCGACAAAAAACCTTTTTGAATATTTATGTTTTTTCATAAAACCTACCACTACTTACATACTACGAAATAAACCTAAATTAAAACCTATTCTAAAATTGCTCTTATGAGCGGATTATTTGAGAATTGAAATATTTATAAATTAATATTTTTAATGATATTTTAGTACCTATATAACAAGTATATTAAAATATTTTGTTTTTTTCAGTACTTGGAAGGAAGGTTAAATACATTTAAAACTGCGAAATAGTACTACTAAAAAAATCGTACTACTAAAAAAAAGAGTACATACTACTAAATGAATTAAAACAAATTTTCTTTTAGATTGTTTACAATTTCAAAATAAAAATATTTCACAGTTGTTGCTTTTTTTTTTAATTTTTAACTGCACAAATCGATTTTGCAAACATTTATTCAATATTTCTTCCATACAATGACAACGAAATAAATATAAAAAAATTGAAACAAGAATAATCCCTTATTTTTTTTTTATTATTATTATTATTATTATAACTATTATATTGTTTTACTTGATTTTCATCAATAACATTAATAATGATTACTTTCTTAACACGCTGTATTTTTTATACACATATTTTTAATTACATCGCATATACTTACGTAATGTTTTTAATAACATTTTATATTAAAATCTCTTAATTCTGTATTTATAACTATCGTTATTCATAACTAATGTACAATTTCTTATGCTCCGATTGTTAGGGTAATAATACTATACGAATTTTTATTAAAGACTTTACTATAGGGTGATTTGTTGTTCCTTTTTGGCAGCTTATTTTTTTTTGTGTATGTATGTATGTATGTATGTATTAAACAAAACATTTTTTTTTTTTTTTGAATAAACATTTAAATTATTTTGCAACCCTATTTGATTGAGAAAATTTTTATTATCTTTAAAAGATTAGATGGCTAATTGAAAACAAAGCCTATGAAAATCCAACAGTGAATTGTTTTTTTTTTTAATAATTTACACACACTGTAAAATGTCCTTTTTTTCAAATATTAACACCCTTTTTTATTTTTATTTTTTTTTTTATTTTTTTTTATTTTATTTTTTTGAAGATTAAGCGGTTATACGGTGGCATGTAAGGACTTTGTATGACACGTGTCCATAACGAATTTTAATGTTTGATCTACGGTTGGTTTTTCATTCATTTGTGTATATGTTATTGAAAAAAATGTTTGGTGGGTGAACATTTGACAAGAAACATATTAAATAATGTAATTGGAAAATGTATTTTATTTCAAGATATATATATATATATATATATATATATATATATATATATATATATATATATATATATATATATACATAATATATGTTTATAATTTAGTTAATTTTGGAAATAAAAGAAGAAAAAAAAAACAAAAGTGAAATGAATGGGAAAAGTGAAAGTGCGTGCTAATAGAAATTATGAAAGAATTATATTATTTGGGTGCTATGCTGATATGGCTGTGAGATTTTGATTAATTTTTCTAAATTTTTTATTTCAATAAAATTAGAAAGTTTTTAAATTGTTAATTTTCAATTGCAGACTTTTGTGGGTATATGGTTATAGATAAATTGAAAAGGGGATGATAAATAAATGTTTTTGAAATTTTTAAAATTAAAGTTGAAAAAACAATTATGTATAATTAAAGTCCTTAAATTCAGAACATTTTAAATTATTGTTTTTTTTTTATTATTAATGTTTATAAGAGAAACTATTTATAAATGGTATGAGAGTATAATAGTTGTAAAAATGTTGTGTTTTTGTTATTATGTTATCTAAGACAACTAGATCGCCGTTCTGTCGGAAAGGATAGAACAAGCGGTTGTAGAAGGGTGTTTATTACAATTAAAATCATTTAACATTTCATTTATCATCTTGGTAATTTACAGTTTGCAGTAAAAAATAAAATTTTATTATAATATGAGAAGATATTAAAACCTATGTGGACGTATGGTATTCAATAATGAGGCTGTGCCAAGAAAATCAACATCGAAATGATATAAAAATTGAGAAATAAAGTATTATGTGGTATATAGTTAATGGGTTGGTGAGTAAATCCACAATGAACGATAAAAAAACACAAAAATCGCCGAAATAAGGAGGAGAAGGTTACCAGTCTGAAAAAAAATTATATTGTCCTTTTCCAGAATATTAATAAATAATAATGGAATCAATTTATTTAAATTTTTATATTTATTTCCGGAAAAGGGCAATATATTTCTTTTAATACAGTTTGGTAATCCTGTTTTAGTTAAATAATATTTTTTTTGTGGATTTAATCACCAACCCATAGTTAATGCATCATGATACGTATGTAAAAAAATATTTCAAACGTGACTCGAAACAGTTATACGGATGAAATCAAAATATATGCAATAAAAGTCGAACAGTGACTGCAAATTTATATGAACACAAAAATAGTAGCAGTTCTTGATGTGGACACAAGAGAACTAATTCATATTAACTAAAATGAATAACTGTACGATAATTGTTTCCTTCACAGAAATTATATTATGTCAATAATTTTCCGTTGTTTAAAATGAATATATTTGAATAATTTTCCTACGCAGAAGCTATTGTCATAACTGTCTATGGACGAGCAATAAAACAGTGATAAAGTTCCTATACATGAAAATATTACTATAATAATTTTATAAATACGCGATCGAAAAAAGTTATTAATTGATCTAACGTAGATTAATTATAACGAGATAGGTTAGCTTCAGTAGATTCGACTTCTACACTATCAAGAGACACATGTGTGTGGGGATTACCTGCTATCTAAAAATAAAATTTATAGTATAAATCACAAATTAATGGATTATACATAGGTAGATAGGAAATTGGAAGTGACTATCTCATTGCTTTTTGCAATTATTTTGCAATTTATTGTAATTCGACTGTATATCACAATATGTTATTAATCATTCCTGACCTAAAGCTAAGCAATACAATTACCTATATTATATTATATGAAATTGAAGAAACGATAAAACCCATTTTATATACAATGAAATTGTTAAGCATGGTGCAGAATACTGAAAACTGCCATGAAAAATGTCTTTATAAAAATTAATTTTTTGTTTGCCTTTTTATGGTCGAAAAGCGTGTACATACTGTACTCTAAAATATAAATTAGCATTAGCAATAGGTTGTGGGATTTGTCTGATGTTTTTATTAATTATACACCCTAATGAACGAAGACACGATGCTGCCCAAAAGTATAAGTAATATAGTAATTTTGTTACGAGAAGACCGATTCGGTGGAACTGATGTCTTTTCACAAATCAATTTTAATTTTTAAATGTTAATTTTAATATGCTTTCTGCATTGTAAATTTATATAAGCCTGATAGCTCAATCAGCAGAGCTAAGAAATAAAAATTAATTGATTGGAATTTTAATTGTAATAAATGTAAATATGAATAAATAAATTTACATATAAGCTATTTGTAATATATTCAAAGATATAACAAAAAAAATGTATGTCATCTTTGTATGATGTCATAAAATTTGTATGTCAAATTTACAAGTTGTCTTAATGCTTAATACCAATGTAAATGAATGTAATCAATGTATGTCATCTTTGTATGATGTCATAAAATTTGTATGTCAAATTTACAAGTTGTCTTAATGCTTAATACCAATGTAAATCAATGTAATCAATGTATGTCATCTTTGTATGATGTCATAAAATTTGTATGTCAAATTTACAAGTTGTCTTAATGCTTAATTCCAATGTAAATCAATGAATTATCCTATAAAACCTATTAAGATTGACATTATAATACGTTTAAAAATTGTGATCGGTACCGGGATCAATAAATTAATATATATTATTCAAACTTTATATTGCTGTAAAATTTAATTAATTTACGTCATAATTTAAAATAACTTATGTGCCATCAACTCTCACAATAAAACTAAATCTTATCTAAATCGAATCGAATTAATGATTTAATTTCATTGAAATAACACAAATTATTATAAAAATCAAATAAATTTACTAATTTCAAATCTAATATTAAATTAAATAATTTTATCTACATATTATTATTATTATAATTATTATCTTTATCTAAATTAACAAAAAAAAAAACAAATTTAATAATTTATTAAATTGAATTTTTCCACTATTACCCTTAAGGCTGTACAGATCAAAATTACAATATTAATTTACTGATTAGTATCTGATATCGTAAATAATTTTGATTCTTTTTTTATTCTCTTCTTTTTTTGTTTATTTTTTTTTTTTTTTTTTAGTATGAAATGAAATTATTTCAATGTTTGACCTTTTTTTCTTTCACATATATAAAAAAATATTATTAAGAAAATCGTATTTTTTTTTTTAAATTACCTTTATTAAAAAAAAAAAAAAAATGAATAATAACATTATCCACCCATGCTCTTTTATCTCATTACTAAAGACATGAATATAATTTCATGTTACATGCGGAAGTTTACCAAATTCAAATTAATCATTAAAGTATACAATTTTTTCATGTTCGAGTTCATAATCACCAAAGACCTCATAAAAAATCAACAGAATCAAAAAAAAAAAAAAAAAACAGAAAAAACAAATCACGTGCCCCCTTTGGCCTTTTGTTTGTTTTAAATCATTATAAAATCATGTTTAATAGGTATACAAGGATCAAACAAAAAAAATAATCTTCCATTTTCCAAAAATAACCTTAATTTTCTCCCTGAATGATAAATTTTATATTCGTCAACGTTGTTATCTTCTTCATTTTATTTTTTATTTCGTTTATTTTATATTTTAAAATTTCGTTTTAGTTCAGTTGAGGTCGTCGCGGTATTTTGTATATTTTTATTTTTGCTTTTTAAAATAAAATTTTGTATTTTCTTATCTCACCTTACATTAATATATTTACTTTTACATTAAAGAATCATTTTTATTATAGAAAAAAAAAAAAAAAAAAAAAAAAAACATCAGCAGGACGTCAGTTACTGTATATATACGTTTTTACATACGTACGTCCATTTTAAATACACGTCCAAGGATATAAGCATAATAATATAGTAGTAGTAGTATATATATCAGGCCCATTAAATTTAATAATAAAAATATTTCAAATAAAGAGGGAAATGTACTCGTTAAAAAAAATATCAGTTAAATAAAAACAAAAATAAACAAAAAAAAAACTCTTGAAATGCAAATGAATGTGTTGTGTTATTAGAGTGAAGAGGGTATACACAAAAAACAAAAAAAAATAAAAATAGAAGGATATGAGTAAATAACAAATTTATTTTTATTTTACTGAGCTATAAAATATTTTCTTTACTTTTAATAAAAGAAGGCACTAACAAAACAAAAAAAAACAAAAAAATAAAAAATCAAAATCCAAACCATTAAATACCAAAAATCACTTAGAAAATCGCTAACTTATCATACTAAAAAAATCTTCATTTCAATAGAAACAATTTTTAGAGTTCGTCAACGTCTCTAATGTTTGTTTATTCAGTTTTTTGCTTTTTTTTGTTTTTTTTTTTTTATAAGAAAATTTTATCACAAGAGAGTTGAATGCTCTTTTTTTTTTGTATATTTTGTTGTTGTTTTTTTTTTTAAAGTAATTTCCTTGAGCTTTTATCATTGATGGAAATTTTACAATTATTTTTATTCTATATACATCTAATATTTGAATTTATATCGAAGTGCTGTACTGTATGAGTGTGTTGCTTATATAAGATTAATCTATGAGTATTTTTTTTTTTTTGTTTTTTTTTTTTTTTTGTATATTTTTAATACACAATATAATATACTGATTCAAATATTTACATATCTATTTTATCCTGTCTGTTGTATATATATGTATATGAATGTGTATTTTTTATGCTTATCTCCTGTTACACAATATTGATTTTAACTGTTTTATGTTACTAGTTTAATGTTATTGTCAAACTATTAACATATCTTATGAAATTCGTACTACATATATTTATTTGAGAGGAGTTTTTGGGTAATTGATATTTTTTCACTTTTTCACTTCATACTTGGATGGATCATACAAAGTATAGTTGGTTAGTCTCTAATTTTTTTATTATTTTACTCAGTGTCGCTTGCACTACCTATCGTCTAGTAAAATAGACGAATTTTAGGAAATTTGAAGCCGTGCTTGCCCATTGTTAGATTGTATTTTTCTGCCATACTAACCGATCAGGTTATAGAGAGATATGCAACTAATTTAACCCTTTTAGACCATGTTAGACATTGGTTTAACACAACTATAATTCAATATATAACACTTAATAATTTTGTTTTACACAACTGAACAATAGCTATATGGATTGATACTTTTCGGTTTTAAATCGAAATATGAATTATTTTATTACGCAGTACAAAAGCATTTTATCACATATCAGAATCGTTTAATCATACAATCGTTTAATACCTACATTAATTTTGTTTTGATGCTAGAATCAGAAATTGTAGACTCTATAAAATTATAAAAAAAAATTTGCTAATTTTGTGGTCTATCTGTTAAGGATACCTGTAGATTTATTATATCAATACAAATTTAATTGTGTATTTTTGTAGAAAGTGGTCAAACTAGGTATTGCGTCGTAAAACTGCTGCAAAAACTAGAATGAAAGAGAAATTCTTGAATAGTTTGTTTGTAGATGGCCAGTTTTAGCTATGTTCAGATTATGGTTTCTAGGTAAAGTTTTTCCAATATATGTGTGTATAGAATACATTTGGGTGAAGAAATTAAAAAGTGACAGTGAAAAGGGTGAAAACCAAAATTTATTAATGTGATGGAATTTTTCAATCTTGCAGATTGGATCTAGACTTGAAAAAGTTGTAGCAACAAATCAAATATGTCTAAACTGTAATAATAAATCTAGATCTAAAAATCTAGAAATCTAAATAAGATATAAAAATACCTAATCATAATAAAAATATATTCGTGACAATAAAAAATACCGAAAGACAATAACAAAATGGCGTTCTGATGTATTGCCGTTTAAAGGTTTCACATCTCTTAATTGTGAATCCCCTTTTCATAAACTAAGTTTGAAAAACAAATAAAAATAATAATAATAGGAAAACCTAGTTCAAATTGTTTTTCTAGAAGTCACTTGGAATAGCCACTTTTACCTACTTATTTTTGTAAAACGGTACAATAAATTAATGAATATTAAATAATAAAAAATTGTATTATATTAAAATTGCTGAGATATAAATTGTTCTTATATCGGGCACAAAAATATTTCCGGATTTTGGGGTTTCTTTATTAAACAAATACACACATATTATTTTGTTAAACTTTGTGTAAGCTTTCTGTTTCGTCTTGTCATCAGATGCTAAGAAATCTGACTTATTAATTATACAGCGCTGTCAAAATAAATTCCTTAGAGCTATAACAAACGCGTACCGGTATGATTCAAATTATGATATCCACAGAGATCTCAAGATAAAAACAATCAATGAAGTCATTAGGAATTAAGCTCTGAAACACGAACACAGATTGGTTCAACACATCAAATCAAATGCGATTGACATATTAAATAGAACAGAAGATATAAGAAGACTGAAAAGGCTGAAACCCTACGATTTAGTGGGATAAAATAAAAACATAGGGGAGCAGAAATATTGATTCCTGTAACCAAACAAAACAAATAGACGTGGAAATTCGACAGAGCAAATTGTCACATGAAATGGGAACAACATCGCGAAACAATGTTTAGAATGTAATCCTAAGGGTAGACGTCGCATTGGAAAGCCGCGAAAAATATGGAGAAAAACTGTTTTAACTGAAGCAAGTACAAAGGACGTGACAATTGAAGAGGTTAGCCGCAGATAGCAACCGATGAAAATATTTCCGCGATATGCCCCACGGATGGGGTTACAGGACATTGATAATGATACATATTATTTTGTTAAACTGCTATTTTTTTAAGAACAATTGATTCATTAAATGTTAACTATAAAACTTATTTTTCTTAACATGCTTAGTCTTTTTTTAGTCTAATACATAGATCTATTTTTTTTTTTGATAGAGTTAAGACTTACTTAATACCAATTGTTTTCCAGTTGTTTTTCAGGTACGTTACATTTGGCTACTTGGATATTCGATCAGTGTACATTGCGCTGGAGAAACACTTAACAAAGAAGCAGTCAGTGAACAGTGTTCAGTATATTTAGAACAGAATCGGACAGAATAGTTTTGGACAATGACAACTAATACTGTCAAACACTTTAGAACCACTTAGAACAGAAAAATCTACTGAACAACTTTTTTGATCTTTTTTGAACTTTTTTGTTTTAATTTTTGATTTTTCTCAAATTGCATTGTTGAACTGTCAACATTTAAAGAAAAAACAACAACAAAAAAAGTTGTCCAAAACTGTTTCAGAACAAAAAAGATCAATTTAGAACAGTTTAAATATTTTCGCTCAAACAGAACACTTTCGGACAAAAATTTTCCGGTTCCCATTTTTCAGTTGTGTGGTGATGGTTTCAGTTGTGATTTTCAGAACTGATTTAAATAAATTCAGTTGAAGGGTAATTCTGTGAATTGAATAGTCAGTTAAATTCAATAAGTGGTGACTGTAATATATTTTTCCGTCGCTGTCACAAACTAATGCACATATTGACTGATATTGTTTCCACGAATCAACATGATGACGGCCTTACCATGCGTTTTATATTCTCTTACCAATTCTAAAAATCTAAACACATTTTGTGGTGAGAATGTTCTGTATTCACGAAAAAGATAGTATTCAACAAACAATTTTTTGCTGAACGATCATCAGACCCAAAAACATAGATAATACGAAATAAAATTTTTTAATAGAGTTAGCAAAATGTGATATATTTGCTGTATTTATTCTTATTTGAATAATTTTTATTTAGAAATGAATGAAATTTTTAAACACCCATAGATAAAAAACATCATCGCAGTGATGACAAAAGGAAACGAAAAGTGATGGCATGATGAAGCAGCATCATGATGATTTGTGGAAACAGATCCATTAGACCATTATTATATAGTAGGGTCATATTATTTTATAATTTTTACTAATACATAATTAAATTCGCATTGAAATAATAAATCTTAATCATTAACAGAAAATCTATTCGAAGTCATGCATTCAAAATGTTGTTAAATAAGTTTGAGAAACTGTGTAATTTTATTTTAAAATATTTTCTTTGAAAATAATAAAGGTAAGTGCTATTATTTTGTCTAATTTTTAAATATATATTATAAAGCTTGCATATATATATATATTATATATATATAGTTATAAGATTATCATTCAATTGATTTTTTGTTTTCTTATACACACACACCTCATACTATTGTACATATTACAATCGATAAATGGAATAAGATACGCTTCAAAATCCCACTTTTCAATACAAATTTTTTTTTTTATGAATTTGGTTTTTTTTTTTTTTTTTTTTTTTTGTGTTCATTAAAGAACAGTATAGTAAAAAGAACTTCATATTATTATTATTATTATTATTATAGGTATGTGAAAGGATAAATAAGGATATTTATCTATATTTGTATCTTTAAAAAAATAAAGTAATGTTTTGAATTGGTATATAAAAAAATTTAATTTTCGTTTGTAATACACTATAAAAAATATTGATTTTGTTATTGAAATGACAGTTACTATACGTATATGCATGATAGCTTGAGTACTTGAATTCTTCTTGAAATTTCAAGTATGACATTAAAATATCATATCAAGCTTTCAAGCTGCGTATTTGCATAAAATTGTCAAATCAAGTACATTTTACTGATTGACTTGTGTGAAGTTGATTTTATGAAATTAGCGTTTACATGATGTTAAAGCGTGCTTGAAGCTTTTTCAAAGCTACCATGTATACATATGAAGTGTATTTTTTGATATTGAGTGTAGTTTACTGTAAACTACTGTAAACTGAGTAAGTTAAGTTACTGTAAATGCAGTTAGTGGAAATGAAGTTAATATAAATGAAGTAATTGTAAGTGGTGTTACTTGTAAGTGAAATTACTCTAAATAAAATAACTGTAAATGATGTTATACTGTAAGTAAAGTAATTGTAAGGGACATTACAGTAATTGAAGTTATAATCAAAAATTATATTATATTAAAATATATTACGTGTTCATGTCCTTTCTACGAAAGTATAAATCAATTGCTTGAATTTCGACTTATTTGAATCTGTTCAGTCTAATTCACCATCACCATGTGATCATAACTGATATTTGAATTAATTTGTAAATTTTTATATTCGAAAATAGGAACAGTCTGTTCAGATGACTATTTATTTTTAGTTTAAAATCACATCAAATCATTTTCAGTTTCTATCCAACCTTTGTTAAATCAATAAACCTATACCAACTATTTTAATACCAAGTCAATCTAACTTACTTACTTTATTTTTTGGTACACCAAAGACCTTCACGATCATGACACTGACTTTTCTGTCCACTTCAGATTCTCTCCATTTGGAAATTTGATGCATTTTTAAATTCCCAAATACTTCATTTCTACAACGAAGATGTGACTTCCCTTGGCGAGTCATTCCCAAGGGTTCGGATTTGAAGATTTTATACTAGTTTTTTTGGTTCTTTCGTAAATTAATATTTTAAAAAACTAAAATAAAATGTATTTTAATTTACGTCCTAATACTAGCTAAAATATTATTTTTTTTTCTTCTAACTTTAGGCACGTTAGAATTTAATCAAAAATTTAACAGGACTCATATAAAAATTTCTCATATTTTTCGGAATACCCTAGAGTTTAATATAATATAAAATTAAAATTGCGACATTAGAAACTGTGTGTATGTATGTACGTATGTACATAATGCTTAAGAAACTTATTTTTTGCACATTATTTTGAGACGTCGTCGTTGGGTATGTATTTTTGTTTGGTTTTCTTGAATGGATTTTATAAAGAAAATTAAAAAAAAAAAACAAAAAAAAATGTATACAAATAAACAGTATAAGAAAAAGAGTACCCATTTAATTTAAAAGATAAGTAAATAATAGTGTATATCGCATCCTTAGTCACGTTTCTAATATTGTGGTTACTTTTTTTTTTTTGAAGTGTTTTTTTTTTTTTGTACAGGATTTTGTTATCCCATTTTCAAACCATGATCCTTATAAAATTGTATGAATATATGTGTGTGTTTAATACTTAAATAGTAGATAATAAAAGCAACCAAAGAAAGTTAGATAATAATAAAGTAAATATACTATATACGTATATATATATAATATTAATGTATATGTATATATATATATTTACTTTTAAATGTAAACCTTAAAATCACTTAAAGAAGTTTTGATTTTTTGTTTGTTGTTTTAATTTTTGGTTTTTTTCTGTTTTTTTTTTTATTTTCATTGTAAAATAATCTCCTCCAGTAATGATTATTATTATTTGTATATAACGTGAAAAAATTCAGTTGAATTGGCCAATTTCAGGATATTCACACGATAATAATGTGGGTTAAATATTATTAAGTATAGGTCTATGGTTTTTGTTTTTTTGTTTTCATTAATATTTTTGAATATTTTGTGATAACATTTAAAATAGTAATTTTTATTAATAATTTTAAATTTTCAAGTGTAATTCAATGATTAGAGAATTTTTATCTTATCGTATTTATATTTAATTTATAGTGGATTGACATGAATATTATAATTTTTGCTTTTTTGATATAGTGGAATGATATTGGAGATGATAGTTGTGATATGAATTATTGGGAAGTGAAATAGATTTAAATTTATATAAATAAATTTGCGATCAGAAAATTGTTCATGTCGGGATCTACAAAATAGAATTAAAAATTTTTGAACTTAACTGATCTAAAAAATTTGAAAAAATAAATATATTGATTAATTTGTATTTAAAATTTGAATTTATTATTTCTATATGAAAAAAAGAGAACACATAATATTTTTTTATTATTATTATTTTGTTTTTATTGCATTAATGTATTTGTATACAATATGTTTAATTTCATATATTTTAAGAGGTTATAAACTAGAATATTTAAATCTCAGATTTGTTTATCAGGTCAGAAATTAGACTAATCTGAATTGATTATTGGAATAAATTTAATTTGTAAAGAAAAAATATTCTAAATATGGCAAGTACAAGGGTGAGTTATACTTTTTTATCCTGTTTTACTCCACTTGGTAATATAGGATTTCAAAATAGCTCAAATATTTTGATTGTGAGACTGTGCTATATATTTTTCTACTAGCTTGTTCAATTAATTGGCTAGCAGAAAAGACAAATTTTATCTATCAGAAATGTTTTAACCTGTGTTTACCACATTGTTAGTTTACATTTTTCTGTCATTAGGTTATAGACAAATATAATATATATCTATAGAGTATAGATATATATACGATAGTTATACTTATTTCAACACTGATGTTGTTAATTGCTATTACTGTCACTACTAATACGACCGTTGGACTGCTTTTTGAATGATTACACTTTCATAAAGTACATGATTATTCTATTTAGTGGTGATTCGTCAAGTATAGTATAGTTGAATTTTATCCTTCAAAATATTTAAAGTTGTTACCTACACGTATTTATCTATGAGAAAACTATTTTTGATAGGCAAAATTCATGCATTTACTTTTAATTAAATAAAAGATAAATTTGAAATAACTTTATCGATCACCCATATAATCTTAGAGTCATCACTGACGCGAATAAAAAATTGATTATGCCACTTATAGTTGAATAAGCATTTCTGTTAGATGACGCAAGCGGGTCGATGGAACATTTTATTATGCTGTTGGTACTGATAATTGTATAAATTATATAAATGGTATATATTTTACACAAATATTTTCCGCCCTATGCCCCACGGATGCGGTTGCAGGACATTGATGATGATGATATATTTTGCATTGTAAATTTGACTTTTCGCTTTTGTTTGTGTTATTAACCCCTGAACTCTGGATTATAGTTTTATATAAACAAAAAATACCTTATAATATTTTTGGATAATATGTGGAATTAGTTTAAAGTTTTAAAATATTTTTTCTCCTTTTTTTTCAGCCACAAATTTTTTTTAACTTAATACAACTTAACTTAATTCAATTTTTTAACTTAATGAAAGTGTTAAAAAATTAATGAAAAATTATTTATCACCTTAACTGAACTGCTTTCCATTTATATTGATTTAACAAAAAACTGAATATAATTTGACTTGATATTCCATCGATTACAAATTTTGAAGTTATGAAAAAGGCTAACAACACGTCGTATGAAAAGTCTAGCAGAAGAGTATCGCTTCAGAGATATTTTCACACAACCACACACCATCATGTCTAAGAGAATATGGGTGAATAAGTACATAAAATATAATATTGAACGTGTGAATTATCATCTTTAAATTCATATCCCACATTTTGCAGAAAAAACAGCCATAAATCTTATTGAAAGCAAGTGCAATGGAAAAACATAGAAATTACTAATATTACTGTTAAAAACTATTTTTTTTAATTACTGTTATTACCTAAAATGTTAGGTGGAAAAAAAATTATTGAAAAATTTATGATTGAGACACGACAGTGTCAATGATGAAAATGAATGGCAGTACAAATATTATGTGATAGTATAAATATTATAATGTGATATTAATATACGCTTTTTCTTCACAATTTTTCCTCCAAATCATTTATATTTAATTTATAAATTGGTACAAATATAATACGTTACAACAATCTGAACCATTTCAAAACTATTGATTTTCATTATTATGATATTTCATTATTATGATAGATATTTAAAAAGAGACGTGGCGAATTTAAATATTTTTACAAATATTTTTAATTTTCAATTAGAAATTTTAATTTACAATTTCACTCGATGTATAAGTCATTTTAACATACAAAAACTTTAATTCATCAAATTAGCGCAACACCACTCCAATATTTATATTACATATTCAGTATAAAGGTACAATATGCAAATAAATCATTAAACAAAAAACTTCAAATAAATTATTACATTATGCGGTTGTTGTCTCAGATAAATCAATAAAAAAAATTATATAGTGTTAAGAATGAATTTGAATGATTGAAAACAATTCATAATGAAATATTAAGCCAGGGTTGGTATTTAACTTCCCTCGAATTTCGGGGAGTGGGCGAATACTAGTATCTCTTAAATTAACAAAATTAAAAGGAAAAAAATATTTTAATTTTATCTCACAAAATTAAATTGAGTATATTTTTGAGGTCACAACATTATTCAGTTTTTCTGTTAATAATTTTTTATGAATACTTATTTGTATTTTGGTTTGTTTAATAACTGATTTAATTAAATTAATTAATTTATTTCGGTTCTGTTTCTATTTTTAGTTATTCAGATGGATCTATTAAATTTTCCTTGAATTCATTTTCGAATTATTTTTATAGTCATGCAGTCATTATTATAGTTGTGTAGTCACTTTTACATTATCATTTTCACAGTTAAAAGATTAAACTTTAGACTAATAAATGTAATGTACTTGCTTAGTTTAAAAGAGAGTGTCAGCCACAACAATCTGTTCCTAAGTGCTAAATCCAATTTTGAAAAATCATTTAGTGTAAGCGATTTATTGAGAGTGTTATGAGTTAGTAGTAATATGGTATACTTATTCACGTTCGAACAAGTGAACGAATAATTATTTTAAACCTAAAGTTTGTACTGAAGAAAATTAAATGTATATAAAAATTATGTTATAACAGATGAATCTGATTAATTAAATTGGTCTGAAACTGTTTTATATTTCTAGTCTGCAGATTTATGAACACTACCTTTAATTCTATTCGGAAATTGATTATGTTGATTTTTTTAACTAAATTTTTTTTAATTCATTTAGATTGATTTTTTTTTATTAACTCCATTTACTTCAATTTATGGAAAACTTCACTTATTTATTGCAATAAGCTTTAAACAATTTATTGCCTTTTTGTGCTTGATTAAGTTATTTTAGTTTTAATTTTATGTTAAACACATTAAAAATGAATATTAAAATTTTCAGGTATGTTTCACTAATTTTGATTAATATTATATTATATATCGACTTTGGGCGGTTATTACACCATCATCAGAAGACTGATCAAGATTATTAACCAAAATTAGTGAAACATGCCTAAAGATTTTAATCTTTATTATTAAAAATCTAATCTATGTAAATATGCTGTTCAAAAAATTGGTGATAAAAAATTTCAGGTGGATTTGGAAAACAAATTGTTAATATATATAAATTGTAATTATATAATAAATTTGTTTGGACTTATGGCATCCAACTTTGCGAAACAGCGAAAAAGTAAAATATTGAAATTATTCAACGATTCCAAAATAAGGCAGTACGAATTAGTAGATGCTCTACGGTTTGTGAAAAATTACTTAATACATAAGGAATTAAAAATTATGAAGGTTCATGAATAGGTTCGGTTTACAGGTATATCAAGCATTATCGTGACAGATTGAAGAATCGTTCAAATACTATGGCAAGTGAGTAATGCAGATGACGGATTGTATATCACAGACCCGAATGCAGCGTATGACACTAGAGAGCTTATAATAGAGAGATTAACCCAACTGGGGATGTGTTATAAAGTTAATTTATTAATATTTATCAATTTAATATTCGATTAATGTATAAATTAAAACATACAGATTACAAATAAAAATTTAAACAAAAAAAAAGTTATTAAAAATATTTCACCTGGGGCTTACAGAATATTCTATACATCTATATTCTATTCTATATTCAGAGTTTTGTATTCTGTATTAATGCCATTCATTTCTATCTCAATAAGTACTACGTAAATGTTAAAGGTTCTATTCCTATCTCACGGCCTAATTATTGTTTATTTCAATTTTTGATTTTCTTTAATATAAAATCTTTGAATTGCTACAGTTTGCTTGAATGCTTGTTACTCTGAATACAAATGCTTATCCAATTATCATAAAATAATTAATATAATATACAAGAAATACTTAATAATAAAATGTAATTGCAAAAAAAAAAATATTATTTACTTAGACACCATATTTAATAATCTTATCATAAGTTACAACCACTATAATATACTGTTATTTAAATCTTTTTCAATTCCCATTCCTGATTTCATTTTTCATCCTTTTTTTCAACATTCAAATAGTATTTTACTGAAAAATAAAATTACTGCTCCCAAAAAAGGATTTTTTTTTTCTTCAACAAAATTATTTGAAACCAAAAATAAAGAAAATTACTTTTAACTAAGTATACAAGGTTTAAATAATACAAAATTACCTTTATCAGGTACTAAATAATAGATAACAAAAACAAACAAGAAAAAAGAAATTTCATTTCCATAGAAAATAATCTAGAATATTAAAATAATTGAGTATCTAAAATAACCTTTAATAAAATTGTATAAAATACGGGTCCAAGAGGATGCAGAAGTGAATAGACCTATTTATAAAATATGTATATAAAATAAATTTTCTTTCTTTTTTTGTATCGTATTGAAATTGCTACCCTCAAACATTTTATTTAATCCTTTTTCATGCAATTTTGTTTTTTGTGTTTTTTTTTCTTTGTTTTTTTTTTTTTTTTTTGTATTTCTTTTCTTTTGATTATTTAATAAGAATATACCTTACGGGATCAAATACAAAATATAAAGTTGACAACATTAGTTAATAGCAAAGTAAACTGTACAGTAAAAATTATAAAATTTTATTGGTAAACAGTTTAACCCTGATGCACTAAGAATAGATAAAATTAATTCAAAATTTTATTATTCAAGTTGATTAACTGACTTTTGATTTGAAAAAAAAAAAAATATTATAGGGGCGTGTGTGTCCTTTAAAAATTAATTTATTATTATTATTATTTTTTATTGAATATAATTTAAATTAAACACAATACTTATTTGCAAAGACTAGGTGGCAGGGCTATCGCTAATTTATTATATATAATTTATCATTGTAAATTAATTTAGAATGTTCGAAATTATGTTCAAAAATATATTTTTTTTATACATTTTGCTTATGTGCTACAAATTACGAACTTGTACCAATTTAGTGAAAAATATTTGTAACTGATCGAAATGGTTGTTTAGTGGGTGCTTAGTACAATTTTGAGTTCATATATTTAAGAGTTTTTTCTGAGTTGGCTTTTTTTTTTTATATAATTCCAAGTCTATGAGATGATCACCCTGAACTGCTTTTACATCTGCAGACATTTGGCTTAATCCATATTAGATTTGAAAACGCTTTGGTTTGCTACAAAACTTTTCCACATTAACTATTATTAAATCTTTCGTTCTTTATAAAATTACAATACATGTGAGAACAAAACTGATGCTAATCAAGGACCAAAAACATTTATTTTGTGTCTGAAAATCTTATTTTCGTTGTTTAAATCAAATTGTAAAGTCATTATTTTGAGCTGCACTGAAAAAAAAAAAAAAAAATTATAACAATGAAAATTTTATTAGATGGTCTTAAACGAACGAAACCGTTCAAAATAAAATATTTTTTCTCTTAATAATTTCTAACTGGATTTTCATTGATAACAAATATCTGAATTATTAATGGAGTCAAAATTGTAGTTTTTTTTGTTAACCCAAACATTAGGTTTTAAACGATTACTTGATAGACGAAAGCATCACAGCTTGGACTAATTTAGGGTTGGGATTATAAAAATGTCGATCAGTAGGGATATTTTGAATAGATTTGCTAAAATTACTGTTAAATATTTGTTAATTAAAATGTATGTAGGTATACATGATGGAAAGTGTATGGATGGAAAGTGTATAATCATATATATTTTTTTACATTGGGGAAACACATTTGTTGGAATATGGTTCCATATTCGGGAAATTTGACTGAAAACAAATTTTCATAACCAGTTTTGAACCATTTAAGAATTTGCACTGTTTGTCAAATAACTAGAGTAAAAATAATTTAATAAAGGAATAGGATTGTGCTCAATTGAGAACTGAAGTCAACACAGTTTTTCACTTCGTCCTTCTGTCGAAGATGAAGTATTTTTTAATGAAAAAAATTGCACATGTTAGCTATAATTTTTGCAAAGTATAATATACATAAAAACTGTCATGCAATGAAATGAGATGAAATGAAATGAGCTCTTCTTACTAACCCAATTATGTGCCGTTTGACAGCGGACATTTTCAATTACATACATGGATAGATTAAATTATGGTTACTATACCGACATCCGTACTCTTTTTATTTTCCTCATCATTTTAACATCACATTAGCGATTTTCTCCATTTCCGTTTATTTAATAAAACTGATGCGTACGACCATCCGGGGATACTCATATTATCTTGTGGCAAGTTTTTGGAGGAAATAGGGTTTCGTTAATAGTACGAAATCAACGAGCAGCTGTTTTTTGCCTTGTTTTTGTACTACTACATGTTTTCTTTTTACCTTTTCCAGACCTATATTCTCACATCCGACTTTAAAGTTAATATCACCTAGAATAATTTTTATGTCAGTTTTGGAAGCACTTATCTGCGTGTAGAAAATTAATTTCTTCCTCCTCCTCCTCCTCCTGAGTTTTTAGTTGGAGCAGCATAACACTGGATAGTAGTGTTTCTTGGGGCACCAGGTTATCAAAATATATTGTCTAGTATTGCAATTTAACATAATGCCGACGATTTAGAGCGACCAGAGTACAGCATAGGTGTTAGTTGGATAGAAGGTGTATAATCATATATGTATATTTTTTTCTATATTATTATATTAAAACTGGTCCTGTGGACCAACCATTTAATTAACACAAGTTTTTTAATGCAAAATAAATGGCTTAAGGTCTTAGTATATTAAAACTAGTTGTGTGGACCAACCATTTATTTAACACCATTTTTTTAATATAAAATAAATGGCTTAAGGTCTTATTATATTAAAACTGATCTTGTGGACCAATCCTTTATTTAATACTAGTTTTTTAACATAAAATAAATGGCTTAAGTTCATCCAGCGGTTTTCACAAGATTTACAATTATATCACATATATAAAGATGAACAACGATTATCATTAAGAAGGATCTACTTTAGTGATTGGATGATTATTACTTACAAAACGTCTTCAAAATTAATATTTTATTATTTACGAATTCCCTAGACATAATATCAACCTAACGTAATAACATAGATGAAAAAACTTACACTTTTTTCTATTTTCAGTAAATGAGCATCACAAGTGAATCAAATTTATAAAAAAAAACTTAAATTTTCAAAGTCAATTTAAACAATTTTAAGCTCATTATAAGCTAAATAAAATTGGTAATCGATTCGATTACCAAATTTATTCAGGAACTGATGATTCATTGTATACATATATACATTTTCAACATTATCAAAACGAAAGATAAAACTTAGAATACATTTTGAATAATTTTCTTATAAAAAAAAGGTTATACAAAATTTAAAGCAAAAAAGTCACAAAAAAAAAAAAAGAAAGGAACTCAACTCATGTTTTAATCTAAACGACAAAAAAAAAAAGCCGGAAAAAAATCAAAGAATCCTTTTTTACTATCGCATATGAATAATCCGTATAGAAATACTTTATTTTTCTATATTTAGTTACAAAAGTTCGTATACCTACAGGTACTTTGTATGCGCCTCTATGATGTTTAATAGGATATTGTTATATTTTGCCTCCTTGACGGCATTCAAATGAATTTTGTGAGTACGGATATATGTGTTTGTATGTTAAATATATGTGTATATGTAATAATAATGAAAAAGCTTTAAGCATATAGAATTTTGTTTCTGCCTTTGACCGGATTTCATATGTGAATTTCTATACAGTGACTTAAGAAAGTGTTCCTATATAATAATTTTGTTTATTTTTTTTTATTAAAATTTTTGTATTTTTATTATTATTAGTTTGTTATTTTTTTTTTTTGCAAAATTTAATGTATTTTAAATAAGGTATATAAGTAGGTGGGAGTGATCAAACCAATTGTTTCTAATCAAAACTAATTATGTGTTATGCACTCAATTGTTTTTGATCACTCAATTCAAACGAGCTATTTGTTGTTGTTGATTATTTGTAGATGATATTATCAAATAAATTAATTATCGTTTGTTTTCTGGCAGAAATACATTTAGTTAGTTGGTTAGATAGATAGCTAGATTGTGTAATTTTGGGAGGAAATCTGCCCTCTATATCACCGTAGCCGCAAATTGAGATAACCTTGTGATGGACCGGGCTAATTGTGATAACCTGTGCTTGCTATTTAGTCTCTGAGTCCTTAAGGGTACCTGATCTTGTGATCACACTCAGAATATTCTTTAATGGTATGCTGGATAACTTACCTTGCTCGGTAGCACATACGTACTGTTTCCTATTGAGACTTGCGAACGTTTAGACGTGAGCATTTTTGCTTGACGATTTCTAGGAACTTTGGTCCAGAAATTCTCAGCCTTTTGGTATATCCAAGCTTTTAATTGCATTTAAGTTGTGGTCAGGGGAATACCACAGAACGGGCTTGGAACTATGAAAGGCGTATGCGAAGCTTTTCTTGGTAGATAATATGCAGCTATAAATAGTCAGTTGGTTAGTTTTCGATTACAAAGTCGAATAATGACATAATTTATCAATCGGAGTTCCACTCTAGGGTTTCATTCGCTATTACAACTTTTAATTAAGAATTTTTGTACTCTTAAGTACAAAAAATTAAATATTTAATTAAATATTAAAATAAAATTGTGTTGTACAAATTTGATTTGATTGTTAGAATACATAATTGCCAATTCAAATATAAAAGAAAGTATACTTGAGGTCGAATATTGATATTCTAGAAAAAAATATTAGTTTTGTCTATATTGAATTGTCCCTGTCAGTATTATCAATTATTTTACAATTGCCTATTGTACAGCTAAACAGGGAATTTAATAGAAAAGCCAATTATGTTACTTTTGTTAATCGTATTGTCTAGGTAACAAGGAAGTATAATAAAGAAATCAATTGTTTTGCCATTGTTTGTTCTGGTGTACTGTCCAGATGACAGGCAGTGTAATAGAAAAATCAATTCTTTTACCGTTGTCAATTCTACTCCTATATTTCTTATACTCGTGTATATAAAAAATTTGGACTATGTAGTTTTTCAAAGCAACTCTTAAGACCCTCAACGCTATTCTCATCATGTGTTATATTATCAGTTTTTCCAGCATATCAATTAGTGTCAAAATCATTTGCATATAAGAATGTATTTATATGCAGATGATTTTGACAGTAGAATATTCTATATACTATAATAGGTCTGTCTGTATGTTAAATTTTTAAAATTTGCAGAAATCTGTGAGATCAGTGAAAATAATTTTATTTGTAAAAAAAACTAAACATAAAAACGTAAAATTTGCACAAATTTAAAAAAAAAAATTTTTATGCCAAAAACTAACTTATTTTTAGGTTATGAGATTTTTTTATATACAAAAATTAACTGATTTTCTTAAATTAGTAAATTTCTGAAATTTTTTTTAACAATTATAATTTTTAATGTTTTTGTTGTAAAAAATTAAACTATTTTATTTATTTTATTAATTACTTTATTTATTTTATTTATTTTATTTTAATAAATTAAATCAAATTAAATAATTAATAATTTATTAATTAACTATTTAAATTATTTAAATTAAATTCGTTTTGGTTTTTTTGTCAGTAAAAACTATAAAATTACATTTTATATTTTAAGGTTAGGTAGACTATACTTTTTATTTACATGAAAAATATTGGCTTGACATTTAAAACAACAACAAAAATTTGACAGTATATTTTGACAAATAGAAATTTCATTTATAAAAATTTATTTAAGAGAGTCAGCTCTGAGGTTTAAGACTCTTAATTTTCTTAAATATCTCAAAATTTTGTAAAGAGCATGCAAATAAAACAATTTATACAAATGTGCGAGTTAGCATACAGGCCTAATATCAATAAGGATATGAACAAAATACACAATTGGATGAGGTTTTTTTTAGACGATGTAAACTGATGTATTACCTTATCTTTGTCTCTCTCCCTCTTGTCAACAAACTAAATTTGTATTGACACCGAGAGAGAATTAGTAGATAAAAAAATATGTGCCGCATGGTATGTATTTCACAAATTCATAGACAAGAGCAATACAATTTTTGTTGGTTTTAGCAAAATAAACTGAAATTAAAATCGAAATAAGAAATATTTAGATAGGTATAAGTGGTCATTCCAGTTGCTTCTGGAAAACCAATTGGCACTTATTTGTTGTAATAATTAATATTTAGATAAGTGTTGACTGTTGGACATTCAATCATGAAATATAAAGGTAATGTAGTGTTAACAATGAATGTTAACATCGTCTAATAAGACCCGTTAAGTCAGAGTTATCCCGTAGGAAGTGATCTAAAAGCAAGTGACCTTAACTCAACAATGTCTATAAAATATAATGAATGTATATAAAATATAATGAATGAAGGTGTATGAAATTCGAGTACAAAACACTGAAGAAGTCTGCAAGTAGTAGACGAAATACGCGTATCTGTATGATAAGCATATCAGTAAAATTAAAAGGAAAATATTCGACTATTTTCACTATTATACCAAAATTTTACTCTAACGCCGGAAAACAAGTTTTTATATAAAAAAAAATAAATAAATAGTGTGTTAAAAATTTTTATTTTGAAATAAAATCTAATTTATTAGTGACAGGTAAAGTTAATTGTTGTTGTTATAAAATGTTATGAATCTTTTGTAAGGCACTGTAATTTTGGTTTTTGTATAAAAAAAATGTATGTAAATGAAAATTAAAGGACTCTTTTAGTTATGAGTTTTTACAGTTACGTTATAAGGTTATACCGGAAGAACAGTAAACCCAGATGGTGTATTTATATATTGATTATGTAGTGGTTATTTTTAAATTTTTCTTTTATTTTTTTTTTTTTTTTTTTTTGTGTTTTTCACAGAGATGTTCAGATAAAGAATTCAGTTTACTTTATGCTTTTTTTTTTTTTTTTTTGTTTTTTTGTGAAAAGGATAACAAAAAGGATAATAAGTTTTTTTTTTTTATCTCATCCTTTTGAGTTTATTCTTTTTTTTTTCTAATGTTTAATTTTTTAATTGTTTGCTTTAGTATTTTTATTTTGTCTTTTTTTGTGATTCATTATTATTTTAAAAAATTATTTTTTATGATTTCAAAATATTTTTTCCAATGACAAGAGTAGGGGGGGTTATAAAAGGATATTTAAAAAAAACAAATTTTTTTTTTAGGTTTTCATTTTTTGTTTTTTGATTAAAAATTTAATGGTCTTTAATGTATATGCAAATTTTAATGTGTTTGAATGTTAGTCAGTTAATAGAGTCATAACATAACATATAAAAATAGAATTCGGAGTAAAGGGAATTTATTTGTTTTTGTTTTTTTTTTGTTATTTTTCATTTTATAGAAATAGGAAATACAATAGGAATTTAAGTGCGTATAAAGGACCCAGGTGCGTTTCAGTACAATGAATTGTTTATTATTTTTTTTTGTTTTGTTCTCATTTTTGTTTTTTTATTTGCAATTTAAAAATTTAAAGTTTTGTATATGATACTTAGTTCAATGTTAAGGGGTTGAGAGTTGAATTCTTTTGTTATATATTTTTATGTGATTTATCCTGTTTTATTCAAAGATTAAGTTATTAAAGTATAAAAGAGGGATTATACATATATATGTATAGCTAATAAGCAGTTTACATATCTTTTTCTTTTTCGTTTTTTGTTTTTTTTTTAAATATGAGATAATTACATATATTAAGTTGAACAATATGGTATTAAATAATTTAAAAAAAAAAAAAAATTGTATAATGATGGTTGACTTATTAAAAAAAAAATAAAATAAAATAAAATAATAATACGTTCATATTAAATATTATATAATTTTACTATTATAAGAATTAAGTATTCATTGTATTAATTTTAATGATGATTTAAAATTTTTATTTTTATTTCGATTCAAGATGGATGATAAAATAATTGAAATTTATTGCTATTTTAAACGTGATTTATATGTAAAATGGTATAAATTTTACAGGTAAATAATGCAAAATTTCCTATTAAAAAATGGTGTTAATCACGTTATTGTTGAAATTTTCATATTTAAAATAAAAAATAATAATAATTATAATATAATTAAATTATTCTTAATAAAGTTGAATCTACAAACTTAGTTGGACATGCAGATGTGTTGCATTTCATTAGTTGAGTTGAGGATAAAAGATCTAAGAATAATAATTGTATTGTAACATAATATGTGTATCATATGTATATTTGTATGTATGTACGGTATGTTAGTTATTTGTTTTTAAAAATTTTTTAATTAATTTTTACTCTAAACTTAAAAAAGCAAGTTATATTGTGTATAGTAGTTATGTCATCTGAATTACTAATCAGAAGGTATCGGGTTCAAATATCGGCCCGGATATGGATGTTTAATTGTATTTTTTTAACAAACAAAATATGTTTAGGAAATTGTTTCGTTCATCATAACACTATTAGAACTCATCAGTAGGTATTTTTAGTGTTACACTACCTATACAACTCCTATTTTCATTTTGATTGATTTTATAACTTATTAGAAGATCTCAATAGTACATCTGTGAGTTATAATAATCGACCAAAATTTTAATGTAAAATGCAATTTTTATAAAAAAAATTTATGTGAATATAAATTTTTTAAATGGGAAATATTAAAATTTCCATGTCATTTTACTTTTAATAAAAAGAACAAGTTCGATTTATTAATTAAATTTTTAAAAAATTATTAAAAAAAATTACTTAAATTAATATAATGAAATTTTATAAAAATGTTTGAGAGTATATTTTGGTAATAACTTAAAATGGAAGTATACTATTTAAAAACGCTTAATTTATGATGATAGTAGTAGTTTTCCACATTTAACTGGTCCCAGAAAATATAAAAAAAAAATTGTTCACAAAAATTTCTCTTTCCACTTTGTGTAATAAATTGTAGTACAGTACTTACTGTACTGAGGGTTATTCAAAAAACTAACTAGCTAACAATCCCGAATTTTATAATCTCAAAATTCAAGATAAAAAGCATTTAACTTTTTATATTGTTATCAGTAAAGGTATTCTATACTTATACTGATAACAAGATAAAAAAAAGCAATTAAAATAAATTAAAAAATAATGGTATAAATATGGACGGAAATATTATTCACAAAATATACATTTCAATCCATTCAATCTCAACATAAGTATAATTATACTACAAAAATGGTGAATAAATGACTTCTATCATTTCTAAGAAGCAGTAGGAGATTGAATATATGAATATGGGTATAAGCAATGATATACAATATGGGTATAAGCAAAAATGGTACTATAGTATTTAAGTAAAGCATAAATTGGCTCCACAGTATTTATGAAAGTTCAGTTCCCAATAATAGTAGTATAGCTTTCCACATTTAATTGGTTGATTATGACCCACAAAAATGTTAATAAAAGACTTGCAAAATATTGTTCGTCACACTTATGTAATACATTGTAATGCAGTACTTAATGTACTGAAGGGTATTCAAAAATTAACTAGCAAAGAATCTTATAATCCCAGAATTGAGTACGAACGAATAAAATGTTTTTTTAATTAGAAAAGTACCAAAACCGACCTCCTTGGTATATAGCAGATCGTATATAGAACGTATGTAACTTGGATAGTAAAAATACAATCACGACTATATTAAATAATGTTATTACTAAAATTGTACTTGATAATAGATTATAACTAGAAAATAGATTAAGATGACTTGATATTGTTATATTTGATGGGGATAATATATCCATATATAATATATATGGGATATCTGAAGGAGATGTTATATTTGCGTAGGACCTAATGACCAATAAAAGCTGGAATTCTTAGCTTTCCAAAAATATATGTCTTTAGTATCGCATCTTATCCTTTAAGGACGAAAATAACGTTTGAAAGTATCCTTGTTGTTTTGATGTTTTTGCATAAAAACCGTTATATCTGTTGATCTATTAGAGATATACATATTCAGTTTATATTAAATTTTTAATATCTTCTACACTATTCGACGTAGATATAAAATATGTATGTATGAGTATGTATGATAAACATGTTGTTTATGATAAACTGGTTGTTTACGTAGTGGTTTTCCCATACAAATTTGCTGAAAATCATAAACAAGTAGCGAGGTGTTTATATCATAAACCACTTTAAAAACATGTAACCCATCCATGAAATTTCGATTTTTTGTCGATTTTAAATTTTTTTTTTGCATGACCCTTGATTTTTTTGTCATAAATTCATTTTGTCATTTGTCAAAAAAAAAAAAACACAAAAAGAAAAAGAAATCAAAATACCAAAAATAGATGAAATTAGGTGAATTTGTGTGAAATTAGTTTAGCTTCAATTAATGATCATCAGAAAAACGAAAAATCAAGTATAAATTCTCAATTATCATCAGCACGATTAATTGGAAAATCTTGTATAACTTTAATAGAAAAAAGTGAAGAAAAATTATATGGAGTTATAGAAGTGATTGAGAAATTACAAGACTTACATGGAAAGTTAACAGAAGAATTAAAACAAAGGATATTGTAAAAGATGCATTTTTATTTTTAATTCACTTAATTTAATCAGTTTTATATATTAAAAATGTATAAATAATAAGGCTTTATATATAAGTAAAAAATTCAAATGGAAAAAGAGATAATAAATTAAAATGATGATTATTTTTTTTATATAATTGTAAATTGAATATTTTTGTATTTCGTTTTTGACAGATTCTCAGAACTAAATGTTGAAGTGAGTAAAGTGGGTATGGTAATAAACTAAAATGTGAATTATTTTATTTGTTTCTCTGATATTATCATTTTTTTTAAATCCTCCATATTTTTTTTTATTTTATTCATTTATCGTATGACCAATTATAATAGCTTAAGTTCTACTCAAAGATAATACAAAAAAATTTTTTATATAAACAGTAGTATAGTTTTATATAAACAATAAACAGCTGGTGGTTTTCCAAAAAACCTTGTGAACACTTGACATTTGACTGGTTTATGAGCTAGTTGTTTATCCATAAACATGAGCTTGAAAACGTACTATTATAGAAAAAAAAGATACATTTTCAACAGTAAATAAATATTTAACAGTATATAAATATTTCAATAAGGAAAATAAAGAATGTTTTTTTTTTCAAAATTTTCTACTTTGATCTACAATATCTCCATAACGGCAGCACCAATCATCATCAAATAAAATAAATGTTAAAATATGCTCCAGCCCGTTATCTTTCTAAAATATGTAATTGAATATATATATATATATCTAATTGATCAACAGATATAGCGAATTTTATATAAAAACATTAAAACAAGAAGGATGTTTTCAAATGTCCTTTTCGTCCTTAAAGGATAAAATGCGCAACTAAAGATATTCCAGCTATCCTATAGATATGGTCATTCGGTCCTACGCCGATACAACATCTCCCTCAGAATAGCCAATTTGATACATCATCACTACTTATACAGTCGATCAAAATGTAGGTAAATATGAGAAGACTATAAAGCAGACTGCTGCTCAATTTGATTTGTAACAACTTCGAACGAAAAAATAATTAAATTTTTCTAAATGAAAAAAAAAACAAAAAATATTGTATTCTATTTTTTAAATATATTTCTAAATCATAATTGACATGGCCCATTCAAGTGTAACAAAAAAAAACACATATTTTATGAGTGGATTAAATTAAAACTTGTTTTAGGTGTAGCGAAAAAAACTATCAGTAGGTCACAGATGTCTGTTTAAAATATAACAAAACATTTGATTTAGTTTATTATAAAAAAAAATTGACAAAAAAACAATAAATTATTATATGTGGTTTTCTTGGTTTGATGTCAAAATCACAAATTACAAAATCTCGGATGTCAATATCCCGAATTTTATAATCCAATAACTCAATGTAACAGTAATATAGAAATAAATAAAATTGGTGTTTATAAATCAAAGAAAATGTAGTTTTCGTTAGGAAATGAAAATGTATACGACACAACATTAATAATTTAATTTAATTTAATTAAATTTGATTTATTCGACTTACTACGACTATACTACTCTTTTGAGAAAAAGTTGGCCACCCTTTAAACTAATCATCAATAAAAAAATGTTGTGTAAGTAATTAATCTATAAAAAAAAATAGATTTCCTACTCATCAGATTTTATGGAAAAAATGACAAAAAAATAATAAATCTATAATTAAGCCAATACTAAAACGGATTTAAAATACAAACAAGGTATGGTCAATAGAGTAGTATATAAAACTATATATAAAATGTATAATATAATGTAATAATAATAATAATTCTTTATTTCATTAACAACTTAAGCTAACTTACAAACTAAATATACAAATTTATATAACAAATTAATTCAGATTTCTTAGCCTAGTATTTTAATGAAATAGCTAGGTTCAATCTGTTATACAAACGGATTATGTATTATGGGAAATAATACAGTTGAAAAACTCTAAATAGAAATAAAAATGTAAAACTAAATAATTTTGAGGTCCACATTTTATTTATTTATGTTTTTATTATAATTGCAGTATTTTGATTTTCGGTATTTTCAATTCTATTAATTTGACTGATTCCCAATTTTGTCAAGTACAATTTTTATTTATTTTAATTTTTTTTTTAACATCAGAGTTTTTTTTTATTTATATATTTTTTTTTGATAAAAACTCATTTTACCAAAAACTATACATACTATTTTATGTATTGTACATATATGTACATACTAGATATTATGAATAAAACTAAAAAATTAAATATATATATTATGAATTCAACTAAACCATGTAAATATTGAAAAAAACTGCAATTTTTTTTTTTTGAAGTACAAAATGAAATTTAGAATGAGTGTAGGTACTTGATTAAATTTATGTATAAAAAATTTAAATTTTCAAAAATTTTAAATATAAAAATAATTAAATATGGTATACTAAAATCGTTTATTATTTGAAAAGAAAAAGTGACAACCACATTATATTAATCGCTGTCACAATACTAGATCATATCGATATATGTTGTCACAATACTAGGCCATATCGTTATTATGATGTCTCAATACTACACCATACTAGACCATACAAGATACAACACACATTGAACGTTTACCAATAATTACGAGCAAAATAATCAATCATGATAAAACTATCGATATCTAAAATCAGTATATTTAAGATACATATTTTTCAGATTATCAAACATTATATTCCACAAACAACCTGAGATGAAAATAGATTTTGCTAACAGCAATCATCAATATATAAGGGCATATTATATAAAAAAGTGCATACATATTATAATATATTTGATATCTTTGCCGTAGATCCAATAATTGTAAGTACTGAACTGACAAGTCCCAGATGAATGTAATATTTAAATATGTTCAATTTGTATATACATTTTTTTGTAAAACATTTTTGTAACTGCGTTATAACAAATCCATTATGATAATAATTTTCTAATTAAATTTAATAAATTCTATACACTTAGTTGCATTCAAGCAGTTTTCCAAGAATATAAATACTTAAAAAAAAAAACAATTGGTAAGAGCAAAAAAACTTACCTAGCTGCAAGGTCTCGGTGTACAAAATTCATTTGTTCTAAATGTTTCATTCCAGAAGCTATTTGCGTTGCTATATAAACTAAGCACCCGTAGCTTGTAAAAAAAAAATGAAAAAAAAAATGTATTATTATTTAAATTAATAGAAATAACCTTGAAATTTGATATTTAAAATAAATTTATTTTGATTTTGTAATGATTTTGTACAAAAAAAATATTTTCAAAGAAAAATAATACATATTTAATTTTTTTAAATTTATAAAATTTATATTTTAAATTAAAATATTCTTTTACAAAAAATACTTAAATTTTTATTCTGTATATTTATTTTTTTTATATTTAAAAAATATTTTTATATAATTTAATAAAAATATTTCTGTCAAACAAATTCACAAAATAATTTCATATTCAAATACAAAATACAATAATAAATAAATAAATAAATTATTATTGCATAATCGAACACAAAAAAAAAAAAAAAATTATATAAATTTACCTTAAAGATTTACTTTGTGCCCCTATAGGTCCAGTCTCAGCGATATGCTCTAATAAGAATTGATTTAAATCTCCTTGACAATTTGAATAATCTAAAACAATACAAATTGGTTCATCCCTTAAACAACAACCTAACATTTTTGCAACATTTGAATCGGTAAGACGACCCAATTGTTTTGCTTTCGATCGAAATTCTTTACGCATTGAATCCGATGCACCAGGACGTAATGTTGCAACAGCAACAAGATTTGAGCTAGAAATAAAAAAAATTTAAAATTATAAATTCAGATAGTTTTTCTTTTTCAATTGATTTGTGTTACTCTGTATTGTAATTTGGTAAGAAAATTTATTCAAAAAATTAATTTTTTTATTGAATGAAGTTAGGGGTATTTCGAAAATTACGTTTTTCATTATTTCTATATACTGGAATTAAATATGCATAATATATAAAATTTATTTTATTTATATATCAGTTTACCTGAATATTAATATCAAGGTAAACTTTTACAGACCCTCTTCACTTTCCGGATGATTTTTAGATTTTTTCCGGACTATTATTTTTTTGTCATTAATTTTATCCCATGGAAGTCAAACGAGGCCTTCAAGGTCTTTAGTGCTCAGAAAATAAGTAAGATATTTTATTCCAATTACAAAAATGCTACTGGATTAGGTCGAAATGAAAAATGTTTTCAATGTGAATCGGCATTTTGGTTGAAAAAAGTAAAAATCTACCTCTACTTCGCCACTCAACGTGTTTATAGAATTTGATAAGTCTTCATTTGACAGGACTATCCTATTTATTTTATTCTAATATAAAGGCTGTTAAATCAGATGGAGAAAGCTGTAAAACAATTTGCTTTTATTGTGAATGGAACCTGCGACATTTCGGTAGAAAAGCAGACCCCCAGATAAGGCTTTTTAAATTATTTTTTTTTGTTCTTCATTTTACAGGACTAGACTCTGTTATTTTTAATTAATTTTTACTTTTGTATATGCATTCTGTACAAATATTTTAACTATAATTTACAAAAATATTGAGTGCAATATTGGAGAACAGTTGACATATGTATTTAAGGCAATAGTATACCTATTTGAATATTTAATTCCGCTACATAACCGTGTATTGCTACTTTCGCAAAATTGTTTTCGCATTTTAAAATTTCGTATTCTGTATTGCGAAACTAGCATCAATGTAAAGTGAAAATCATTTGAAAACTATATATTAAGGCATTTTTTGTACTTCGTATTGCAGTGTTTGTGTTGCGTTTTTTTTTTATGCAGTTTGGATTCATTGCATATTGGTATGCGTATTTGAATTATTTATGCGGTTAGGCTTGGATATAACAAACATTAGATTTATTAGCCTGATGGTTTTTAAATACAGACTACAGTAATTTAATGGTCTGAAACATTTTGATAAAAATTTGATAAATCTGTAGACAATATGAATATTTTGCGCTTTTCTTTTTATGACATATTTAAATTTAGCTTTATTCTGTCATTCGGCACATATCAAGTAGCATTATAAATTAAATAAATTTTAATACCTTAGACTAAAAATATTCAATTATTTCAATGTTGGAGTTACTAGAATTTTTTAATAGCTCAAGATTAGCCTGATAATAGATTTTACAATGGTAATTTAATTACTAAAGACAGTTTGGAGAAGCTGCCTATATTAGTATAAGTAAAGTTTCTTTTAATTAGTAGTTATAGTTATACCTATGTATTGTTTGAAATTCAGTAAGTTGTCATCATGTTTGTATTTTGTAATAATGTAAATAACATTTTAATATATAGCTCATTTGAGCAAACTAAACTAAACCAAACTAAATTCATACTTATTGTCAGTATGTCCTGAATAGGGTAAATGGAAGGAGAATAAAAATAATTCAATAATTGGGTTATTGTTTTTTGTGTATATTTCCAAGCTTGATGAAATTCAAATAAGTATAGGGGTACTATTTTGAATTATTATAGTTTAAGCGTACAGCCTGCCACTTCCTGCTCATATTTTTTCCGCCTGTTTAAAAAATTTGTTACCTATCTCTCTATAAAACTGAATTAGTTCAAATTTAATTAATATTACAAAGATGAGAAAAAATTCCATATACGTAATATTTTAATAGAATATTTGAAAAATTTTCAATAAAACCAAATAATAATTGTTTTTGGTTTATACTTGATTTTTACAAATTAAATGTGTAGGTAAAAGTTCAATAGGATAACGAAAGGATATTTATTTATTCTATATATACATAACAATATTCTGTATATATATATATATATATATATATATATTTATGTTTTATATGAATATTTGAAATTGTTTTAATTTTAAATTATATTCTACTTTTACTAAAATTTCAAAACTATGTTATTGTGTGGTATTACTGAATATTTGGTAGTAAGTCTATTAAATTTATATGTCTATATTACAATGTATATATGTATGTAAAATCATATCAATTCAATACAAATACTAAAATTAAATTATAATATAATAAAAAGAAAGGATGTAGAAGAAAGTAAAAACATTTTTTTGTTTTTTTTTTTTTTTTTGGAATCCCATATGAATAAAAATTAATCTCTAATTGAATAAAGGAAGTTTGAGGTTTTGTATACCTAAATGCTTTGAATGATTTCTTTACATAGTACAAAAAAAAAAAACAAAAAAATTAAATACATATGTAAATATAGAAATACAGTAAATAGGATAAAGGATATGATAAATTCTGACATCAAAATTATTACAATATACATATATAAATACATATTTTATATAAAATTGATATAAATGGTAATATTGAATGAGAATAATAATTATAGAAGTGGAAATTGGTATTCGATCATTAGTACTGTTGGTCATATTTAATATGGATTTTCATTAAATATATATCTATATAATATACATGTATTATATAAAATTTAATTTATATGTATGTATTTATTTAAATAGAAAATTTATTTGATGATAAACTAAAATGTCCTTTTTTTGAACATGTAATAAAATGTATATAACTAACTACTTATATATAATATGTTTTCTTGACATTAGGAATTTATATTGAATTTAAAATTGAATTTTGATAATGTTTAAAATTTACTTACAATATTACAAATTGTTACAACAATTTACTTTAGTTAAATAAATTTACTTATTGTTAATTACATATTTTATTTGCTGGTATGTCTTATGTATTTTATTACAATTTAGTTTTCAAAGGTTTTTATTTTTTTGTTTTTATATGTTATAGTTTTTATCTAATAGTTTTAAATTGTAAATACATATTTTGAACATCTTATTTGTCACTATAGTTAAATTATATAATGAAAGAATTATATTAATATGCATATTATACCTATAAGTATATTATAATAATATATATGGGACAATTTGTCAATTATCATCAAAATGTGAAATATGTAGTGTGGCATTTAAATTGAACTTTTAAAAGTATTAGAAATTTCCAATTTATAATGTAAATTTTGTAATACTTTTATATAGTTTTTAATAAAAATACATTTTTTTTTGTTTAAAGTATTTGATTTAATATTTTAAGACTAAAATATTTTATTTTTTGAAATTAAAATTATGGATAAATCGTTTAATTTATGCTTTAATAGTTTTACTTTACTATAGTTCAACTTCACTATAGACTAATAGTTCAACTTCACTACAGTAAAATAATTTTAATTATCAATGTATTATATTATACATTGTATAATAGTTTTAGTTGACTTCCATTTGATTTTGCTAAAGTGAGAAAAATTATCATTATTCATAGTTTCGATAATATGATACTGTGATTACGTCATCGACTATACTAATCAGAAGATTAGCTACTTATTCGGTATTGTTCTGATTTCATACATACAAAAGTCTATTCAATTTAAAGTATTTTTAAAGTCTAACCAATGCAATGAACTAATATTCAAGTCACGTATCGTACCAAAAGCAAAAATAAATTAATCAGTGCATATTTTTGGATGTTCATTATGAACTTACCATAAATGATCCTCATAAATAAACTGAGAACTGTTAGTTCATTATGAACTAATACCCATTGATTATCTAACCCCAAAAAAATAATTAACTAATCCTATAAAATATTTTTTGAATATTAAGCGATTATTTCATATGAATGATTTATTAAATTTAAGTACTTACTTAATAAATAATTAATTACTAGAAAGTGTAGATCAAATTAGGACGTATAGGAGTTATTTTAGATAATAAATTAACCTGCACTACTCATACATTGTATCATATCTATACTGTCGAGTTTTTTCTATACTTGGCTTCATCAAGCGAAATTCTCAAAAATTTTCTGACCCTTGCACATTTAAAGCGTTATATAGTTCTTTGGTTCGGCTTCTTGAATATGCTTTGCCTATTTGAATTGCTTTTTATGCTAAGCATATTAAAAGAATAGAATCCGTTCAAAAAAATATGATTAAATTTTGTTTTCGCAGATTTAATTGGAAACCTCACGTTACTGGCTATGTATCAAAATGTAACCTTATTAGATTGATACTGCTGAAACTAGGAGTAATGTTGCAGCAGTTTTATGTCATTTTATCAGCCAAAATTAATTGTTCATATCTCTTAAATTAACTTTACAGCTACGTGGGTTTTTGTATTTCGATGCATATAAAAGTAATTATGGATTTTCGGAACCTATAGTTAATGCTCAACGTCTTATCAATATATTGCTATTTTGTAATTGATTTTAATAAATTATAGTAGGTTAAATTTAAAAAAAAAAAATCATCAATTTCTTGGATTTATATATTTTTTTTCAATAATTTAGTATGTAATAAGCAAAATCTGTAAAGGCTTGATCCCAGTAGATTGTAAATGAATAAATAAATCCAAAAACAAATAAACTAATTAGCTAACTATTATCCTCAAAGTTGTTGGGTTCAAAATCAGGATAATCTTTATTTCCAGAATATTTATATAAAATGTATAACTATGCGAAATTTTTAATTGGCAGGATATCATTTATTTCATATTTTTGTATATAATATACATACGTATTATTTACTTTACTTCTATTAGTATAGAGAATTGGGATGTTGGGACCATATACTATATTATATATTTTTCACAGAATTTTCTTAAAATCGAATAGTTTGTCATTCAAAAAAAATATTTGAATACAAATTGATAAACTGATTTTCATTGAATTTTAAAAGTGCATATAAAGATTTAATTTTTGTTTTTAATTTCCTGAAGTTGACCGAATCAATGAATTTATCATTTTATTGAATTTAAATTTAATATTGAAAATTATTATCGTATAATATTTTATAGAACTTCTTAAAAGATTAATTAAGAAAAGAAGAAATATATATATTTAAATATATATATTATGTATATATAGTGTTGTTTTATAAAATTATAATTTTGAATTATATTGTAATTATATTGAGAATACATTTTCTATAGAAAATAGTTTATATATTAATGACGATAATAATAAGAAGAATAATTATTATAATAATAATAATAATAACAATAATAATAATAATAAGCTTATAGTATTTAACTTAATTTATTATTCAAATAAATTCAATTTAATATTGAATTGTTGAATTGAAACTGCATTTATTTACATAATTATATAGAGTACATAAGTTCATTATTATAAAATATAGTAGAGTGTAGAGAGGGTATTAAACAGTGTTAATCGGATTAATTTATTAGTTTAGAAATTATGTATAATTGATATTTTATTATAATATAATAATTTTGGTTAGAACTTTTTGAATAACTAAAAGAAGTTTTTTTTTAAATCATTTGGAAAAATTTAATAGTATATAGTAATAATAGTTAAATAGTATAATATAGAATTTTATTTAAATAGTGTTTCGTCCATCCAACAGTACTGAACTAATTGAAATAAATAAACGTATTAATTAGATTTAGGACAACATCACCTAGAATGGATGATTTCAAAAATGCAGTATACAAATTTTAATATAGTTTAAATACACTTTTACTACCGTTCAAAACTTTTATAACCACTCCATTGTAAAATGTATAATAAAATATCAAATACCTACATTTTGATACAAATTATAATTTTGTGTTTTTGTAATATAAAGTTTTAATAATCTGACTTTTTGTATATCTTTCGATACATGAAAATTAATACATATTACCAGATCTTCAGCATATATTTTCAACAGAAAAATATATTTTATTAACATAATTTTGCTACATCATATTGAATCGAATCCAAGATTTCAAATTAAACAAAAAAGAGATTAATCTGCTCTACACAATATACACACAGGAGTAATACAAAATATACTGGGCCCCATACTATATTTACTATACACTAGTGATATTCCAGCGATAGAAAATGATAGAAAAATATTAATGAAGCTACAAATAAATTGCAACAAGCCAATAACAAAATATCCATTAAGTGTAAAAGGTGCAGAATTAAACTGAATGAAGCAAAATTCACTAACTTTACAAATAAAAAAATTGAGTCGCACATTCCAGTCAAAGATTAAACAATGTCATCATACCATATCAAACTGACACACGATGCAATAAAGGGTTAAAATATTTTTCTATTATGTCATTTGAATTCAAAACAATATTTTTTAATGTGCTTGGACTAATTATGCATATGTATGTAAAATTGTAAATGAATTTATAATGCAAATAATTTTAATTTTTGATGAAATCAGCTGATGATATTGGAAATTAGAATATAATGGAAACTTTTACTTAATAAGATTAGTTTATGAAAAGTACTGTATTAAACGATTAAAACCAAAAAAAATAGCACTGTATTAAACCATTTTGAATCACTAAATGTCTTCATTAGAATCACAGATTCATAGACAAAAGTAAAATTAATGTTATTCACCTCTTTAAGAGTTATGAATATATATTGATATTATTTTCAATTTTGTTTCATTAGTTTAGTTTAATGTCTATGTAATGGAGTATTCTTAAAGGTTCAAAATTATATATAGGACAATTAGAAAGACTAATTACACTTAGAATTCTGGTATGATAGTTTTAAAATTAATTTTTAGAGCAAATATTCAGTTATTGTAGCGGTTTAGATTCAAATATCATTACCATTTATTTTTAAAATAAAAATAACGGTATTTATTATAATTTTTATTGTATCAATTGCTTATTTTTTCTTTCTTCACATTTGGAACATAAGTACTGTTATCTAATTCAAAAATTATATCAACTACTCTGTATCTGTTTTATGATTCATTATTCCCAGTGGAATACACTGTACTTTACGTTAAATATAAAAATTTTTAAATCACGCGTCAATTTATCCACAATTTAAATTTTTATCACATTTTCATAATTTTATATGTATTTATATGTAAATTGTTGAAATGAAAATTCATACGAATTTCTGTTCTGATAGATTTTTAATGAATAAAAATTGAAAATTTTGTAGTAATTTGTGAAAAAAAATATGTTTTAAATTTCAGAAGTTATGTGAGAAAGTTATTAAAAAAAACAAAAACAATGAAATAAAACTAACATCTGATCTGAGATATAATCAAAAATATCCGAATATTACAAAAAAAATTTTCTTAAAATGGAAAATTAATAATTATTCTTACTCAACTAAAATGTTAAATATTTTATTCTGATAAAAAAATTTTCAAATGTTTTCAGAAACAGAACTCTAAATCAGAAATTTTCATAAATAGTTTTTTTTTTTGGATTGAATTTTCAGTTTGGTGTAGGAAATTGTATTTAATTTTACATTTTGATTTGAAATTGGTTAAGCCTGTGTAATGTTCTAAAATTTGAATTTAAAAACTTATTCGAATATTAAGACTAGAAAATATCTTAGTTGGCTCTGTGTAGAATAATCAATAATAGAGTCCAAACAGACTGTTGTAATTCATCGATTTAAAAAGCTACAGTTCAAATTTGTCGGAAATAAAACTTGCCTAATAATTTCATAATAACAGTAACATAATTAATCACAGTATTTATTATACATAATTTAATAACAGTAACTTGCTTAATAATTTAATAAATTTAATAATATCGATATATAACAGATACATATTATAATACATACAAAAAATATATTTACTGTAATATGTATATCTATAACTATAATAAAACTTGCCTAATAATTTCATAATAACAGTAACATAATTAATCACAGTATTTATTATACATAATTTAATAACAGTAACTTGCTTAATAATTTAATAAATTTAATAATATCGATATATAACAGATACATATTATAATACATACAAAAAATATATTTACTGTAATATGTATATCTATATGTATAGAACTTGATTAATAACAATTAACAGAATAATAGAATTCTACAGTATATTCTCTATTGCATAAAATTCAAATTAATTTTATTGCATCACATATTTTTAACGGTACACGATAATTTAATAAAATTAATATCCTACTAGTAAAATATTAAAGTCATGTCATAAGACAAAATCGTTAAGAGTTGAAAGACTGTATAAAATAATTTTATTATGACTTAAAACTTTGTAAATTTATATGTACAGTGCATTTAAATTAAATTATTAATTGAGTATATATAATAATGAAATTTTCTCCAATAAGTATAGAGTAGCTACTTTTTATCTTCATTATATTAAAACCTGTATTATCAAAAAATATTTTCTATTTAATTTATAAATAATATATTAAATTAATAAATTATATATATATATACATACGAAAAAATATATCTATACATTTTTAATGTTATATATACTTTAAAAATAAAAAAAAAAAAAAAAAATGTAAATAACAAAAACAGAAAAAGTCAATAAAACAATTTAAATAACTAACCAATGACCAAATTGTTATTTTCAAGAACAACAAAAAAAAAAAAACGAAAATTTATAGAAGAATTTTTAATTATATAAATTTTTATTTTTTTTATTTTATAACAAATAATTACCTTAATCCCTTTGTTTCACAAAGATGTAATTCACCAAATATACCACAGCCCAATTTTTCAACAATAACTAAAGATTGCCGAGGGAACTCTTGCAATTGCATTAAGTTATCCTCATCATTTGATGATGATACAATATCAGCATCGCTATATGAATTATTTATAATATGATTTGAATTTGTCGATCCTGATGTTATTAATGTTGATGTATTATTATTATTATTATTATTATTTTGTTGATGCATATTAGCTGATGCTACTGATGTCGGTTGTAATGGTAATGTTGATGGTGCTGGTGTTTTACATATTGCTGTTGCAGCATAATATTTTTCTGATGGTGGAGGTGGTACCGGTGGTGGTTTTGGAAATACACTACTTAATGGTGATGGTGTCATACGTACACTTACATATCCGCCAGGAATTTTTGGTATTAAATCCTGCATATGTGGTACAGCATATTCTTGGCAAACAATATCAGGAACATCTGACATTGTGAATAAATGAAAAATAATAATAATAGGTATATATATGATAGTAAAAAACAAAAATAAATATATATATATTTTTTTATAATCAATTATGTATATATATATATATAAATAAATCAAATATACATTCAAAATTTGTAGATATTTTATATTCATTTAACATTTTGTATTTTTATATAATACATATGTATAGTATAGTATATGTGTAAATGCATTATATAGAGAAGATATAAATGAATACATTTTAATTTTACCACTAATTAAGGAATGTATGAATATATATTCAATTGAATTAAGGCTATTTTCCAGTAAATTGTAAATATAGAAAGTTTAAATATTGTATAATAAAAATGAAAATTTGTTTTAATTGATCCTTTATTGTTGTTCACTTATTAAAAAAAAAAAAAAAAACGAAAAAAAAACAAACAAATAATTTATTGATTAATTAAATTTTCCGAATAGGTCTAGGATTTCATGAAAATATTTATCGCTTTGAAATTATATGTGTAATGTAATGAAAATAAGTATAAACTATTTTTTTTTTGTTTGTTTTTTTTTTGGAAAATTTATATTACATATTATTATATTATTATGTATATGTGTACATAATGAAAATTTTCCAAATTGTAAATAATATCTTTTCTGCTCAATTTTAATGTTTGGAATTTAAATTCAAATGTATAGTATGAAAAATTGTGTGGTATATATTATATTATAGAATAATAGATTATAATACATTAAAAATTAAAATTTTACATTAAAATTTTGCTAACCTGTATAGTCTGGTGTAACATGATGGCGTTGTAAATCATTTAAAGAACATCCACTTGCTGCACTTGTATACATATTAACATTAAATGGTTCATGATATAAACTACTTTTATCAATTGATTCGTTATCATCCATTGTTACCTGATGAATAATTTTAAAAATATTTATATATATATAATTTGCAACACAAAAAACAACAAAACAAAATAATAATAAATAATAATAATAAAATAAAAATTACATTTTTTCGATATAAAAATTCCAGATTCTTTTCATTGTATGGTATTTTTACCTTCATGTTACTATTAATTCGCTTGTCCACTCCGAGTCCATCCGAATTAAAATTATGTTGAAATGCATCCAATACATTACTACCACGTGCTCGACGATTTTTTGCTATGATAAATAATATCACAACTACTAATAATAAAATTATTGTTGTTAAAGCAGCTATAATAACTCCAACAAAACTATTTTCTTGTTCCTGATCGATTGGTTTCGGAGAAATAACTAAAAAAAATTAAGTGTTAAAAAAAACAAAAATTATTTTTCTCTATTTATTTAATTTTTTTCTTAATTCAGAATGTTAATGGAATATGAAAAAACTATAAAATTTCAATTTAGATTTGTCTTAAATATTTTTTTTTTTATCTTTTGTTATCTTTACTACTTTTTAAATTAAAAATTTTTTTTTTTTTCATATTCAAATTGAATTCTCTTTATTATGAAATGTTTTTTTGTTTTTTACTTTGAGGAATATGACTACGTTCTCCTTTTGCTGGATTAGTTTGAACTTCATCTCTTTGCAATGGATATTCAGGTGTTTCATGTGATAAAGAATTTCCATTAATCTCTTCATCTGTGAAATTTCCCAAAACAGGTACTGATCAAAAGAAAATAAAAAAAAAAAAAATGTATTATTTATAATAACAAAAACAAAAAAAAAAATATAATAAAAAACGGCAGAAAAAAAATTAAATTAAAATTTTTTTTTTTATATTTTTTTTTAAACTTACCAGAAATAAATGAAATTTCACTTAACATAATCCATCGTAGAGCAAAATATAAATGTATTTGTAAATAACGTCCAATTCTATGATGTAATTTAATGGTTACATCTCTAGCATGATCTAATATTGTATCTGGCATATAGGAAAATTGAACAGGTTCTCCGATAAAATGTTTACCGCCAATACTGAAGAATACTTTGGCATGTACAAAAACCTATAAATTAAATAGATATGAAAAAAAAAAAAATAATTAATTCAAAATGTTCACGTTTTAAATGTCATTTAATATACATGCATATGTGTGTGGTCCGTATATTATATTATTATAGTATGACATTGAATTATGTTATTTTAAAGTAACAACAATTAAACAAAATTAACGGTTTGGTTTGAATTATGAATTTGTATATTGTAGAAGAAATTTTCACAGGATATTACAAAATTTTTATCAATAGAGATAGTTTTAATGGCAGGTTAAAAAAAAATGTTTGATTTATTAATAGAAAGTCGGGGTTGAATTGATTGGATAGAATATATGTATATAAATTTAGAAATGTCTTGGTCAATGCGAAAATATAATTAATTTGTATTAAAATAGTAGTAATCTGCTAAAAATTTTCCCTTCCAAGCAATTTAAAAATTTAAATATTTTAACAAAGTTGAATTAAAAACTGTTTGTATAATACAAAACGCTGAATTATTAGCTGTGTGACATAAGTGGCACATTTTTGTTGTTATTATTTTTTAACAAAATTTTTTCTAACATTTTTTTTTGCTCTATTTAATTTATTTTTCTTATTTTTTCTACGGCAAAAATGAAATCGGCTGGAGTAAAAATAATGGAGTTGCCATATCTACAACTTTAAGTGGATATTATATCATTAAACTGATCCATATAACCCCATCTTAATATTAGGTGGTGTAGGTATTGAGCGCACTGAACGAACACGTACGTACGTATTGAGCGAACTGAAAACTTGAATATCCTGGCCATGTAGAAGAACAAGAAAATTATATGAAATAACCATGACTTTGATATTCAAGAAAAATGTTGCAAGACGTTTGGTGTCACTGCAGATTTACGTTTTTCAGTCACTACAGAACGTCTTTTTCCACCATGCTAAATATTTATAAATTTTACATAACACCTAAGTTGGACACTTATATAAGGTGATACATGAAAAGAGATATGACATATCTTCTTGCGATCATCCTAATTACATCCTATCAATACGACTCCAAGCGATAGTTTATAAGATAATAAAAATTAATAAAAAACTATTGATTTACACAATAAACAAAAAGATAGGATCTAAGAAAAAATTACCTGAAACAGCAATTATCCACCTAACCCATATTTTCGTTTGGGTTATTTTCCATCTCTTTGGAAATTATCTACCATTATAATGATTGGAAAACCAAGTAAAGATCCAAATAAAATTGATTCATATAAACCTATCAGCCTACCTTACCTATATAATTTCTAAAGTGCTCGAAAAAATCTTCATTCAAAAATTAACACCTAAAGTCAAAAATAAAGGAATCATACCGCTTCACCAGTTTGGCATCTAGGAAAAACACATCACCATTGAACAGGTACATAGAATAGCAGCAGAAATCTGACATGCAGATGGGGAAAACAATACTGTTCAGCCATATTTCTAGATGTCACTCAGACTATCGACGGAGTCTGGCCCAATAACCTAATATATAAAATTAAAACTCAATTACCTTCTGAAGCTCGTAAATTATTAAAAAGTTATCTTTCTCATAGATCATTTCAAGTTAAACACAAATCATTCATATCTAAAGAATATCAAATTAAAGCTGGCGTACCAACTCGGACCAATGCGTTACTTAATATTTACTTCTAATCTCCCAGAAAACAGTCAAGAATGTTACTATCTACATTTGCAAACGACACGGCGATATTGAGCACTGAAAAATGTCTAAGAATCGCATCCCAACGGTTGCAGTCCCATCTGGGAAGAATCGAAAACTGGCTCGAGCAATGGAAAATTAAAGTGAATGAAAATAAGTGTCCCCACATCATATTCAGATTGAATAGAGAAACATGTCCACCGGTATTGTCCATAACGGTATTGAAATAGCTCAATCCAATGTAGTGAAATAATTAGGAATTCATTTCGATAGAAGATTAACCTAGAGGAAACACATAGAGACAACAAAAATGTAGCTTAAACTAAAATTAATCTCTCTACCCTGGAGCAAATTATCGTTGAGCCTGGAAGTGAAAATCCTCATCTACAAAGTGATCATAATATGGTCTTACGGATTCCAAATCTGGAAAAACATGTCCACAAATAATCTGGAGATAATCCAAAGATTTTAGTTGAAAACAATGAGAACGATTACTAATGCGCTATGGTACATTCAAAATTCCAACCTTAGTTATTGAAAGAGAAACAGAATAGTAGCCCACCCCAACCTGCTAACAAAAAAATTGACAAATCTACCATCAAATAGTAGACTGCAAAAAAAATTGCTCAATTGACCTACACATCAATAAAGTGTTCTGTCCATTGGAGCTGACCCAATTTAAAGTAAAATAAAATTTTAACACATCTTGTACCTAATCTTTAAAATTGCAAAAAGAAAGATTCAATAAATTCGAAATTAGCCTTAAAGAAATATTATTGGAGTATTATATCCATATATGGACAAACCGCTTTTCAAATTTTCTTAATCAAGTTAAAATCCATGTCTTATGGACAACTCTAATGTGAAGTTTTCTTTAAAAACCAAAAAAAGTTGTTTTGATCCGACCTTTTTTCCCTATTTTACAGATATCTAGTAGGTTTAACCATTTGCTCAGAAAAAACAAGAACTTTAATACTACCTGTTAAGCATTTCTGCGACAGACAAATAAGAGAGACATTAATTACTCATTAGGGTAAAATTTTAGGTAACTCAAAACTGGCTATCGTGTATATAGAGGTATAAATCATAGTTTAAAAGCTGTTTGGTTAGACATAAAGCAAAACATAAATGGTTAGATGTTTGGCTAAACTTGAATAACAAAAAAATACAATAGACTTTATAAAATTGTTCAAAATCGTTACCATTTTTAATTATACAAAATGTCAAATTACTGTCCAAAAATACTGTCTAAAAAGTAATAATCAAGACAGTAGCAACAAAAAAAATATCAACGGATTAGTTAATATCTGTAAGTATTACCACTACTATTTCATATGGTCAACCAGTCAAAAAACTATTTAAATAATTTATATAAAAATTTTAAATTTGTCAAACGGTTTTGATTTGAAACTGTTTTTGTTTTGAAGTTTAGATGACAAAAACAAAAATAAAAACTATTTTAATAAATAGCATAAGGTTAAATTAAAAAAGTGAAGGCCTAAAATATGTTGAATCTAATGAAGTGTTTAATCAGTTACGATAGATTTACCTGTGATAACACTGTATGTAAAATTTAGCGAAGTGAACAATTAGTGACAAGACTAACAAGTATAGATTTAATATAGAAAATGTCCTTTCAATATACAAATTCAATCAATAATAATACACGATTAGAATACATTCAATAATATAAATCAATCAACTACATACCTATACTATTCTACACTACCTTCACTAACTGAATTAATTAAGAACACAAAAAAAAAAAAATAGAAAATAGAAAATTTCAATTCTATTTCAAAAAGTAAGTAAGTAAATGAATTCTAATCTCAAAATATTTGAAATTTAAATCAAATTCCTAAAGTGTTCAATTATATGGATGAGTACTGCATTTAAAAATTTGTTTTTTTTTTTTTGTTTTTTTTTTCTATATTGAAATTTAGTATCAAAATAGCTCTTAAATATCATCATCCTCACACAATTAAATTACAAAAATTTTCTAAATCTATAATAGACGCACGAATATTTATAACCAATTTTTTTTATTTAATGTTCCAATTGAACAGATTCAAAAAGCATATGTACTAGATTGTATAGATAGATCTAGCTAAATATTGTATATTATGTAGAAAATATGCAAAAATAAAATTTCAATAAAATTTCTGGGATTTTAAATTCAAATCACGAAATCATCATACGTATTTCAATCGATTTTGTAAATGAAATAGACACTACTCGGACATGGTTTTAATTTTTTTTTTTTTATGCTTTTTGTTTAGATAAATTTATTTACATAAAAACCAATTTTTGAATAAAGGAATTGAATAATATCAACATTGATAAAATCCATCAACTCGTAGTTTTCTATATACTTAGATGTGTGTATTTAGTAAGGGAGTCGGTCATTTTTGTAAATATAATTTAGTATAGTGCTATTATTGTTTTACAATGTTTAAGAGTAAGCTACTCAATTCAATACTAAAGATATATATATATGTATATAGGTTACTAATTATTAAAAGTAGATAACAGTACTATATATATTTATGTACATATATATGATGGGTAATATTCAATTCAAAAAAACAACAGGACATGCTTTTCAAATATGCTCCTATACTCTTCTTTTTTTTGTACCTCCTCTCTTTGTTGTATTAGTGGTATTATACGGTATATGCATATACGTTTTGTTTTAATAAAATATTCTTCATCACACACAATGAATTGTTATTTGAAATTGGAAGCGTACGTTTATCCTAAAGCGAAACCAAAACTAATTGTGAATTTTAAATTTTGTAACAAAGATGAATGAACAAAAAAAAAAAAAAAAAAAAATTTAAAAATAAGAAGTAAAAATAAAGACAAGCTTTGCATGAATAAAAAGGGCGGACAATGTCTGATGATGATTAGGATTCAATTTTTTTTTTTTGTATTTGTATTTTTTTTTTTTTGGCTCAAGTTATTGTAATATAGATTTGTTTGCATTTGTTATTTTACGTTATTATTCTTACATTTGTTATTGATTTATGGTCAGATTATCGATTTTAGTGGTTTTTCTTTATTTATTTTGTAAATTTTAAAACTATACATATATACAAACATAGGTATATCTATTCTATTCCAAGTTTATGCAAAAGATGAATTGTTATTGTTTTTAAATTAATGAAAATAAAAATTTAATCAAAAATCAATAAATGGTTGGTTTTTTTTTTTTTATATTTACAAGAAATTTTAAGTTTATCAGTTGAGTTAAAAGTACAGTGAACATTTAAATGTGATAAACATTTTTAGAGCTGAGAGTGTAAATGTGATTGTGTGATTTCTGATCAAAACTAACATTCAAATAAAATATTAGGGCCAAATATAAAATATATACCAGATTTAATATGACGAGACTAAATGGGCCTATTTTCACAAGTACTTATCGGCCTCTCACGGTATCTCATAAAAAAAATATACAGAAATTACCTTTCACAAAATTTGTTTGTTAGTGAGAAATTTATGCTAAAACTACCATCATAAATACTCGTGGAAGTAGGCCCATTTGTATTCATGATGATAGTCTAAGAATACATTTCACACCCTCTCACCAACAAAAAAATTTTGTGGATGGTATTTCTTGTATTCGTTTGTTGATGAGAGGATTTGAGGGGATAATACTAAAGTTATCATTATGAAAATTCATGAAAAATGGCTCAGTGGTGGTGTTAAATACTATTTATGGGTTTAATATTAAATCCTAATGTTGTGGTAATATTTTTTAGATAAGTAAAATTTAGTGTTAACAATATTGTGTAATTTTTACTATCTATTGAATTTTGTCCATATATAATTTTGTCTTATTTATTTTCGCCGTATGTAATTTTGTTCATATGTAATTTTATCATATGCAATTTTGTCCTATGTAATTTTTTTTCATGTAATTTTGTCCATATGTAATTTTGTCCATTTGAAATGTCGTCCATATATAATTTTGTCTCATGTATTTTCGCCGTATGTAATTTTGTTCATATGTAATTTTATCATATGCAATTTTTTCCTTATATAATTTTGTTCATATGTAATTTTATCATATGCAATTTTGTCCAATGTAATTTTGTTTCATGTAATTTTGTCCATATGTAATTTTGTCTTACGTAATTTTCGCCGTATGTAATTTTGGATTATGTAATTTTCTCTTAGGTAATTTTGTGCATATGTAATTTTATCATATCCAATTTTGCCCTATGTAATTTTTTTTCATGTAATTTTGTCCATATGTAATTTTGTCCATATAAAAAGTTGTCCATATATAATTTTGTCTTATGTAATTTTGTATATATGTAATTTCGTTCATATATGCAATTTTTTCCATGTGTAATTTTGTCCATATGTAATTTTGTCCATATGTAATTTTGTCCGTATATGCAATTTTTTCCATATGTAATTTTGTCTATAATAAGTAATTTTGTCCATATATGGAATTTTTTCCATATGTAATTTTGTTCATATGTATTTTTTTCATATGCAATTTTGTACTATGTAATTTTGTTTCATGTAATTTTGTATATATGTTATATTATTTTATGTAATTTTGTCCATAAGTAATTTTTTTCAATAAGTAATTATTACCATACGCAATTTTGTCCATATGCAATTTTGTCATAAAATATACATACTTCTTCCAATCTATTACAAATTATTTATATAAACTAATCAATTTAATATAACCAACTTATTTTCTTCTCAAATTCAACTTTATTATTATTTGACAGGACATATATTTTGTTAAAAAACTAAAAGAATGGAATATTTTAAAAAATAAACAAAAATTCAATAAAATTTTAAAGCTTGAAAAATAATGAAAGATTTCCTTTCTTAAAAAAAAAAAAAAAACATAAATGAAGTTGAAAAAATATAACCATTATTAAGTATATCCTTTAAATACAATTTATTAATATCCAATATTGTAAAATTGGTGATCCTTATCATTCATATGATAATTGAAATTAATTAAAAATAAAAGAAAAAAACAAAAAAAAAAAAAACAATAAAAATAACAACTCATTGTTTCCGATTACAATTTTTAAGTATTTTGTTCTTGTTTTTCATTTTAATTCGTATTTGTGGTGAATAAATATTAATTTTTCATTAAAAATATAACAAAAAAAAAGAAAATAAGAATAAAATAAAATAAATAAGAGTAAATAAATAAATATATGTGTGTGTAGGTAGAATGATGCACACCTACTTTTAAGGTGTAGATTTTATATTGTGGGTCAACCATAATTAGTAACACAATTGTATTGAATTTAATTATATAAATTTGAGTAAGTGAAGAAGAGCTAATTATATTTTGTTTAATTGTTTTTAAATATTTAATTATAGAAAATAAATTATTTTAAATAATAATTATAATTTTTTTTTGATTATTATATAGAATAGAAAACTTAACCAGTAGAATTAAGCGTTTTCTTTATTATTACAGAATAGATGGCATTGCCATAAAAGGAAGCATTTTATTATTATTAAATTTTCTTTATTACTATTAGCAATGCATTGATGTAACAAGCATTGATTAAAATTCGGTGGAAGATCAATTTCTAAGTACGAAAACAACAATGGAATATATTTAACTATTTTGTCAAAAATTAATGATTACTTATTTAGAAGTTGAAGCACTATTTCTAAAGCACAATGGATCCGTGTGGTGCAGAAACTTGATATTCAGATGGAAAGTGTAAACGATGTGTAATAGGTTTAGATAAAAGTAAGTAATAATTTTATTGTGTTGGAAAAAAGCAACTTAAGTTTTCAAAAATTTAAATTTATGTAACTTGAATAACATTTAATGATGATATTGACTAATCAATTTTATCTACGCAGAGTCTACTTCCATCTCATTGCCTAAGAAAATAAGATTTTTTTTTTAAAATGTTGATATGGATATGTAATGTACTACCTATAACTCATTAATATAATAAAAAAAAAATTGAAATATAGATGTAATAAATACCAAGTTAAATTATCTTCGGAACCTATACTGGATATGTTAGCGATCAAATGGTATACATGTAGTGAATAAAATTTGGTTTTCTGTATTCATTGCAGTCCATATAGCTACGTTTCTAATTTAGCTAATAAATGATATAATTGTCTTGTCAATGTTGTCTAATTCTTTTTCTACTTTCAAATTGCATGATATGTTGAGGAAATTTTGTATTTTGATCCCGCATCAAATATTTAACTTCATCTTCTTCATTTTTAACAATATAGCTATATCCATGGAATTTGAAGCATTTTTCAACCACATTTCGATTTTCTATAGTTTATTCGAGTTTATTAATATAGGTTTTTTTTTTATGGTCCAAGACTACAAACCATACATATAATATTTCATAAAATGCAGACGATAATCTAAATTTAATTTTTTATAGCCTATCACGTTTTTATATATACTAAATGGACTTCTCACCATTGCGTTAATTTTTAAACTAGGATTTATATTATAGGGATTAATTTTATCAATTAAGTATTATAGATAGAGAGGTGGTATATTAATATTTACCACCCTTCTTACACCGACCAAATATTGTAAATTTCGTTGTATCATAGTCGTATCGAATATAATGACAATAAGTTTCAATACCAGTTTCTATCTCTTCTTGCAAAATATTTCCCTATATAAGTTGCAATGCTCATTGCAATTGATTCTATTTATTCTTGGAAAATATTTTCTGTATACAGATTAGAAAGTAGTGGGGCTAAAATACAACATTGTTGAATTTTCCGTTAAATTAGAATGTTGTTGGTCAATTAATCTTCTGTTTTAATGTTAACTGTCGAATGTCAATATACATTTTGCAATACACTAAAAAATGCGTTATTCAACCAAAATCTGTAATTTTTAATATTTCAATAATTTTATTTAATTTTATCATATATGAAAGCGTTTTTAAAATGAAACTAAGGTAAGCGGCTATAATACTGACAGTGGATGTAATACTGACATATGAAGCGATACTTTCATTTATTAACAAAATTATTCATATAAAACAACCGTTTTTTTTTTTTTTAAATTAAATTCAAATATTCAAGATTCATATTTTGTTTAAATCAGCCCGATAGTGTACAAAATAGAAGAAATATCACTTATAATTCAAAAGTGGTCGTGGCAATATGTGTAGTTATAAAGATTCGTTATGCTTAAATTTTAAAATTCCTTTATTTTCTAATATTTTCTATGTAAGTTTAAATTAATAACTAATTTTTAAAGAAATACATTGTTTTGTTATTCAGTTTGAATTACTGAGATGTATGTATTTATATTAAAAAAGTGAAATTAATTATTAATTTTAATTAAAATAGTTTTGTTAGAATTAGGAGCAAGCGAATATACATACCGTTCTTAATACTGACAGATATGTCAGTATTGGGAAAAGGAATATTAATTATTAAAAGCTTATTACAAATTAAATATTTAATATTTTTTTGAAATTCTTTTTACTTTCATTAGATATTTATTGTATTATTTTATTGTCCTAATTCTGACACAGGTATTTCATAATAATTATCACATAAATTAAGAAACATAAAGACTGTCAGAATTATGTCCACATATTAGCTCAGTATTAGATTCTCAATATGTCAGTATTAAGGTTTTAGATTTTGAAATTATTTTTGTAAAATTTAAACTGTTTAATATGATTACAAATACTTTCTGTATAATTTAATTAATGTAAAATCAGTTAAATATATGTGGATTTAAATATGACTGTAAGTTTTAGGATTATTTCATTACAATAATAGGCCTTAAAGTTGGGTGTCAGTATTGTATACAAATATATGTCAGTAAAGCAAAGAACATTTTGTGTTAGCGTATAAAAGTGAAAAAGCCATGATGACGAACAATGACGAAAAGTAGTGTCTTACAACACTTGTTGTACGGAATGCTGCTGGGGATATTTCACCGCCAATGGTTGTCTACAAATATAAAAGAATTCCCTTTGTGTTACGAAAAGAAAAATGCCTAAAGAGGAATGGGGTTTTCCGATACTTGATGGATAACTGGCGAAATATTTTATGAATACATAGCAAATGAATTTTTATCCTTATTTAAATGGTGCTCAATTTCCTGTAATTCTATTCTTAGATGCATGTTTCTCACTTATCATTAGCGTTAAGTGACTTTTGCAAGGAGAAAAGAACATTGATTGCTCTTTACCCCAGTGCAACTGACCTTTTGCACTCACTTGTTGTTGGTATTTTTCGTCCTCTTAAGTTAGAATGGAAGAAAGCTGTTCATAAATGGAAACTGGAAAACGATAGAAAAAAATTAATGAATTTTTCCATTATTCTTAGAAAATTTTATCCATTATTCTTATTCCACATTTCATAGAAAAAGCTCTAAGAAATGAAGCTAACGAAACCACAATATTATTTTCGAACATGTACAGCGGTGTACATTTATATTCAGCTCTGATCCTTCTTTTTACGCTCTTGACAGTAACTTAGGTAGAATCACCTTTTCGTGCTTAATTAAGTACGGTACTGGAATTCTAAACTACAATATATACAAATATTTCGAGTATTTATTTAACAAATTACTGGCTCTACTCATTAAATGTGAAAAACTGCTGCTATCGCCAGGAACTAAGCCTTCTTAAATAGAATAGTTTCAATGTATTTAATTTTTTATCAGGTTATATGTATTTTCAATTATTTTTTGTCATTTATAATGTTCTAATGACAAAAGGTACTAGACCAGGTCGAAAAACCAATAAAGCATTTTTTTGCTTCATCGGGAATCGAACCTGGGACCTTTCGGCTGAAAAGCAGGCGCTCTACCTACTGCGTCACCTAACGTGTAAATTACACCAATTCGTGTGAATTACCAGTTGCCTAAGACCAGTTGCCAGAATTAAGAGCTACATTTTTGATTTTATTTCATCAAATATATTTAATATTCATTTAATACATTTAAGATATACTTAAATACTTAGTCGTTTTATTTGTCATCTATATTTATTATCTATAACGCTATTAGAAAATGCATTACTATGCATATGTCAGTATTAGGAACCAAAACTGTCAGTAATAGACTCAACAATTTTTACGCATGTCAGTTATTAGTTATTAGTAACAATAGTTAGTTATTAGTAACAATAGTTACGCATGTCATGTTAGGGACAAAAATTTCTTGTTGCTAATTTTTTAAAAACATGAATTAAAAATGTTTTGAATTTAATTTATGTCTTAACCAAATTACTCCTAAATATCTAAATTTTCTGATAAAACTATTTTTTTTGGAAAATGATTATAATTTATATAAAAAAACTTAATTTAAAGTTGAATTTGTCGCGTACACTGTCAGTATTATATCCACTTATATGTAAAACTAAAAAAAATATTTATTACAAAAATGTAAAGCCACACAAAATTTAAATTAAAAAATACGATAAACGGTCATTAGAATTAGAAAATGAAAAACATCTACAGAATTAATAGGTCAAAAATTTATTAAAGACTATTAGGCCGATATATTAAGAAAATAAAAAAAAAAAACATTTTTTTCTGATGTAGAAAAATTTTAATCAATTTTTACCACAAAACTAGTTATTTATAATGATAAAAAATTGATACAGTAAATTGTTATTTGTGATATTCCATTATGTCGTTTTATGTACATGTAAATTCAATTATTTTACTTTAATAACCACCAACTTGTTTAATTTTATTTATTTCCATGTTTTTTTTTTCTGATTTTTTTTTCTGATTTTTTTTTTTTTTTTTAAATAACGTACATTTCAATGTCATAATAATTCTATTAAAATCAAACAACAAATCTTACCTGTACATCCTTTGAAAACATGTTATTTGTATGTAAAATAATTGCACTAAAATTTCTCACTGAATCAAATTCAAATGTTATTTCAACTGGTTTGCCAGATAAACTAGGCGTATCATTTCTCCAACCAACCCATTCATAACCTGTAAATATACAAAATAAAATTATGTATATAGTATGTGTACGCATAATATTGGAACAAGTCATAATCAAAGAATTAATTATTGCATATTTCAAAAAAAAAAAAAAAAAAAAGAAGAAAAAAAATAAAGATAAGATAAAGATAAATATTTGTTTTTTTTTTTTTTTTTTTTTTTGCATTAGAACGAAATAAATTTAATGAACTGTGATATCTTGTCTAGATATTTGACAGTTTTTAGTTAAAATGAACATATTTTAATAACGTAACTTATTTTATAGATATAAATAAATTAATTCTTACAATCTTAGATATCTTATGACAATTGGCATGCATTGAAATTATAATATGTTTTATATGATGAAGTTATAATTAATTTTTGCATCATTATTTAGGCACTAATGATGAAATTCAAACCTTATTCCAAGTCTATTAAGTATATGATTTTACATAGGTAAATTCATATATCGTACATTCGTACACCTGATTTTATTTCAAATTCAGTTGAGGCTAGGTTCTGTATCAATGATTTTTTGTCATGCACTGAACATATTTATACAATATTTGGACCAATTTGATTACAGTTGAATACGCTATTTTATTATTTTTTATGGTATTGAAGTTTTCAATTGCAGGTCAATAAACAAAATAAGTAAATTTTGGTCGCTTGTTTAAGTAGATAGGTGGTCAGTATATTTTTGCAAAAACAGCATTTATATTAACCCACTATATCTTCAGCATATTGTTCAATTTTCTCATACACAATATTCGAATATTCGATAGAGTTTTGTATGCGGTATTTGGTACCATAGAGCCATATGTATTCATACCGCGTACAAAACTCTATCGAATGCTATATGCTATGGCTCTATGGTACCAAATACCGCGTACAAAACTCTAGGTGAATTCTAACTCATATTTTATTTAAATAATTATTTTGTACTAAAGATGTATTCCGAATGCTTTTGTGACATTTTCTATTTTTAAATATTTTAATCTTTGCTTTGACTTCTTGAACTGATCAGTTTTAATTCTACGTGTTTAATTAAAATATTAAATTTTTAGATATTATATAATTACTAGGGGCCCCTGTTGAGTAATTATATTTCAAGTTGAAGTCAAATTTAAAGTTTTTAAAAAAACAGTAATTTACGTACTGACATAGACTTCGCACGATATAGCAGAAACCACTCGTGTTTAATAAAAAGTTTTGTGGTTAGTAAGTTTTATTTAGGACACATAAATACACGTTCCTCATATACTGCTTCGTTTCCGATATATTCTATATAGTAAGTGGCATTTAGTGGATAAAATTACTAAAAATTAAAAGTTTTGTTATTAAAGAGGTACGTATACATATACCTATATAATACATAATTTTAATAAAAACTATATTATTACTACAAATAACAAAAATTTAGAAACAGTTACTTAAAAATGAAGAATTCAAGTGACCTACCATATCAAAATGAAGTACTCTAACTCTACTATATAAAAATAAATTTACTAGTCATATGAACAATTCAACTGATTTTTTTTGTTTTTGCTTTTTTATATTTTTTATTTGAGATGAATTTGTTTCTTTGTTTTTTTTTTTGGCATATGTACATAGATTAATTTGCAAGTACATATGTAAATTATAATAACTGATTTGTTTGCTTTTGTTTATTATTTTCATAAGATCTCACTTATGCATAATATATTTGCTGAATAATAAAATCATACTAGCTATTCCCGGCGTAACACTCGCTAGTCTAGCATTAGCATTATTAATGAAACAATATCGTAATATTTTAACAAAGCTATTTTATCGATATAATAATTATATTCTGATAATTCGGTTTTTGTCTTTGCTACTTTGTTTTTTTTTTTTTTTAAATTAATTCATATAATCAGATATAATCAATGGTATTGCTCAATAGGTGAATTGTTTTTAGGTTAATTTTAACTTGTTTTTGGTTTTATTTGGTTTTATTGTTTTGTGGTTTATGTCTTTAAATTAAATTTTGCACACTATCATCTAGTTGAAAAAAGCTTTGTGTTGTAAAAGCTTTGTGAAAAGTTTAACAGACGTTTAAGCGTATTAATATATAAGATGAGTACAAAATTTTCAACTGTGTGCGCATTTTTGTTTTATATACAATCTTATATATTATATATATTAGAAATTCATTAAGGAGTAGGAGAATCGAAATAAAATAAAAAGGTGTCTACTGCGCAGGACCTTAAATGCTTGTCAATTGTAATTATAGATTTCTAATTGTTAAATATTGTTTATTTTTTTTTTTTTTATTTTTGCTGCTATTTCCACTGCTGGAAGCTGAGCAATCATTTAAATTTTTGTTTTCGCGTCATAATTTTCGATTATTCTGGATTATTTTTTACGACTTCTCTGGCTGTGTGTACCGATTCTAAAATAAATTGTTTTTAAGCCAGTTCAATTTCTGATGTCTCTTAGTCCGGTTATCAGTTTTCTTCCGATTTTTTACTTTATTTATTATATTTAATTATTTCATTTCAATCTACAGCAATAATCTTACATATAGGCTTAATGATTAGGTTAAGTAGGTCTAGGGTTTTACTTAACAAAAAAAAAAAGATATACCATCAGTCCTTGTGACTAATTTGAATTTTGATTCGAGTAAAAGGAAACTCGACTTTTATTCTATAATTTAAATATTTCACTAAGACACAAATCTGATTATCAAAACCAATTAAGTTAATAAAGATTAAAACCGGAATCATCCCCGGGTGATCATATGATCACCGATACTACAAGTGTAGTAAATCACATATTGCAAGTAAACTAACTTGTTTATAATGATTTTAATAGACATGTTTAGCTTTCTATAGATGCTACTTTCATTGTGTAAAATTTGAATGCCGTTACTTTTGTAATTTTAGTTTTATAAGCTGCCAAAGTTTTGTGTTAATTTTTAAAGTTAAAAAATTTGAATTGTGGAGTACATGAAAATGTATGTACATAGTGTTATAACTTTTTCATTTCTTATCATAAAAAATCTATTCGATACATGCAAATGGATGCTAATGAATTTAATTTTATTGTGTAAATATTTCTTTTGAAAAAAATAATTGCTTCGTTATTTTATTTGCATGATTTTTAAGCCGTGATCATATGAACACACTAGGACTTATCCATTTGATTTTTCTATGTGGTTTTTTTACGGTTATACAAAAGTTTGCCATTTTCCTTTTATTTCGACTATTTATTCACAGGTTTTCCTCTCTTGATTTATTTAAAATTGATTTTTATAAAAAATATTGTCATGGCTACAATGCTACAGGCACAGGTCGTGAAAGTTCAAGAATTTGAAAGTTGTACAATTGAACACAACAAAATCAAATATTCATTTAGTAAAGTTGGTTGAAAATACTGTTATTTTTCCTGCATCAACCTGTTTCGGTGTTCATTCAAAGTCAAATGCATTACGATATTCGAAAGTATCACAATGAAAAATAAATATTTTTTATTTTTCGACCATGTGGTATCACCGAATACAACAAGTATATGTGTGCTGTGCGGACCGTTTCAATCAAAATGTGTCCTTCATCACATTGTATTAAAAGGAAAAAAATGGTCTTGTACTTTATTATGGTTGATAGATGCATTTGTTCAAAATGCTTGGCAATTACATAGAAAACAGCAAAATCATATGATCACGGTCTACAATCCATGGGAATGCTTATGCGGGATAATTGTAAAAATGGTCAAAATATTCTATTGGCATCCTTAAAAATCTACTTATATAATTTTTTTTCAAAATCCAACAATAAATAATTTAGGATGATTTAATAATTACGAGTGAACCAAAAATAAATAGTAAGTAAATAAAATTAACATAATTAAAAAATTTAAATTAGTTTAAATGTTAATAGTAATTAAATTAGTTATATTAAATTCGTTTAAGCTATTTCCAAGCTATAAGATATTTTTAAGTTTGTATTTTAAAGGCAAATAATAAAAATTTGCATAAAAAAAAAACTTGATTAATCGCGCTTAACTTTAAAAATTATGAAATTGTTAAAATTATTGAAATTTTTAACGAATTATCTTCATTATTCATTCGATATTTTATCAACAGCATTTCACATTGTATGAGTAAGTATGAAATAATTTTTTATACGATGAAAATTAATTATTATTATAATTAATAATTTATTATAAATTAAAAATTTATCAACTTTACCACTTTAAAATTATACTTTTTTTTAATGTTGGAGAAATAAATTATTGATGTAATTTAATTCGAATTTTAAAGATAGTATTATAGTTATGTATATATTGTTATTTTCTCATTTATTTATTTATTTTTTTTTTTTTTATTGCAAAACATCGATGCCATTTTATTTTTTCCCTCAATTCAAAAATTAAATATTATGATTTTAATTTTCGATATACTTAATTAGTTAAAAATTAATTGTTATATCAATTGAAATTTTAAATATTACCTTTTTTTTTTTAAATGATTTTATTTAATTAATTAAATGTAATAAATGCTTATAATTTTTATTTTCTTTTTATATGAATGAGTATATGCCACACTTTAAATTATATTAATATATATTTTAATGAAATATTAAAAAAAAAAGTATGAGTAGTCAATTTAATTTAAATTTTTCTTTAAACAACAAAAAAATAAATATGAGAACAAAATTGAGAATAAATTTAAAATAAATAAAATGAAATTAAAGTTTTCAAGTACCAATGTGCATTTATTTATTTTTATTAAATATTGTGGTATATTTTATTACAATATTTTTAATTAAGTGATTTATTTTGTTTTTTTTTGTTATAAAAAATGGTTTTCGATTTTATATTTAACCTTTTTCTTTTTTCTTTTTTTTTTTTTTGATAAATTATCATTTGAATGTTTGCACTTTGAAGTATTTTATTATTATTATATAAAACTCTTCAATTTTATTAATTTAAAAATTTTTTATATTTAAAGAAATTTTGTATCTTTGAAAAGTTGTTTTATGCTGGTTTGCCTTACAATTCTTACCTTTTCCAAATCCATGAATATCAGTACGAAAATTATCTTTTCCTTTTTGACCATCAACTAATTGACCTAAACCATCAACATATCTATCTCCTTCTTCTTGACCATCATATGTTTTATCAGATAGATCAATTTCCATGCCACGTTGAACTCCTTTTGGTATACTATAGGATACAATGCCTTCTGGAAATTTGAAAAAAAAAAAACAAAAAAAAAATTATTTTTAGAAATTTTTGCTGGATAATGAAAAGTTTTGTAATGTTTTTTTTTTGTTTTTATATATAGTTTTTGTGTTTTAATATTTTAGAACTTTTCAATACATTCTATTGAAATGTTATTTCTATTGTTATATTGAATATAGATTCTAAAATTGAATTGTATTTGATGTCGTTTTCATTTGCTTAATATTTTTTTTTATTTGTTTTAAAAAAATTTTTATAGTTGCGATTATTTAAGTAAGGTTTCACAACTTTGCTGTAAAAGATAGATAGGATATAAAAAATACAGGTAAATACAGATAAAAATTATTTTTTATAATATTCGATCCAAAATAAAATTTTTTGTAAGGTAGAGTCATTGCAAAATGCGAAATTAAATCTAATTAAATGTTAGTTGTTTAGGTTGGGTTCTAATTATAGGACCCGCGGAGATACAATGATTATACGCTTACTAGACGCTAGTTAACAGAAGCAAAATGTTCAGGATAGGTTTATAATATTAGGAGGAAGCAAAATAATAACCAGGATGTTATATAAGACCTCAAATAATAAACGATGATGTCTAATATAAATATAAAGTAACAGTGTTGAAAAGAAGCGCCTAAAAGTAGTTGGTTTCAAGTAAAATCAATTTCTGAGATGGACTTATTTAAGTCGTTATTTCGATCTATATATAGTTCTAAGGGTACAAAAAATATAGCTTATATACTAAAAATGGAATTTAAAGGACGCAATAGCTATAATCGTTCAGTTATAAAAAAAAAATGTACAATCTTTCTGCACAATAGTTCAGATACCTCGATGGCATAGGTTTTAGCTTGAAAAACAGTTGGATATGTGCCAAGTGTGTTACTAAACTTGAAATTTGTTCCGAATACGCCAGTACCAGTTTTCTTCCCGATTTATCAGTTAGAATTGATTTTAAAAATTTATTGACAATAAAATCAAAAGAACAAAAATGAAAATAATATGTATAACTAGATTGGACTGATTATGATATTATCTTCAATAGATCAATCAGTCTCTTCAAATATTGTAACCAGATCTTAATATTTCTGAGAAAAATATTTAGTTTGAATATTTCTGATATTATTAGGCAGCTTATTGTATACTATATCGGTGAAATGACTTTATAAAAATTTGCAGAATTGAGTTTTTTGTGATTAGGATTACCTACAAATCGACTGGAATTAAATATCAATTATTGACAAGCTATATGTTATACTACAGAATAATAAAGAACAGTAAAAATATATTGAAAAGTATATTGTGAAGCGATTTTTATTATTTATAAAATATTGCAAATTAATAATTAATATTATTGTTCAATAACTAAAACAACAAAAACAACAAAATCGAATAAATTTTTAATTTGCTAAATTATCACAATCACATACAATAGTTTTGTTTTAATGTCAATTAATTTCAATGTGGAAAACTATGTTCATTGTACAGTAAATTCATAGTAGCATAAATCCATTTTATTTTAAGTTATAACCAAATTATATTCCAAATATATATATATATTTTTTTTTTCCTTACGGAGGTGGCCCTAATATGTCAGAGCCGGCATGTAGGCTTTTAGCCCTTTATGCCGTCCTCCACCCCTCAACTTAGTCGAACCTTTTGATAAAGGCCAATAGGTTTGGGGGATTTATCCTGCAGAAGTTTTCTGAGGTTATGTAGTGCGTTTCCAACAGCCAGAGTCTCAGCCTTGAAAGAGCTAAGCACTCTCCTACAACGTGTGTGAAAATTTAATTTCAAAGTATAATTTAAAAGGCTTTTTACAATATCTGAGCGGGATTCAAAACCAGGATCGGCCTCTTATCAGTCTGTCAGCTAACATTACACTATATCGATCGGCTAAATTAGAACAAATAAATAAACTAAGCCAAATTTAATTTCATTTTCAGAATAATTTTTAAAAAAAATTCAACGAATAAATTTTACTATTACCATCGTCTGGCAATAAAAAAATACTTTACTTCTATATTAAACTTCCAATTTTGTGTATCTTATTATCTATATATCTCTATTATTACATCATTTGAAAATTTAAAAATCTTTAATAACTCTTAAAATATGTGTAAAGTAAAAGCGGACAGTTAAATATTCAAAAGAAAAAAATAAAAAAAAAAAAATTATATTAAATAAGAGCACAAATTATATACAATTGAATCCCTGCTGTGAAACCAAAGATTTATTGCATACACAAATTTTCATGTTTATCGATTGATTTTATGTTGTTCTGATTTTCAAAACCTAAATTTGAAAGCCTCACCACTCTCGTGTTTATCTTTTTCTTTTTTTGTTGTTGTTGTTGTTATAATACTATGTTATGGTTAATAAAATGGTTATTAAAGGCTTATATTTAAAATTATCAACAAGTCTACGTTTGGAGAGATTTAGTTTAGAAAAGAAGGATTATATTTTTATTTTATATTTTGTTGCGTTTTTAGTAAACAGGTGAAATGAAAATTATTTTTTTGGTAATTTTACAGCATCAAAATGAATGCAGGTAATGCAGTATTCGTATATACAAAATGATGAAAACAAATTAAAAATTGTATTCTCTTGTTTTGAAATATAATTTTTTGTTATTGATTGTAAGCCCACCTAAGTGGAATAATTTCGTTTGTTTAAATTGTAAATGAAAACTAAATAACGACACTGTATCTATCATATTTAATGTGAGTGTATAGAAATATCTTATCTACTGCACCTCTACAACTTCATTTGAAGTGTTTATATAATTAATAATTATTTCCAATATGTACATACATATACTTACATTCATGTCATCATTTTTCTTTAAATGAAATGAACACTTTAAATACGCATTGAACCGCATTCAAATTTAAATTTTCGTATGAAAGTCCCAAGAGACGAATTGATTATTGAATACTACTAGATACGTACATGTTTCAAATATTTTAGTCGCATATTTAAAATTCAAAAGACCTTTTTTCCAAATCATTTCAACATTTTATAATTCTACTTATTTTTTATTTTTTTATTTTTTTTTTTTATTTTTTATTTTATGTTGTTTATTTCTTTTGCTTCAATTCGTCAATTTTAATATAACATTTAGGGATTAAAGTGCACATATGGCGCACTCTCTTAGTTGACTATTTACAACATATATTGTGGGTAATTATTTATACAAATTTGAAAAAGAAAGGAAAAGCTCTATCTAGATACTGTATTCGATTCGACCCAACCCAAAATTTTGTTTATTTTAATGTATCGAATAGGAAAAAGAAAATAATAATAAAAAAAAAAAAAACAAACAAAATAGAAATAAAAACATAAATCTCTTTTTACTTATGTTTTGATTCTTGTTCAAAATACTAAACAAAATTCTTAAAAGAGAGAAAATAAAGAAAAACATAAAAAAAATGTTACCATTAACGCGTTATTTTTTTTGTTGTTGTTTTTTTTTTTTTTTGTGTTTAGAAAATTTTGAATTGTCTAGTTAGGAAATATTTAATGTTGTCTGTTCATTTGTATTTTTTTGTTTTTACTACTAAATTATATAAGTGTTAATGGGCTATATTGTTTGTTAATGTGTCTTCTTCCGTTTTGTTCATAAGGCAATCTGTGGTCAAACAAGTCATAACCGTTTATGTCTGAAATTGATGTTTCGTGTAAAATCAATTTTAAAGTTTAAATACGAGTTTAAAAATATTGTAACGGAACTGTAAGAGTTTTTGGTTTTTTAAAATCGCTTTAATTATATAGATAAGAATTTGAAATCCAAAAACTTTATTTTTAGTAAGATCTTATTATTAATAAATAAAATTTTGTAATAATCGTTTAAGTAAAATAAGCCGTTTAAACACTATTCCGAAATTGTAAAAAACCCTTATCAATTTATAAGTTCTTATGGCTAACTGTAGGAATATAAATATATAATATTTTATATTATATGTGTACTTATACTGCTAATCTAGTAAAGTTTAGGTGCAGTTTAAACAAATATGCATATTAAAACTCAAAACACCAACAACACTGTAAAGTAAATATGTATCATCTCTCAACACAATGCCTAAATATTATTTTTTCACTATATTTTACTTCTACCTACACCTACTTCCATAATACATTAAGAAAAGTTGATTTGTGTGTAGTTCTTCAATTTTCATTCTTTCATTCATAATGAACTGTTTAAAAATCTGTTTCATTATTAGTATTGTATTCAGACAAAAAGAGTCTGAAGCCTTTTAGTGTTGTTGTTGTTATAAAAGGCTTCAAACAAAAACAAAATTAGTATATATAAAATTTATAATGAAATATTTTAACTTAAACTATGAAAAAAAACATTTTAAAATCATATTGATATAAGCGATTATTTACTCTGGCAAGAATATGATTTGTAGTTGTCAAGATCAAACCAAATTTTGACAGGAAATACTTTTAAGTATTCTGAATTGATCATGGTGGTTATTTTATATTGATTTTTTCTTAATTTGACAAGCGGTTGTGATTTGTTGGTACAGAAATTTAGTTTGCCGGAAGAAATGGAAGATCATGCAACTACAACAGTGTGTAATATAGTTCTTTAACATCTATATTATTTATTAAAGACACTAGAATGATGGATAAACTCTGGAAAAACTAAAACATATATCTATGTATTAAGGAAACTATGTATGTTAAGGAAATAAAACGTTTTTATTATTATTATTATTATTAATTATTATTATTATTATTAACAGCTAAATATAATTAGAAAAAAAAAACAAAATAATACAAATGAATAGACAACTGAATTATAACTTGTAATATTGCATATAGCGTGCAGCAATTATTAAATCAATTACTTGCTTATAAGTTTTTGGTTGTTAGATTCTTTTAGACATTTTTGGTGTAGTTAGGGGTCGTTCGTTACTGATAATTGTTTCTAAACCCTCCCAATAATTTGTCATTATTCTGAAGTGCAGATGTGAGGTAGCATAGACAAAAATAGCAAATTAAAAGTCGCCGCTAACGCCAGTTATATGTCAAAATATTTGAATATTGTATTTTAAAAATACAAAAAAAAAACAACATTTTAACAAATTATTAAAAAATTTAATTAAATTTATATTTACTGTTTATAAAAATAAAATCAAGGCATTCCTTTTACATAACCGTAGTATAGTTTTATTAATACATTCATCAATTTCTGATACACTATAACCAGAACATCAGTTGAATGATATGGATTAATGTGGAACCCGAATGTGGAATCAAATTCCACATTATGTGCTCTCTAAACATGATCTATTCTGATGACCTAAATAAATTCAAGACGAACATTAACATCTTTGATCGCATCTGTTATCCCTTCTTTTTACCCTTCTCTTTTCCTAACTTTACTTTCCCTTTCTGTGCAAACGTAGCAAACGGTATAAATGCCTCCCCTAGTGTTTTTTATGTATATATAAAAAAAACTATAGCTTGATGAATATAGCTTATTAGCTATACCGAACTGGATCATCAGTTGCGGGATTCCGCAAGCATTATACACATGTATGCAAGTATAGGTACAGCAAAATGGTTTAGCACAACAAAATGGTATATAACAGAGACGAATTTGAGTGCGACATTAACGCAAAACAAGTGGGATTGACAGTTAAGAAATGATGTTTACAAAATATCATGTCGCGGAAGCAGAAAAGGAAGAAGAAGCATAATTCTAACTTTTTGAAGTGTGGAATGTTTTACCATAATCAACACGTCATTTTAATCTTCAAATAATTGTCATATCTGCTGGTTAATAACATTAAAAATTAGGATAAAAAATAAGTGGTACGTTTCAAACTAACTGTAATCTATGTACAGTTTTATTTTTGAAGTAGCAGGTTATATGAGATTTATATTTCTTACTGTTCTTTTTTTTTACCACACTTGGGAGCTAATTTAATTTTAACAAGATTGTGTTACAGTTATCAATCATAACTATTTTTAAGAAAAGTTGTTGGCTAGTCTGCGGCAATAGCTTCTATTTAGTGTCGTTTGCATTATCTAGCGTTGAATAGATAATACGAATTTTATTTACCACAGGATTTAAGCCTGTGCTTTCTATACTGTTAAATTACATCTTTCTGCAACCCTACCGAGGGATTACAAGAGAGCATAATAAAAAAAATATAATATTAAATTATTTTGTTTAACTCTGGGGGATAGTTTCGATGCTTTTAACGCGTGTAAATGATAATGTCAACGGCGTTCAAATGGGTAAAGAAATATTATTTTGTTATATACCTACAAACAATTCATGACATACATTTTAAATTCATGTTTTGTAGTTCCTTAATGATTTGTTATAATTTTAATTCTTGATCAAATCCCATTTTTTAATAGTAGCCAAATTTTAATTTTACTTTTTATTATGATTTTGGTACCTAATATGATTCATATTTTCAATTAACAGATTGTGACATTATGATGAAAAACTTCAAATTAGACAGTCGTATACGCCGTAAAAAGTTCAAACAAATTCAACTTTTTGACAGTAAATTTTTTACGGTTAAAATTATTTCAACTTTTTTTGATATCTCACACCGTTGAAAAGCTTAGAGATTATCTACAGTATTAGCCACAGAACTGTGTATTAATATTAAAGGCCCACTAATATTAAATTGAACGGAAATACCATTAAATTTGAAGTAAAGAGAAATAATGATTTTTAGATTTTATAGTAATTATCATCAGAGACCGTTTTTGTGAGACTGTTTTCAAATATTGCATTATATGCAACTAGTATTACGTTTTTATTATTCTCTTATTTTAATTTTTCAAATAGTTAAGTAATATTAGAAGAAGAATAATTTGAAACCCAACAGAAAAGAAAAACAAAAGTTATCCCTCGGGGGGATTGAAAATTAATTCCTTCATTGTTCTCAAAATGAAATTACTTTTTGGGGGTGTTTTGTTTTTTTTTTTTTTATTCTTATATGTTTTTTTTTTTTTTTTTTATATTATTGTTGTCCTAAATATGTATTCTTTTTTTTCCTTCAATGTTGTTTTTTGAATCATTGATTTTGACAAATCGCATTACATGAAAAAAAAAAATAATCCAGAAAATTTTAACTAAACAATAAAAAAAAAAAAATGAAAACAGGAATCAAAACGAACAGTGAAAGTGTGTCTTTTGTTCATTTCTTAAAAATAATGATTGGAACATTAAGCGACAATTTATAAATGAAATTTACGAGTTTTTTTTTTTTTTTGTATATTTTGAAAATTTTCTAATTTTCAAATAAATTATTATGCTATTTAAAGTAAATTTATAACATTTTTTTTTTTTTATTTTAAAGTTGAGGTAAGACGGCATTAACTAACAAAAGAGATGTAAGTTTGGTTTTTCTGGTTTTGTTCAATAGAATAAAGGAAAAAAAATATATAAAATGTGATTAATTTTCTTGGATATTTAAAAGAAAAATTGAAATTTGCAAAAATTGATTTTAAAAATTTAAAAAATTTATTTTGAAATTTTTGCAATAAGTAACATAAAATTTTATATTAAATTATTGAATAAGTTGAGTTGCAATGAATAAATTATAAAACATCTGTAAGCTTTTTTGAAGTACTAAAAATATTCAAATCGCTGAAGTCAATTGTAGAATTGTTTTTTATTAATAGACTTATAGATTTTTAAAGTGGACAACATTTTTTTGATTCACAACTAGGCTTACCACCTTTTGAGAATGCCAGGGAAGGACATAAAAAAAAATCAAAAACTTATTAGTATCTATATGGTTTTTATTAAGTATTAATAATTCGTGAATACAATAAATATTTATTTATTCATTTTTATTTATTCATTTATTTACTCAAATGAGCTCCATTGCTCGTACAAAATGTTTTTAGTTTTTTATAATTTTAATTATAATTATAACTAATTAAGTTTTAATTCAGTGCAATTTTAATTTTAAAATAAGGAATGTTTTGTTTTTTTATAGAAGATATTTAAATATGATTTTTTTTTATATAATATTAAGTATTATTACTATTATTTAATTGATGAAAATAATCACTAATTTTACTTTTGAATTTAGATATTTGAACAGTTTCTTTGATCGCAAACTGGTAATTCATTATACGTTTTGTATGCTGTATTGTATATTGTGTCATGTTTGTTAAATCTTTTTGTTGAAGATGTTACCCTTATTTGAGCTGCATTTCTAGTTGAGTATGTATGAGCTTCATTATTCAACATCGGCTTAATATTTGTATTAATATTCTTAGTAAGTATGAGATGTATTTGTGTGGCCTGTTTGCATTTTATTTTTTTATTTTTTCATGTTACTCCTCGTGGGAGCATAGAGCATCAACTTGCCTCCTCCATTGTTCTCTATTGTACGCAATGGTCTTTATCTCCTCCCAAGTTCGTCCATATCTTGTTATCTTAGAAGTCGCAGTCCGACGCCAGGTGTTGTTGGATCTTCCTCGCCTTCTGCTCCCTTGGGGATTCCATTCTAGGGCCATTCTTGTTATATTATTTGATGGTTTTCTTAGAGTGTGTCCTATCCATCTCCATTTTCTGCGCTTAAGTTGATGCATTATCGGTTCTTCACCTGTTATCTGCCATAAGTCCTTATTGCTGATGGTGTTTGGCCAGAATATTCTGCATATTCTTCTTTGGCATTTGTTCGCAAATACTTGAAGTTTTTGACTGATGTTATTTGTCGTCATCCAAGTTTCGCTGCCATACATAAGTGTTGACATTACACATGCTTTGAATATTCTAATCTTTGTTTTTCTAGTTATTTGGCCATTCTTCCATATTGGACTTAGTTCACCGAACGCAGCTCTGGCCTTACGTAGTCTATTGTTGACATCTGCTTCTGTACCTCCGTTTGTTGTTAGAATGCTACCTAGGTAAGAGAAGCTTTCCACATATTCGACTTTTTGACCTTCTATGGTTATAGTGTTTGTGTTGGTGTTATTTATCCTCATGGCCTTGGTTTTATCTAAGTTAATTTCTAGCCGACTCTGCGCGCTGCTTGCTGAAGTAGGTCTGCTTTATGTTGAATGTCGCAGAATCTATGCGCCAGCAGACATTTATCATCCGCAGTTTGCATTTTATAACATGATTCAATTGTAATATTTTGTGCTTTCTATGAATTTCCTGTGTCGAAGTTTGCCTTTTATATCCAAACAAATTCTTTATCGCTTTATTCTGCAGTTTCTGTAATGTGTTTAAATTTTTATTCACAGTGCTTCCCCATATTTGAATTCCGTACATAATTGCGCTATGAAATAAGCTGTAATAAATTGATCTCTTATTTTTTAGTGGTACTCTTTTATTTATTAGTTTGAATAGTCCTGCAATTTTTTTTCCTTTTTTTATTAGTTCTTTTATATGCTGTTCCCACTTTAAGTTCTCATCTAATAATATTCCCAAATATTTGTAACTGTTCACGGGATCCAACTTACATTTGTTATAGTAAATATTTAAGGCATCACCTGTCTTTCTTTTAAATAACATATATTTTATTTTAGTTGTATTTATTGTCAGCTTATGTCGCTCCATCCATTGGTGAACTTCACTCATGTCCATGTTAATTAATTCTTCCAATTCTTTGTTTGTTTTTTCTTCATAGATTATGGCCAGGTCATCAGCGAACATAAATGGCTTACCATTCACATTATAAAAATTATGATAAAAATATTAGTATTAAACAAAAATAACAAAACTCTATCTGAGTAGGACCAAAAGATTATAAAAAAAATAACAAAATTCAAAAGAGTGCAACAAAAAAATTAACAAAACTATATTCTTCTAGACTAGAAATTTTATTTATAAATATAAATTAATTTTAATAATAATTAAATATTAACTAATTAATACTAATTATTTTTGTAGGTGTATTTTTTCCTAAATTGATTAGCTTATTATCAGACTTAATATTGTCATAAAATTCTTGACAAATCTCTTTTTGGTTAAAATATATTATTAATTCACTCTTAATTAGCTCAGTTGAGCTCTTTCCTCTTTCTTCATTCCATTTAGCATTCATAACAGAAAACACTCCGTAAACGCACTACTAGCACGGAGACTTAATAAATAAGAAATTATTTTAATAATATTGCATACATTCGGAAAATAGTTTAATGTTTTCATATATTTCCATTGATGTTTGATAGTTCTTCAAGCTTTAATAAATACGTGTATACTTTTTCTAATCAAATATACTTCTTCAAATAGGCTTTCCATCATTTAAGATCAGTTATTATTTTTTTTAAATTAAGCTCGTTAACAATTGCTAGTATATCTTCAAATTTGAAAAATCCTGTATTTAATGATAATATAGTGATTTTAAATAGCAAGCTATTCCCGGAAAATTCGAGCCGTTCAATAATATATTTCAGGGTTATTCTAATAAACTCAATGAAATCATTTTCGATTTCAGATTTTTCTTCTAGATTGGTTTACATAGAAATATTCATAAGATAAATGTTTTCCACAATTATATTTATAAAATTATTCTCAAATATGATAATTATAAACATTTACTAACCTTACCCCAATTTCCCTTAGTTATAATTTCCTTTAGTTAGCCATAATTTATATTAAATTAAAAAAAGTAAAATACTATTTTAAATTACATTTTTACACTATTTGTTCTTTTGATAAATTCTTCTATGTAATTTGAATACACAACAATTTAAAGGAAATAATTTGGTAATTCAAAAAATACTGACCTATGACATGTAGTTGTTAATAAAAAAAAAAGTACTTTTAAAAGAAATATTATAAAATGTACTAAATTTTGCAAAATCGATTTATGCATTTAATGGAGGAGGACATTTGTGTGTCGTGGGCACAACACATAAACTAGCAAACTTCAGAATCAGTAACTACACAATACTTTGTGGAAATTTGACTGTTGCAAAAAACTTTGATTTCATGTCATAATCACCATCATCATTACTAATCAGTGTCCCCTATAAGCCTCCAGTGAGGCTTTGTACAAATAATTTTAACTTTGCAATAATTTGCAATGATTAACAAACTTGGAAACACTAAGATTTTACAGATTTGTTGACCTTTAAAATTTTGTTAAAAGTTAACGTCCTTATAATAATTTAAGGTTTAAAAAATGTCTAAATATTTTTCCGACTTTGTTTGCTTGATTAAAAAAAAATATTTCAAATTTTAAAAAAATTTCAACATCAGTTTTTTTTAATAATTTATTTCAATTGAAAAACAAAAAGAAATTTCTTTGTAGTTTGTTATTTCATATACAGGGTGTGTTTTTTGCATATTTTTTTTTTTATTGTAGTACATTTTGCGTGTGATTTGAAAATGATTTTAGCGATAGAATCAGTTAACTATAGTTCATTTTTGTCATTTTCGGCTTTTTTTTTAACCAAAAGACAGTACGAGACGGTCACTGTCTTGACTGTTTGTGTAATATGAAAAATTAAATTGCTGTCTATCTGTTAATTTATATATTTCCATATTATAGGTTCTTATTATTTTTTTTAAGCAAATAAATATAGACTTAGACTTAGACTTAGATAAGCTAAGTATGCTGTTAAAAATTTTTACCTGCCAAAATCTGTGCCAAATTTTATTAGAAATTCGTTTGATCAATAACAGGCGGCATTATTTGTTCATTTGATAATCAACAACGTGTGAAAATAAAATCTAAATATTTATCTTAAATAAACCTATTAGTATTAATTAATCTATCTATTCTTAATCTATCTATAATTATCTTAAATAAACTATTTAAAAAATAAATAAATGGTAAATATAATAAAGTGAACTTTAAAAAATATTATTTAAAAATGGAACCTTTAAAATAATATTTTTAAATAATATTTTTTAAATAAACATAATTTAAATACTTTGGAACCTTTAAAATAATATTTTTAAATAATATTTTTTTAGATTTACTTTATTTTGCTATGTATACTTCGATTATTCACTTTATTTTACTAGATCAAACGTTGCTTAATGTTTATTGTCTAATGTAAAAATTTTGCCGATCAAAAATTTTTTTATATACCCGAGTATATAAATGAGGAGCAAACATTTTGCAGCAGCTACGGTCCTGGCGGCAATAACAGGAACTACTTTTTTTTTTTTTGCTCAGCATACTAACAGCGTACTACAAAGTAAAATTTGAAGTAAAATTTTTGCAATCATTTTTCTACAACAACAAATTACATTAAATAATGTTAAATTTTTGCACAGCCTACGTAGCTTAAAACAATTTTTAAAAAATATCAAACATATTTTTCTTATTTATTTTTTTTTACTTAAAATGTACTATAAACATATACTTAAAAAAAAAGTTGTTCTTAGTAGCCTTTGTAAAAAGCTACATGAAATCCCAAATTACTATCCGAAATTAATGGCTGAAAAATAATCAATATAGTGGACAAAACACTAAAATTAATGTGATTGTATTAGTGAAGATTTGTAAGTTGGATTCCCACATGTGCCTGTTTTACTGTCACGGTCACTATTTCTGCGGCGGTTTTTTGAAAACGATTTCCACATTCGACGGTTTTCAGTCACGCATACTTTGAAACATTTTATAGATTAGATATATTAACAAGTGAAGCAAAATTATTTGAATTTGCATTTTAAATTTACAAGAATTAAAAATAATTAAATTGACTAAACGGTAAAATGGCGCATGTCAAAATCCATTTTTACTCTAGTACTGTCTATATTTATAAATTGTGCACTAATATAATTATTGAGACAATGATTGTAAAAATTGTGTAGTTATTATATAGCTTGTAAAATATATATTAAAGCTAAGTATGATGCTGTTAAAAATTTTTGTCTGTCAAAAAATGAATGCAAGAACTACTTCAAAATCGATACAAAATTTTATCAGAAATTCGTTTAATCAATAACAGGTGGCATTACTTGTTGGTCATTAGACATTCAACAACGTGAAAATAAAATTTATATTTGATTTTATTTTATTAATTAATACTTTTTAAGATTTACTTTAATAAGCAACATGACATGATCCCCAAAAGTAGTTAATTTTCTAATGTCAAAATTTTGCCGAGCAAAAAAAAAATTTTTATATACCCGTGTATATAAATGAGGAGGAAAAATTTTGAAGTTTAATTGGCGGTCCAAATAAGAACCTAATTTTTTTTTTGTACAACATACTCACAGCGTACTACAAAGCAAAATTTGAAGCAAAATTTTTGTTACTATTTTTGTACAAAAACCAATTGCATGAAACAATGTTAAATTTTTGCACAGCGTACTAACAGCATACCTAGATTAAAGGTAAACAATTATGCTAAATAGTGTACGAAAATTTTAAAAAAGAACATTATTACATTTTTAATATCAAAACAATGAAAACGTAAAAACATCGTTAATTTTGTTTTACTTACGTTTATTATTAATTTTTCAATAAAAGGGTTTAACAAAAATTTTGTTTAATTTTTATGTGCTGGGTATTTGCGTAAAGTAGAGTGCTATTCGTGAGTATTCTAGAATATAGCCAGTTGGTACGCAAAATAAAATTTTTGTTCGGAAATTTTTTTATTTACAGATTTTACCTTACTGTGATTTTTATTTTTGGCGAATTTGCCCGTTTCTCCTTATAAATGTAATTTAATTATTGCAGAGCAAAAAGTAAATTAGCTTTTGATAAGATTAAAGCTTGTTTCAGTGCGTTGTTGTGAATTTTTTTAAATTAAAGAGATAAATAAATGTTAATTAATAAAAATAAAAATTAAAAAAAGAATATGGAATCTGGTTAATTTTACTATAGAAGAAATAGCAGTAGTTTTACCAATTTTCCCATTTGATTGATTTCTATTGCTAATTTTTCGCCTAAACATATACATTTGTAGCAAAAATCTTTGTTATTAAATATTTAATTTACTTACATTTTTTAAAGCTTAACATAAAAATTAAAAGGTTTTAAGAATATACTGACAACTATGACAGTTTGTTCATTCATGATTTTTAATATGTAAATGAATGGTTCCTTCATAAATGATATTCATAACAGCGAATTGTAATTGTTTCTTTCATTAATTTTTGCTTTAATTCACATTTTAGGGATAATGATAACAGGGCCCAAGTTAATCAAAATTGACTAAATTTAGTAACATATTTAATAATTTTTTTATCCTACTTACACTAAGAGTGTAAGAGATGTTATCGAACTCGGATAATTCGTTATAGAAATAGGCGTTTACACTACAAATAATCAGTTTTCATTTATGGTACACATTTAAATCTATATAAATATTATTTTTTAAAAAATTATTTGTGTCGCTTTATAATAGAAAAATGAAAATTCTATTTTTATCCTTCTTTGTTTATAAAAAATAAATAAACAAATAATTTCACATCAATAGGCGTTTTCGTTTATTAGTTCAGAGCAGAGCGCGAACTGTCAAAAACAGATTTGTGTTTTTTGTTTGCTCAGAGCGTTCAGAGCTTGAAATCCGTATTTTTTATGTGTTCAGAGCGCGTTCAGAGCGTGCTCTATGTGCTCGATTTAAATTAACAGAGCACGTAGAGCGCTTGAATATTAAATGTCAAAGAAGAGATATTTATTTTAAAACAAAATAGATGACGCTATTATACAATAGTAAAAAAAGTAAAGAATTTTAAAATTTAAAATAAATATCCACACATAGTGATTTTTACAATTTAAGAAATAATGGACGACGATATATCACAGCTTATATAATAAAAATAATTAATATTTAATCAAAAATAAATATTTTTTAGTTTAGACTTTTTGTAAATCTTAACTTTTGTAAATTTCAAAATTTAAAGTTTAAATTCGATATATTATGACAAATGACAATTTGAAACAACAATAAAATAAAAATGACAGTTTACTCAAATTGTGTTTTTTTATTAAATCTGAGCGCTCGGAGCTTATCTGTTCATGCTCTGCTCAGAGCGTGCTCATTTCAGTCATAGCATGCTCAGATCTATGCTCTGAACTAAAAAACGAAAACGCCTAATATGACATTGACAATATTTTTTTCAGCTAGAGTTGTTAAAAAAATAACAATATAATCAAAAATATCGAGCTAATTTTCAAAAGTTTGATTTTTCGTGTTTTTCCGTAAAAACATGTTATACTTCATAGCTCCATTTACATACAAAATGTCTAGTTATAGCACTTTATATAACTAGTTCATCGCTGTGAAGTGTGTAGAGCATGAAATAGAGCCCGAAAAACATGTTCATAGAGCCCGAAAAGCACGTTATTACATACAAAATGTCCAGTTATAATACGTTGTATAACTAATTCATCGCTGTGAAGTGTATAGAGCATGGTGTCATAGAGCGTACTGTGAACAGGATATTAGATTGATTTAACACAACACAATAATAATAATCTTCTGATTAATAATTAAAAATAATAATAATTAATAACAAGCAAACACCCTGTACCCATATATTTTATTTTTTATTATAATTTTACATTTTTAAATGCAGACTTACACTACATACTCTTATTTAAAATTGATTAACAGAAAATTTTCTTGCATGATATTTAAATTTTTCTCTCCACTCAATATAAAAAAAAAAAATCTGTTTTCGCTGTGTTTTTTTTTTTTTTTTTTTTAATTTCTTCAGATTCTTTATTAAAAAATTTTTTTAAATTTCATTGTGGAAAACATGCGTATCTTTTAATTTGGAATTTAGCAGTTTAATTAGACTGAACAGAGAATAAAAAAGATTGTTGAAAAAAAAAAAAAAAAAAATAAAATAAAAAATGAAATCAAAAAAGGTTTTTCTTGTTTTTGTAATTTTCTGATATGGGAGTATTTAAAAGGAGGCTCTTTCAGAAGAAAAAAAAAATTGTTTATAATTAGGATAAAGGATCATTACATGTCACTACTAGAAAATTTATATAACGTTAAATGCATTAAAAAAAAAAAAAAAAAATCCATTTGCATTCGAAAATTACTATAATATGTATATGTAGTATTTTAAAAATGTTAGTGATGGATGATGCTTTGATGCTTCATAATTATCTTATCCCTATTATATTATTGTACCGTATATCGTAAATGGATAAGTCAGTGTGTGCCAAGCCAAGATGAAGTGTACAGCATGACGAGTAATTATCTGATTTTTATTTTATTTAAAATGTTATATATATGTATATATATATATATATATATATATATATATATATGTTTGTATACATATTTGTTGTGTAGTATATAAGGGATAAAAGAACAAAAAAATGTAAAACGAATTCTCTTCACATTATTTTGATGTTGTTCACAAGTTGATTTCTTGTGTTGCCTCTGTCTTGTTTTATTTTTTATTTTGTTTGTACTTGGAAATTTATAATCATCTCACTTTCAATTAACATTTTAAGTATGAATCTGTGTTTTTTAGGAATTAAAAAAGTAAAATTGTCATTTTATCTTTTTTGTTTTTCCCTGTTTTTTAATTTTTTTTTTTTTTTTTTTTTTTTTTTTTTTACTATCATCATTTGTTGATTTCCTTTGAAATTTTACTGTTTGTTTGTTTAATTACAAAAAAAAAAAAAAAAAAAAACAAGATTTCAGGATAATTCGGAAATAAATGAAAAAGTTGCTGTGGTCGACAGATTTCTGATTGTGACCTAGATACAGAAGGTTTTTTTGTAAATTTTAATTTTGTTTTTTTTTTTCTGATTCGAAATCAAAAATTGGAACAACCTTAATTTTTAAATAATTTTACTCGTAAATTATTTAATTATATATATATAGAGGTGCAGTAATTAAAGGAATTGAAGTTTATGAGATATTCAGATCATTAAATTTAATTGGTATTTAAAAATTTATTTGAACTGATTTTTTGGATCAGAGTTTGTTGTTGTTGTTGTTGTTTTTTTTTTTGTATTTTTTAATTTAAATTAAAGAAATATTAACATTTGTGTGTCTGTTCATTAAAAAATTTACAATTTTCTTTATATATATATACATATAGGTGTATATGTAAAGTTTGGAAGTAAAATTTTATTTGAAAAATTATTTTCGGATAAAAATAAGAGTTTTAAAAAAAAAATAAGAGTTATTTTCAATTATAATATTATTATTTTATCACAGTCAAAATGAAATCTTGTATAGTAATTTATTTGTCTGCAAATAAAATTAATTGGGATTGATTGTTTTAAGAGAATTGTTTAAGACAAAATTGTATATAAATTTATATATATATATATTTTTTTAATGAACTTAACTTATAATATTGTAAATTGAAATAGGTATACAAGTATAAATGTATTGTATTATCGGATGAGAGATTGATTTAATTTGATGATGTTCAATTTGGTAGTGAAATACCTTAATTTGATAATAAAAATAAATAAATAAAGAACATATATACAAGCTTACATATAATATATATATATATATACATATAATCCATATATATATATATATATACAAAAATATATGTATATATTTATAACATTTTAAATGAATTTTTTTTATAATTTCATTAATGTTAAAATTAATTATAAAATTCGAATAATGTTCGGAAACATCATACTTACTTCAGAAACAAATCACAATCACTGGCTGAAGTATGTTGCTTTCGATATATCATTAATTGGAGTTTATTTAAATTATAAATTGATAAAAATTTGATTTCTATTTAAGAATAATTAAATTTATCAATAAAAATTAATTCAACCAAATATACATGGTTGTCTTAGAATTTTTGCTTGTACGTATTTATTAACATTTATTTATATTGATAATTATAATACATTTATTATTAATAATATATTTATTATTATTTATTATTAATAATATTTATTTAATGTATTTATTTAATTATAATACATTTATTATTATTTATTATTAATAATATATTGAGAATTATAATACATTTATTATTAATAATATATTTATTATTATTTATTATTAATAATATTTATTTAATGTATTTATTTAATTATAATACATTTATTATTATTTATTATTAATAATATATTGAGAATTATAATACATTTATTATTAATAATATATTTATTATTATTTGTCTTTTATTAATTTGTTATAATTCATATATTTAATAATAACATACATATATGCTTTTTTATTAATTTTTTTATTCATTTATTATAATTAATAGGGAAACATAAAACTGTGTACTTCTGAATTATTTTAATTCTTTTCTTGTATACGACATTTATTTTTTTAAAAATAATTTGCTGTGCTCTGCTCCATATTAGATTAAGATAGACAATACTTTGATAAAATATATTTATTTAAATACAATCTTGTAGAAGTAAATTAATTACAAAAGGCGTGTTCGTAGTTGCAATAAAACATGCGTCAGTGTCTTGCAGATTTTTTTCTCTGTCACTATGAATAAAAAAACTTGGGCAGGCGCGCAGAAAATTGTTTAGCAGTCATTCTTGTTCATAGAAGCAGCACATGCACAATTCGTTTATATAGTAATATTATATTATTATATATTTTTATATATATTTAATATATTTTAATATATTTTATATATTTTTTTAAATATATTTTATAAATATTATTTTTAAATATATTTTTTTTTTTAATATTTAATGTATTTTAATATATATATTACTTATATATTATAATTCTTATATATTTATTTCAATATATTTATTTTATTATGTTTATATTCATATATTATATTATTATATTATAACACATTTTTTATTTTAATAATTAATTTTTATTTTTTACTTAAATATTTTCTCACGATATTCTTATTTATTACATGTTAAATGACATGCACTTTAAAAATCATTCTAAAGCAGGCACATTAAAATATCTGCACAATCTGCCCGACGCTGACACGACACCGATTACTATGAACACAAGCGCCTGCTTTTTATCTGCGCAGAATTTTTGATGATATGCAACTACGAACAAAAAATCTGTTTTGTTGCGCAGGCGCGACTACTACGAACACGCCTAAAGCCTCTTAAGTATAAAAACATAATATAGCAAAATTTTTCTTAATTAGTAGTACAACATAACCTTTCTATTTTTGTTTGTTATCCAGCACTAAGCCAAGATATATGTAGTTAAATGGTTTGAACCATATTGGTGATAGTACACTATTCATAAAAAATAAAGGATTATGAATTTTGTTATATGAAAAAATATGATATTTGCCTTCGAACATGATTTCTTTTTATATTTAGAGAGACACGGTTTTTGGTAAGTCAGTCATTTATTGACACCAGATCTTCCTCAATTTCTGATTTCAACTCATTTTCATTGTTCACGGCATATTTTAGAATCGCATCAACCGCGTATAGCTGCGATAAGTTGAAATCTGCAATTGAGGAAGATCTGGTGTCTCTAAGATTTATTTTTGTTATTTCATTAATGTATAGATTTTGAAAAAATCTGGTACCAGAATAAACAGAAAAAAAGAGCTACAAGAATTTTCAACACGAACTCAGCTTCCGGTTGTGCAAATATGATTCAAAATTTTTTAGATAAAATAAGATAAAATTTGTGCAATAGAATTTCAAGGTCTACACAATCGAATACATTATTCAGGCCTAAGAAAACGTTTATTCTTAAATATTATTTGTGAAAGTATGAATTGTCCATAATTGCATGGTAGGAAAAGATTGAGTATAATCGGATGAAGTGCTGTATGTGTGATGAGTAACATAATTGACTTGACTTTAATTTTTTTTTTTTGCTAACTTAAGTTGTTAAGCCAACCTTTTAATTTAATTTTATTTATTAACTCTTTCGTTAGCTGATATTAAAAATTCAACTACTCGATCGAACTATAGTTATGCAACTGTTCGATCTATAGTTATCTAGTAGACAGTTGTATTCCAGTATACAACTGAATTCTGTATTCAAATGTATTATGAACACAAGCAATACAATTTTTAATTCATATCTCCCTCCCCAACGCCTCATACAAACATCTCACAAAACAATAATTAATTTTATTTTAAATATAAACAATTTGTAAACAAAATTCAATTTCTAAAGTAAACAAAATAGATTTAAATACAAAAAAAAAAATGTTATCAATTTAATTCGCCTTTTAAGCTCAATAACCTGTCATTAAAAAAAATTTCTAAGGATTTTTTTTTTAAAGGATATTCAAATGAAATAAAAAGTATAAGACCGGAAATAACAAAAAAAAAAATTATTATTTTCCTTTTTTTTTTTTTTTCAAATTTTAATCGCGTAAATCATTAAAATATACAAAATGATTCAAAACATTCATTGTGTCCTGGAAATCTTTATTTAAATATGAAATAAGCAAAATGATTTCGCGATTTCCGGATTTAATGCGAATTTTTCAAATTGGAATATTTTCGATTTTATTTATTATTTTTATTTTCAACTTTCAATAAGATTATTTTGGCTTTTTTTTATTATCTGTATAATATTATACATACATATATACATATTTTTTTCTATGAAATTGGTCCTACCAAAATGAATGGACCAACCGAAATAACAAAGGTATTAAACAGAATTTATTTATTTTTTATAATATTTTTTTTTGTTGTTTTTGTTTTGTTAGTTTATTTTTTATATAGTATTTTTTTTTTTTTTTTTACCTTCCCATGGGCATCCAACAATCTCAGCTCGTAAACACACCGTTCTATCATATTGGCTATAAGGATAAATACGAATTTTCGATGCAAAAATGATGGGCTGTAAAACATTCTCAACTTCGCTATAAGTATTTATGTTTCCTGTGAGGACCTGAAATTACACAAAAAAAAAAAAACAAAGATGAAGAACATAAATAAAAATAAAAATAAAAAAAAAAACAAAAAAAAAAAAATAAGTTGAAAAAAAAAACAATATAGATACAATAATAGGCAAAAATTTAAAAATTAGTTGATCAAGACAACTTTAAGGTATATTTTATTAATGTATTGATTTATTCATTTTTTAAAGTCTGCCAAGGAGTTTGGGTATGAGTAAATATGTAACTTAAAAAAATAAGTAGAAAAATAAATAAGTATAAAAGTGTTATAATAATGTTAGTAATGGATAAAATAAATTTCAAAAGGTATATTATGTAAGAGCTGTTAGGGGGGTGAGCCCAATGACCAAAGAAAGATAAAAAGAATAGTAAAAATAGTGCCGTACAATACTAGAGCAAGAATTATATCAATATCAAGATAGTAGGAAGAAATCGAAATCAAATGGAGAATTTGTAAAGGATTAGATTAGGGCTTCCACTGAGTTGCAGTACCAACAGATGCTGATGTTGATGTAAGAGATGATACTCTAAGGAGAGATATTTCCTAAGCAAATTATAATTTTGATTAATTTATTATATACTATTCTAATGCAAAAAAGTTGGAGCATACCTTGTTTGTATTTTAAATCCGTTTCGGTACTGGCATAGTGATTTTTCATTTTTTTTCTGATTTTTCACATAAAATCTCAGTAGTTGCGATATAAAATCAAATTTTTTGTAAATATTAATTATCTAAACAACATTTTTTTTATTGTTATAATAAGTTTAAAGGTGAACCAACTTTTTTGTAATAGAGTAGTACATATTTTTTTTTTATCATAGATTAATATTCGTTTCCAATAGTGAAATACAACCAAATTTATGTGAAAAAGTGATTGACACAATGTAGTACGTAAATAGAAGTCGTTGTGGTCATTTGAATGATGTTATTTTCTACACAATATAATGAATGACATAATGTATATCTCACTGAATAATTTATGTGTTTTTTTTCTAATTTTTAAATTGTATCATCTCTATTGGAAAACCCTTTATAAAAATTGCAAATATATTGATTTTTTGACATTATATTCGCTGTCGAGATAATATCCATTTTATTACAAATCTATACAATATTGTTTGTACATTAAATCTATTTCAGTACTGACATAAGAATTTATCTATTTATTTATTAAACTCTCAGTTGATGAGTGATAAAATCAAATATAGATTTGTAGATTGTAATGACCCGTACAACATTGTTTGAAGTTATGATAAGTTTAAAGGTGGGCTAAGTTTTTTATAATAGAGCAGTATATTATTATACTTAATGAATTTTTAAACATTTCAATAAAAATTTTAAATTTACAAAATTTTTAATTTCCATTATAAATTAAAATTCATAATATTCATAAACGTAAATTCAATTTCATAATACACTTCAATGATTACAAATGTGCGAATTTATAGAAAAAAAAAATGTATATTTTTTTGTGTAATCTGAATTTATTTTTATTGCCTTTAAAAGGAATATTTCCTGTGGTTTTTAAAAGGACCTCTGGCTGTTACGGATAAGATTTGTGTGTAGGAGACCTTTAAATAAGTAAAGATACGTTTATCTTTGCTTGTTTTTATTTTATTTTTTTTTTATTTTTCATTTTATAAAAAAAAAAATTACCGGCGCTTACTAAAGTCATTTTATTTTGTTTTTGTGTGTGTGTTTGTGTGTATATGTTTTTAATATACTTTACTAAAAAATAAAAATAATATAAAATTCCTCAAAAAATAGAATTCTAATTTGTTTTTTTCTTTATCGCATTGATTTTAAAGAAAAACTTTTTTTTTTTTGTTTTTTTTTTTTTTTTTTTGTAGAAAATATTCTAATAAATATGTAAAATGACTTAAGAGTATATTTGAATAATTTATTAGAGAAATTAAAGAAAATGAAAAATACAGTCAATATGATGACAATTCAAGATTTCGATTTCGATTTAAAATAAAAAAATTAAAATTAATAAAAAAAAAAAACAAAAAACAAATATGGAAAAGTTTTGTTTGAACCATGAAATTAAAGAAAAATTCCATTGCGATTCAAATAATTTTTAATTTAAAAAATTGTTTGTTTTTTTTTTTTAATTCTATTTTCTATCTCTAATAATATGACCCTTACTTCTTTTCCTTGAATATTTTTCCATCTTAACCATTTATTGAAACCAGGTCGCCAATATTCCAAAACATATGATTCTGTATATTCTTGACCTTGACCTTTACCAAATCGTCCTTGTGTTCGAATTGCAGTAATAACATGAACTTGTAATAAATCAATTTGTAAATATTCTTTAAGACCCCTTGATACCATATGTTTAGGACACCATGCACCACCATTATTATCGATTTTTAATCTGTAAATATAAAAAAAAAAAAATTGAAATTAAAATTAATGACAATTGAAATTGATAAATTTATTTGAATTTTAGAAATTTTTATGTATATATATATATATATATGTATAATATACTGTTATTTAAAATTAAAGAAAATTGCATACGAAATAAATAAATAAAATATAAACAAGTGAAACATGAACACACGCCCATTATAATTCATTAAATTCTTAATAACATATCCGATAACTATAAATTATGAGTATGGCGACCTAAAAGTATTTTAAGGGTCAAGTCTCTACTATTAGAATTTTCATTTTTAGTTTTTTTTTTTTATTGAAATTTATTAATGGTTGTTGTTGAGACTTGAGAACACATGCTGGGAAAAAAATTGAAATTGAATGATTTCTCTAATCTTACTTACTAATAAATGAAAGACTTACTATTTTACTTATATATACATATATTATAAATATATATATATTCATAATTAAGGTGGTCATTTAGAATAACAGATGGTTGTTCATCTATACAATAATACAGCTAGATATAACATCTAAACGTATAGTAAAAAATTCCTATGATGAAATCAATGTAGTCAGATTGCATTTTTTAAAATGGTATTTTTTAAAGAAAATATTTCAGTTATTTCCACAACAAGCAAATATCTTCTTGCAACTAAGATAACGTAAATAGATAACGTTAATATAATTTTTAATCTTTAAAATATAGAAACGGGTTTAATATTATTTTTTAATAGTAAAATTGTTTTTTTTTCTTATTTTTACTTTTTTTTCAGAGTAATTTTGTAAAAAAAAAATTGATGACTTTAGATTGTAGAGAAAGTTGAAACATATTAAAGTGGTCAAGAAAGGGAACACTATCAATATTAATTAAATGACAACTATATGTATAGCATAGCAGTATGTGAGATAAGAATCGATGAAATATTATAATAGAAAATACATTATATAAGTAGTGTCTTATTTAATTTCTGGTTGAATTTAAATTGAAATTCATTGAAATAATTTAGTTATGTCAAAAATTGAAATGTAAAAAAGCCGATAGCTCTGGCAGCTAAGTGCAGCTATGTGATTGTGTGTATAATTTAAATTATATTGAATAAAAAATATGTTGAAATTATGTTGAATGTTGAATAAAACTGATGTTTGTTGTGTTTATTAACTTATGTTGATAGTTAATGGGTGTAATTGAATTTTTCATTATGAAGAAATAATATCAAAATATTCAAAGTTGAAATGAGAAACGAAATTGGCTGATGTTAAGGGTTTATTTACATTCATCGAGAATATAAAATTATTTTAATTAATATCTGAACTCTAGAGTCACCTAAAAAATTGAATTTTTTTTTTATTTATCGAATTTTGTAATAATTGGAATAGCAAAAGTTCATCATCATCAATGTCCTGCAACCCGATAGGTGGGGCATAGTGAAAGTTATTTAATTTAAATATACACAATTGCATTTTTGAATTATTATAAAATTTGGTTAATTCTAATTAAAAAACACTCTAATTATAAAATTAGATTCATATTAATAAAAAATTATGTTAGATCGTTGGACTTATATTATTCATAGAGGTCAAACAGGCTTTCGGCAGAAGATAGAAATAGAAAAAGTTTCGAAGTAGATCGATGGACAACCAATATAAGCCAGCTCAGAATCTTTGAAATAAAAATTGTGTGCACAATATATTGTCTAAAACTACTAGAAAGATAATAGATGTCAGCAATGAATAAATGAAACCCCTCCCAGAACAATACATTAGATTCTTGCGATACTAGCTTTAAACTAATTTTTTGTAATATGCTTGTGTTAAGTACAATAAAATGAAATAAAGTGTTAAACCAGTACATATATTCAAAAAAATGTCATGCATACAAATCCACAGAATGAGAAACGGAACAATAAACACTACAGTCATGTAGACACTATGAGTCAAATAAAAAATTTGCTTTATTTCTTGTGTTATATGTTTGAATGTTTATCATTCTATTTCGAATAAAATTATGTTTTATTAAGATATTTGCTATTTTAAATGCAGTCATGAAGATCTCTTTCCTACAAATATTTTCTAGACTTAAATAATCATGTGACCTTGTGAGAATAATAAGGCAGTAGGATAAGTAGCCGGATAAAATTTTTTAAACTTTATAGCTTTTTTATGTATTGTATTCAATTTATTCATAACTGAACGATCAGCCCTGCTCCAGATAGGGTTTAGATAAATAATGTTAGACATGATATATGAATTGAAAATTATGTTCAGTACATTTCTTGGCAGATAATGTCGAATTCGTCGAAGTATGAAAACATATGGAGTAATTTTTTTTCTAAGATGTTCAATGTGTTCGACCCATTTCAATTTTTTGTCGACCAAGCAAACAAACCAAGGTAGTTAAATTTCTTCACCGTCTCAATTGGAGTGTTGTTAAACGTAAAGTAAGGGTTTAAATAATCTTTACCACCAAATAATAGAACCTTTGTTTTGTTTACGTTTAAGAGTATAATATATTATTTCTCAACCAGTCCCCTATAATTTTCAAATCGTTTTGTACAGCAGCTCTCAGTTCATCCGCAGTTTTTTCACAATATTTTAAGACAGCATCATCCGCATTTAATTGTATGTGTCCTTTCAGATTAAGGAAAGATATTTCATTAACATACAGTTTAAAGAGATCCGGCCCCAAGACTGAACCTTGTGGAACACCTTTATTAATTAATTTTTTTTTACTTATTGCGTTCCCTATTTTAATCATTTGCATGCAATTTGTCAAATATGACTTAAAGAAGGACATTTGGCTAGTTGTAAAGTACATCTCGCTAAATTTTCTTAAAATTACATCGTGGTCTACGCAATCAAAGACTTTGTGAAGGTCTAAAAACACACACGCGACATACTTTCTTTCATCCAAACCTCTTGTTATAAAATTAATCAAACTAAAACAAGCCGCAGTAGTATTAGAATAATTTTCGAATCCATATTGTTCGTGATGCAACAAATTGTTTGTTCTAATAAAATTGCTTAGTCGTAATAAACCAAATAAACCAAATTTACTACCAATCTCTTCAAGTTAAATCTAAGCAAAGATAATTGTTGTATCTGTTGTATTTGAAGGTAAATAATTTGTCAAAGCCAAAATTAATATGGAATTAGGAGTCATAGATTAGATTAGGCCACTTAACTTCGATGTGTTTTTGTGTTATATTCTGTAATATATACAAATATATTAAGGACTAAAATTTATAATTGTAATTGACAAGTATTTAAGGACCTGTGCAGTAGACACCTTTTCATTTTCGATTCTGTACTCCTTAATGAACTTCTAATATAATATATAAGTTGTATATAAAACAATAATGCGCACACAGTTGAAAATTTTTTATTCATATGGTTTTATTATTAAGCAAATACATTATGCATAAGTGAGATCTTATGAAAATAATAAACAAAAGCAAACAAATCAGTTATTATATTTTATATTATGTACTTGCAAATAAATCTATGTACATATGCCAAAAAAAAACAAATTCATCTAAAATAAAAAATATAAAAACAACAAAAAAACAAATCACTTGAATTCTTCATTTTTATCTTTTTAAGTAACTGTTTCTAAATTTTGGTTATTTGTAGTAATAATATAGTTTTTATTAAAATTATGTATTATCTAGGTATATATATACGTACGTCTTTAATGACAAAACTTTTTATTTTTAGTAATTTTATCCACTAAATGCCACTTACTATAGGGAATATATCGGAAACGAAGCAGTATATGAGGGACGTGTATTTATATGTCCTAAATAAAACTTACTAACCACAAAACTTTTTATTAAACACGAGTGGTTTCTGCTATATCGTGCGAAGTCTATGTCAGTACGTAAATTACTGTTTTTTTTTAAACTTTAAATTTGATTTCAACTTGAAATATAATTACTCAACAGGGGCCCCTAGTCTATAATTATAATTGACAAGTATTTAAGGACCTACGCAGTAGACACCTTTTCATTTTATCTCTCTTCTCCATAGTGAACTCTTAATATATAATAAGTAAGTTGTATATAAAACAATAATGCGCACACAGTTGAAATATTTTTTAATCATATTGTTTTATTATTCACCAAATACATTAAGAAATAGGTGGAAACGAAACAGAAAATGAGAAGTAAGGTATTTATGTTTTTTAACGAAAATAATACTAATTTCAAAGCTTTTTTTAATTTCAAAGTTTTCTGCTTTGTAATGAGAAGTCTATATCGGTCCATGCATATCCCTGTTCTTTTAAAAGCTTTAAATTTGGATTTAACTTGAATTAAATTACTCAACAGGGGCCCCTAGTTTTATAATAATAATAAAAAACAATAATATTAAATTCAAATTTACAATATCTAAATTTAAACTTGGAAAATAAAAATAAGAAATATAGCTAAACAAGAAAATATAAATTAATTAAATCATTTTCATTAAAATAAAATAATTAAATAAATCAATCATTTATTTTTTAAAAGCATCATATGGCTTTACAAATATATTTCATATAGTTTTCTCTAAAAACCAAATAAATTTAAATTGATATATGTATATGAAAAAAATTTTTTTTTTTTAAATCAGAGTATATTTTTCAAATTAAGTTTTATCTACAGTACAAAATAAAAAAATTAATATCTACAAAATTTTATAAAGCTACTCCATATTTAACATAAAAGTTTTTGTTTTTTTTTTTTTTTCAAAACAATATTAATTAAAAATGCCACGAATTCCAAATTTATAAATTTAAATAAAATTAAAACAACTCCTAGACACACATACATACATACATCCATTTATATTTTACACAAATAGGTATTTTCATGCTAAATTGGAAATTATATTTATAATATAATTTAGGTTTGATGATGCATAATGTTTAAGTAGATTATATCGATGGTTGAAATTTTATTTAAATATATTATTTATAATTTTATATAAATAAAAATATATACATATGTACATATAAGCAAGTACATGATACAAGAAAAAATTTATTTTTTAATTAAACCATATCGATTCTAGAAAAATTTTAATTTATATTGGGTATTAAAACCTCTAGAGGTAATTTTGGGAAGTTAAAATTTAATATTAATTTTTAATTGAATTCTATTTTAGAATCGATAGTTTATTTAATTAGAATTTTCTATTATATTTTTTATTATTGTTGTTGTTGTTGTTTTTATGTTGTTTATATTATATGGAAAATTGTGGGTATGTAATTTCTTTTTTTTTTGTCTTTTTTAATTTCTAATAAAAAGCTTTTGTAATAGTTGTAAATTTTAATGTTTTAAAATGTTGAAAAAATAAACATTAAATAACTTTTAACTGAATTAAATATTAATTAATGTTATTGCACGATTATTTTCATTACAGAGGTTTTGATTTTTTTTAGTCGCAGTTTTGTAAATTTTTTAAAAATATATAAATTATGTATGTATGTATGTATATTTCTTTTTTCAAATTATTTATTAAAATATTTTTAGTCAACTTTTTAATTTAATTGAATTGTGGGAAAATATAAAAATGTATATCTGCCATGTAACTAACCAGTAGATAGAATATTATTGTAAAAATATTTTTTTGGTTTTTAGTCAATTATTCATAATTAATGAAAGCCATTTTTGGTTTTTTTTTTTTTTTTTTTTTTTTTTTGTATTTAAAGGAAGATAATTTGAAATTACAAACAATATTTTCATGTTAATTTTATTTTTATGTACTGATGATTTATGAAAAAAAAAAATTATAATTAAAATAAAAGAATCATTGTAGTAAAAAATGGAGCACAACCATTGCGACAAAATTTAGAGTAATATTGTAACAAAAATTCGTGAAACCATTTTATAGTAAAAAAAAAAAATGGAGCAGAAAATTTATGTTAATAATAAATTAAGAATGTTATAATGGATAGAATTAAATTTAAAGTTATAAAGTTAAATACAAGTTATAAAGTTTTCCAGTTTTGGAATGTTTGGATTGTTTAATATTTGAATTAATATTTTGCAAAAGAAAAATAGAAAAAAAATGTAGTCCTACTTTTCCACAACACAGTCAGTACTTTTGATAATATAGTATGGCATGCTATATTAATTTTACAACATTAATGGTGAAGAAATACATAAATATTCCGAAAATAAGCCGGGTACATAATATTTACAAACAATGTAAAATTAAATGTTTTGTAAAAGTTTTAGGTAAATTTGGATAACATGAAAAATAATGTGAAACATTAAACACAATAGTGCTGCAAAATAAAGATACAGATACAATAAAGATACAAAGCATAATGCTTAGTTCACTGATTCAGAACATTTTGTTCCGAACAATTTTGTTAAAAGAGAATTCGTATGATTGCGATTCATTGCTTTAGAACATTGTGTTCCGAAAAAAAAAATTTAAACAGCAGACATTAACATTTGAATTTGATTTGAATTAATTTTAAAATTTTTGTTTATTTCAATCTCAATATATCAAATCATTGTTATTGAAATAAATAAAATTAAAGAAAAAAAAATATTTTTATGAATTGTTTTTTTTTTTTTTTTTTTTATGCTTTGTAAATTGTAATGTGAGAAATGTCAAAAAAATTAAAAATGACAGCAAAAAAAAAATTGTTCCGAACACAAAGTTAAAGTTAAATCAACTTTTGTTACAAAGAGAAAAAAATTTTCCGAACATTTTTGAAAATTGAGAGAATTCAAATTTTCATACAAAAAATATGCGCGCGCATGGGTTCGGAACATTCGTTCGGAATCAGTGAATCAGGCATAAGAGACAACAAAGATATAGATACAAAATTAAACAGCTACTACTTTACAGGATACAAGCTATGTTTTCCTGAACGATAATACAATAAAGATACACATACAAAATTAAACAGTTACAGGATACAAGCTGTGTCTTCCTCAACGAAAACCAATTGCCCAACAAGATACACAAAAATTCTAACAATTAATACAAACAATTTTTAATTTTCAAATTAAAATATAAAAAATATTACTATGTAATTCATAGATATTTATAAAATATAATTAAAATACATGATTTAATATAATCAAATTATTAATTTATTATTATCAAATTAGACATGATTTTATTTTGATTATATAAATAAAAACTAAAAAATAATTTACAATTTTTAAATTCCAATAACAAAACTCGAGCATAAAAAACCAAAAGAAAATTCATACAATATCTGTTAAAGACAGTAGATACCAAAATCAGACCGCTACAAGATACAAATATTCAAATTTAATTTGATATTTGTATCTTGTAGCAAAATATAATTATTGTGCTTGTTTGGGTTTAAATTCACTTCGTGAATAATTTTTTCCAGCTGTCTAATTTTGTAAAAAGTGAGTATTTTAACAACACTCAATAATAATATGTTGTGTAGTATGTAAAACAATATTTTCCCACTGAATATTTTATTAATACTGTGTTTTAACTACCATCATACAATGTCGTATGTTCATCATATTACCAGAGACTATAGTCATACAATTAGACTCTATAGTCCCACATATTACTTAAAGCTTACGGTATATTAATAATTTTGTGAACACATCAAGCAATAACCGTTTATATCTGAAATTACTATTTAGAGTAAATTCAATAAACTTTGATTTGATTTTTTTAAAAAAACTTTGATAATAATCAAGCAAGTTTATATCGAAATAAGCTTTTGCAGCTTGATAGGGTATAATTTAACAAAGCGTATTAAGCGTATATAATTTGAAATAAAACCTTAGTTTAGGTTTTAAATCTATCAAAGGATTCATCTCCTGTTTGCTTAATTTAAATAAAGCGATTATTGCATATCCAGATCGATTCTATTATAACAAAATGTTTAGACTATTGTTTTTCATCTTAGCCCTGATTCAAATAACGATATAGAAATACCAAATTTTACTACCATATAGTATGTATTTGATATAAGGAAATGCTTAGTATATTTATTTAATTTTTGTCTTAACTCGACTCAAGCAATAATCTTGTTTGTGGTGGCCACAGAATTTTAATTTGTATGGAGTCCGTGTAAATCAATACAATACGTAGCTAGATTCAAGAAAATTAATTGTAAAACTGTCTAATTGTAAACTACATACATAATATTGATTAATTTCCATGAAATTAAACTATTTATGTTCAAACTTGATTTTATCTATATAAAATACAATAGATTTACCATATAATAAAATAAATCATTATACAAAATAAATTTATATAAATATATTATTATTTGTGTTAACAAATTTAATCTGTAAATTAAAACAAGTACGGTACAAATATCTAAACCCCATTTCAAAATCGATTTTCATTATTATTCTTTTAAATAATAGATATTTGAAAAGAGACGTGGGGAGTATAAAAATGTTTTCAAATTCGATTTTTTAATTTAAAATGTATAGTACTGATTTTAACATACAAAAATTTTATTTTATCAAATTGACAATAACCAGAATTTATATTTAATTTTTTTTTTTTTTTTTATAAAATTATTACTAGGTTTGAAGTTGTTGTTTAAGCTATTTCAATTAAAAACATAAAGTCCACGATAAATTCAAATAATAGAAAACAATTTATAACGACATATCTAGTACGATTTCTTATCAAACTTCCTCGAATTTACTAGTAGTAGGATCATAATTATTCATGTAAACAAAACTGATATAAATGATTTCATTATATTACACATGTGAAATTATATTATATTATTATTTATCAATTTTTATTATTTCATTAATTTACTCATGCATGTATACATGTAATAGATTATTTTTAAGTAAATTAGAGTAATAAATATATGTGATAGTTTTCTTCTTAATATGAAAAGCCAAAACGATAGACTACAATAATGTCAATAACATTGACTGGAACAACAATACCTGCTATAACAATTTATGTGTTTTTAAATAACTAACTTCCTGCACAAATTGATGATTCCAACGAGATATGAACATATATTCTTCTGATCAAATCCGGGTCACCATAATATCACACCTATTTCGATAACCTATGCCCTATACTTCTCTACCGTATTCATTACTTCACTTAAATATTTAAATGTTTAATAATATTAAATTGAAATCGATTTACATCAGTAGCTGTGATGCCCTACATTAAACTATCAATATTTAATGTTCAAGAAAAATTTATTTTCTATTCTTATTTTATGATACATACTTGTAATACACTAATAATTTTTCGATTAAATACAATCATTGAGTAAAAATACTTTACAAAAACATTTCATAATATGTACAACATTTTTAGATCCATTCTTAATCAAAAATACAACTAAAATGTCCACAAATATTACTTTCTAATAAAAATAATATTAAAAATTAATAAAATTTTCTATAAAATTAAAAATATTTAAACAACATTTTCTTTTTCATGTTTCAAATTAGATATTCCTATTTTGTACAAATACTTAATAATAAATTTTTAATTCAACTATATTGAGGTAATATTTTAAGCTATACATTTTTTTTTTTTTATTATGAATTCAATTGATTTCATTTCATAACAGTTGTCGTTGTTGTTCTATAAGTTTTGGAAATAAATGTTTATTTCAATTTGTCCACAGGATTAAGTACAATAATAATATATTTTATTAAAATGCGATCAACCAAATTGAAAAATAAAAAACTTTTAAATAAATAAATTAAATTTCAATCTCAATTCAATCAAAATGTATATATAGATTTTATTTGTATTGTTTTTTTAGATACACCGGAAATAGTTTTTAACCACAAATATATAATAATGAAATTCAATTTATAAAATAACATAAGTATACACAATATAATAATATGAATATAATGTAAATTTAATGTCCTCGTTTTATATAATATAATAATTGTAAAATATATAATTATTAAATATAGAACTATAAAATTAATAATAGAAAATATCAATTTTTTTAATAATATAATTTTGTTATTTAAATCTAAATTTACTGTTAATATGACATTAAAATATAATTAAAATATATCCTTTGCAATGTAATCTAAAATAAATTAATTTTATTAGTTTTATTAATTGTGAACTTCTTATTTTATACTATAGTAAATATTAAATTTTATTATTTTAAGTATAGGAATTGTTATTACCCTATATGTACTTTAAATGTCACCTATTTAATAATATTTATAATAATTTAATTATTTAATTATTATTTTCCAATAATATTATTAGCAAAAGTAAATAAAAATAATTTGGATTAAAATTTAATTAAATATTTAATTAAATTCAATAAATTCATTTTATATATATATATATAATTAATATTATCAAGGGAATAAATTGATAAATCAGGACTATTTAGGATGTATATAGTAAACAATTTAATGAAAATGGAACAAAAAAAAAAGGAAATATTTTAAATTTCACACAGTATACTCCGAATATACTATAGAGAGGAGTACAATGTAGGATCTATTGCGTTGCAGTGTAGTATTTATTCTATTTCTAAATTAAATGTGAATTATTATATATCATATTTTGTTACTGTTATGATGGTAACTGATGATTTTTTTAATATTCAGACCACAAGTGGGTTGTAATATATTCTATTTTACAAGCTTAGTCGATTATAGGAGTATGAACAATTCATATTTTAATATAGTTTAAAAAAATAATAAGCATTTTGTTTGATAAACAAATCGAATATAGAAGCAATTTCGTACCGATTAGTATTTATGAATAATTTATATGTAAGTAGTTAAAATTGAAAATTCTATTTTCGCTTTTTGCTTTTATTTAAATTCATATTTATTATTATTATTATTCCTTATTTTCTTTATTATATAACTTTCATATAATTCATATGATTTAATTGATTAACTTAAAAATTGTAATAACCAAAAACTTGTATCTAATAAATAAATTATTAAGGACCTCATTTAGCTGATATAATAAATAGCTATTACCTATTTCGTCTCATTTCTATTTATTAAACTATTAACATTAAAGTTTTCTATGCAATTAATAATTTAAGTTTCAATTATAGATTTTGACCTTGTAGGACAACATATTTTTGGTAATATAGTTTTGTATTTTCTACAGTGAAAATAATATTGATATATGACAAGTTCATTATAAGGAATTAGTTTGAAGTGTGAATAATTTATTATTGTTTCATACCTATATAAGTGTATAAAAAGGGTAACAACATTACCTATCTATCGCTGCCACAATACTACAGCTCAAGCTTCAATTCTAAATTAATTTGCAATTCTAAGATAATAAAATTAATTTAAGCTTTTGAAAATCCTAAAATCTCTTCAATAATATCGATTGGTGGCTGACATTACGTTTATCAACCAAATTATTGTTGGGAATAGCCTGGCACCTAGCATTAAGGATTTAATACCTTTTAGAGATAATCTATTTAATTTAGCTTACCACAGTACTGACTATGGTAAATTTTGAACCTTTGTCTATAGAATGTTACGTGAATCTAATTCGAGAGCAGCTTTTTTTTATATTAACCTTAGTAAAAGAAGCTTAAAATTAAAGTTGTATAATCGATTAATAGTAATTGTAATTGATATTTGGTTTTTATAAAAGCTTATTTTTAGCGTTAGAGTAAAATTTTTGTATAATAGTGAAAAAAGTCGAATATTTTAGAATAGTGAAAAAAGTCGATATTTGGTATTTTTCTACTTTATTTTTGCATTTGAATTTATTTTTACTAAGTATTTTGAACATTTTATTAAGTACAGCTATTGATTTTTATCTCTTACTAACACTAAATGATAATTTCACTGTTTAGCAACATGATGCGAGCTTTCGTCTATAATATATAAATGTCTGTTTTGCTTGCTCTAAGCACACTGAACCAAAAAGGTACGTAAATACAATAAAAAAATTCGTTGAAACAATTAAAAATTTATTAATATTTGTCCGATAAACTTGTTCATTGAGCCAATGAATAGCTATTTATTAATTTAATAACCTTATCGTTAATACAATGAACAATTATTAAATGTGTTTATTAAAATAAATTTTTGTTTTAATAAACATGTTTGTTGAAATAATAAAACATTTTAATAAATCTTTTTATTAATTTAATAACATAAATTTTTGTTCAAATATTTCATTGAAAATTTCATTTCATTTTGTCGGCATTTTGTCGGTTGTGTTTTCCACTTCTATCCTTTATTTGATCGTTGTCCCCGCTCTCTGAACTCTCCTCCTACTTCCCACTCCACCACTTATCCCTTCCTCCGCCACTTATCACTTCTTTAAATAAAAATACAATGTTTTTTCACTTTTTGTGTATTTTTATTTTAATTATTTGAATTTTATATTTTTAAACAATTTTTATTTTATAATAAATTTTTGTTGATCATTAATTTTAAATATGAAATGATTGTTTATTCATTTTTTAAATTATATGCTTAAGTAATTTATAACATTTTATTTAATTATTATTTTCTTTACTTGTTATATTTATTTTTGATTTTTCGTTTATATTTTTACAATAAATTTACTTCTTAATTATTGTAAATAATTTTTTTTATGTATCGTTTAACACTATTTTTTGAATAAAAATTTCACTAACTATTCTCTTTTTTGCACATTTGATTTTTAATTTTGATTTGTTATATTTTATTTTGGAATTTCATTTTATATTTGGGTATTATAGAACCATCTAATTATTTTAAGTTTTTTTATATTTATTTTTATATAATTCTTTGTAATTTTGCTTTCTTATATTTAAGACTACATTGGAATTGACCGAAAAGAAAATAAAGAGTTGTAAGCCTTTAAGAAAAAGATAAGTTTAAAATTACGTAAATTTATAAAACCCTATAATTATAAATTCATTTTTACACTGAAAAATTCTGTTAAAATAGGAGCACACAAATTACAAATAACACGCGTCGCGTCATTAAGTAAACAAAAAAATTATTAGTTTTAATAAACTAGTTCGTTGAAATAAAGAAACAATTCTGAATTTTAAAATGAGTTCGTTGAAATAAAGAAACATTTTATATTTTGTTGATATTATGCAAGTAACAAATATAAAAGTATACATACATATTAATGAACGCATTGCTAATCAAAGAAGAAATTATTAATTTTAACAAACGAATTTGTTAAAACAACGAACACTGTTATTAATCTATTTATTTATTTATTTTAACAGTTGATCCTACAGATAAATCTGTAGGCCAACTTTATAGGTCCTTTTCCCTTTCGAAATGTGGGCCTTTTTTTATTAAATTGTATTAATTATTTGGTATATATTTTTGTATATTACATATTTATATTATTATTTTTTTATTAGTTATATTATATCTTTATTAATTATTAAATTATATTTGAGCCGATGTGGTTGTATTGAAAATTACTTTTTTCAGTAATTTTCACCATTTGAAAAATTTTTCGGTTCTCACGGGGTTTGAACCCGTGCTCCTTCGGTCGTTACATTACTACACTCGAGTGTTTTACCACTCGGCTACCGAGGCCACTGTTATTAATCTAATTTTAATGAAATTGTTCGTACTATTAATCAATTAGTTGTTCAATTATTGTAATAAAAACTGCATATTTGTGTCAATAAATCCTAATTCGTTGAATCAATAAACAGTTTATTAAGACAAAAAATAAGATGTGTTATATTTTCGTAATATTAATGAATAATTAATTGAGCCAACAAAAAATATGTTAATAATCGCTGTTCATTGATATTACGAACAATTTTTTTTTCAGTGTGCAATATTTGATAGAATATAATAAATGGGGAGGTACGAATAGATCTTAAGAGGTCGCCTTTTCGGAGAACTCTCCTACAAAAAACAAAAAAATAACATACTAGACCACTTGTGAGCCTCATAATGATTCATTACAATACAAACTAGATCATTTCGTATTTCACGAGCAACCCTTTAACTTCGACAATTCTAAATAAATTTTAAAATAGGTATCTTTAAGATATCTCCAAGATTATTAAACGTGTATTTTTTCAACCGTTTTACCTTTGATGTTCTCATAATTTCAAAATCTGCCACGAAAAGTGGTCTCTATCGTGTTAATTAATAAAGTCTTGAAAAATAACAAAAAAAAAATTTAAATTTTATCAAATTTAATAAAAACAAATTGATAAGAATTTAAAAGGGTTATAGTTTTCTTTTTTAGAGGAAATATTTTGTCCACGTCGGTAGAAAGCAAATTTGTTGTATAGTGAATTTCACAATTATTTAGACAGACAGATTGCATATTATAGGTAATGCATATTTGGTTCAATATCTGATTAAATTGATGTTATTGGTTGATTTAAAGGGTGAATACATACACTTGTTAATCAGACTTAGGCTTTTTGTCCATTGTACATCCAATAACTAAAGTAATTCTATTACTTTGGTTGATGTGTTAGCTTGTTCGAGTGGGTTGTCAGATTTGATTAGCACACAATCACTGAGAAGTATATATTCTTTTGTTTAAATAGTGAATGGTATAAGCTTTCTAGAAATGTATATACCTAGAAAATAATTTTTCTACCATTCAAATTGTGACGTAAAGTAGTAAAAAACCCATTTTATCTGTGCTGTGTTTTTAAGATATCAAAATATTTTTCATTTGTATGATCAGTCGTACTCTATCTCATCTATATGGTAGATATCCCAATGACCCCAGATGTGAAAGTATAGCAACCTTTGCTGATGATACAGTGATCGATCAATTTTAGGCCTGAAATCTCTTACAATGGGACCACAATCATATTCAAAGTATGCTTCACAGTTGTCAAAAAGATTGTTTCAATTTCATTAACAAAAATAATTTACTAATAAACCATTTCATAATTTAATGAACAATTTTATTAACAAAAACAAAAGTTAATGAAATAAGGCAACCCAAGTAAAATTTGTACTGAGGAAAGGAAACTGTCCTCCAGTAATTTTGAATAGTATAGTCATACCACTAGAGTATTTTGTCAAATACCTGGGGATTCATTTTGGTAGATGTTTAACATGGAAGAAGTACATAATTATATAAACTCACTCAATTCGGTCTATTTTGTGGTCTATTGGTTGTTTTAAATCTAGTTTTTTTTAAATCTAGTTTTTTTTAAATTTAATTTTTTTATTTAAAATTCAGTGTTTTGAGATTTTGATTCATTTTTGATTTACTTTATAGTCAAAGCGGATATTCAACTTTGACTGTACACACAATAAAACGAAAATTGCAAAATGTTTCAAAAATCGTTAAAGAAATTGAAATAGAAAATATTACATTTTTAGCAATGGCGAGACTTATTCAAAAGTGCGGTTTTTTTGTAATTATATTATTCTTGTTGAAAGTACATTTTAATAAACAGGATTTTGTAAAAACATGATTACAATAGACAGATTGATCATTACGCTCCCCAAATCGAGCAGAATATCTTTACGAATGATGTACAATGTAGTACATACTAACTATATAACGGTATGAAGGTTAAGATACCTTTTTACATGGAGTCAGAGCTTCCCCATATTTCGATAACCTTGTAAATATTTTAATGATATTAAATTAATTTTATATAATAATAATAGAAAAAATAAACCATTTTAATTTTCTAATTGTCACCCTATATTTATGATAAATTCATAAAATGACAAAAATTTTTTTCAAAATGTTTCAAAATGTTTTCTATTTAATTTCCACCTTCTAAATATGTAATATAAATAGTATAAAACTTCGTTATATAGAATATGAATGTTAAAAATTCAAAATTAATTATTTATGTATTCGTTTAATATAACAATGTAATAATAATTGTGTATTCTATTTATAAATATAATGAATGGTATTGTGTCAAATGATTGACATGAAAATTATAATAAATATTTTGTCTTGGTTTTTAGTAGGATCAGTTTTGAAAATACAACACATATAAATGTAGTAATAATAATGAATAAATTATTTACAATATAGATTTTAATTTGTATAAGTACTTTGATGGGTGTACTATTAAAGGAAGAGAAACTATATAATAACTATTTTATATTTTTGTAATTATATTATCCTTGTTAAATTTTTTAATTTATATTTTGATCTATAAATGATATTTATGTGTCACAGGGTCTGCCAAAAAATAAAGTATCTTAACAATAATTGACTTGAAAATTAATTTCTAAATTTTATTTAGGTATATTTGAATAATTAATGAAATTACATTTTTTTATTATATATGTAGGTATTGTATTATTTGATTCGAGTATACAAATTTTGATATTTTCAAAATCGAAATTTGTTTCCGATCATTAAAATTTACAAAAAAAAAGTCAATTGTCATATTCAACTAGCTTTAATTGTGATTGAGTAACCGTTTAAGTGGATTAAAGTCCCGCAGTATTGTAAAAGCACTAAATTTTACAAAAAAAAAAAAAATCATTGGTTGGTCATATTTAACTATAGTTTTAATAATTGTGATCTGGCGTAAGCGTTTGCAGTGGGTTAGAATTCAATAGTATTCTATAGAGGCTGCCAAATCCGGTCAAGTTCAGCTTCTGTTTATATTTCGATGTTTTTAAGAATTTTCTACTTTGTATTACAATATCTCTATAACGGTAGCACCAATCATCATCAAATAACTGTTAAAATATGCTCCAGACCGTTATCTTTCTAGAATATATATATATATATATTTTTTACTTCCTTTATTATTTACAATCTGTATTTTCATTTCTATACAACAAGCAAATATTTATGATGAAAATAGGACTTGAAGCAGTCTATCCAGTGATAAGCTACACTAATTTACAAAATCTAATCTCTAGTTTATATTACAGTTAATTTAGTTAATTATTTATTTTAGCAGAATATATAACCGAATATATATATATACCTAATGGATCAATAGACATAACGTTTTTTATACAAAAACATCAATACAACAAGGATACTTTCAAATGTCCTTTTCGTCCTTAAAGGATAAGATGCACCCTTAAAGATATATATTTTTGGAAAGCTAGCAATTCCAGCTATTTTTATGATATGGCCATTAGGTTCTACACCGATACAACATCTCCCTCAGAATCCACATTGAATTTTTTTTTTCAGTGAGATCTAGAACTAGACATTTGGTAAATATTCGAGATTAGCAGGGCGATGAGTAAGTTGAATATGGTTTTAGGCTTCACAAAAACATTTCTAGAATCTAACACTAACTATCAAAAATCAGCAATAGTTGAATTCAGAAGACAAACACCGGCTCATGAATAGATATAGTCTTCAAAAATGAATGTATATCAAAATATGTACGTATGCCTTGTATTACATCAAATATAGGTGCAATTATTAATCATGAAGGGCTCAATGAAAAATTTTTATGTCATAGAAAGTTGATATCATACAAATTTCTATTTTGATTAGTGATTTGAAATTAAGTTTGCTTAAATTAATTGCTGTTAAAGTTTTCATCGCTTCTGTGGGGGTTCTGGGTTATAAATAACAACATTGTTTAGATTCGTAAGTTATTTTAACGATTGTAATTGGGGGTAATTTCATTTATATAATTTATTTTTGTCCATATTGGATATTGTGTATTCATCTAATATCCTCAATCTGTCTATTTTCCCCACTCCGACTACTCACTCTGAGCAAAAATATTTCAACGGATCCGTTAAGTTCCGAAAATTGAAATAACAGTAGAAGAAGATGAATATTTATTCATTATTATAAATTATATCTTCCAAAGCGTTAAAGTATTATACCTTTAGCTCTTACGTCCCGATTGATTGCGATAAAAATAAAATAGAAAGAAAGTATGAGACAGATTGGTTTGAATAAATTTCTTAATCTGTTTTACTGATTTTTGGGTTTTGCACGAGCTTGGAATTGGCACTTGTGGTTCTTCTTGTTTTAAGTTGGAATTGTTTAAGAGAAGGAAGCAGTGCTGTGCATGTGTCTACATTTACGAAGTATATAAAAACAAGAAAAGTGATACAACTGTATGTTGATGACCAAGAGAAAGCGGAAATAATTTAGGGCACCAATTAAACGAATAGGACGATTTTGAACGCAGTTAAGGGAAATGCCAATATATTATCCTTATTAAAATTTTTACTTTATATTTTTTAAGATATTAATTGATAAATTCGAAAATACAGTTTTACATCGAATTTAGATAGCAAAAACACTTGCCAGCTCTTTTCGTGATATCACAAAAAAATAACCTTTCCAAATATTTGTTTTGATTTACGCGCATACTTAAATATGAACATTTTAAGTGTCTATCTGTGTTTTATAATAAAGTGAAATATTGGGAACAGAGATAAGATTTCAATTCTAAAACTGTTAAAATCTAAGCTAAAGTAAGAATATGTTTTATATTAAATATGCTATATGACTGATGCATGTGATGGTGTAATGGATCTTTAGATGATGGTTTCATAACCAAAATCGATTAAAATATTTAATAAAATTAGTGAAACATATACCTACAATTTTTAATCGTTATTTTTAAAGTACATACATTTTCATATATTCGTATTCATATATACATTATAAAAATGTACAGCTAACAATATTAACTACCACAGTTACAAGAACAACAATAAAGTAAGAATAATAAAGAGTTTAAACTATACAATTCAAAAATTAATATTTTGATCCATCCATGATAGATTGAGACTTCTGGCTGAATTTATTACTAATCCCGCCTATGATATACAAAATATAGAATATACATTTATACGATTCTCCTATTTAATTTCATAACGTTACACTGTATAAATAATTGATTAGACAGAAATTCTCTAAAGTGGCAATTACATTAATCATAGGGAAGTATAAATGAAAATTTTAGTTTATTTACTAAATCTATATATACATACATATTAGTATATAATATTATATTATGTAAGTATATATAAACACATAATATAATATATATATTATATAATATACAAATTAGTTCATAAAGGATAAAATTTACCTACATCAAATATGCATGTGTACATTTAATTTTCATTCTAGTATTATTATAGAAAGGACTAACTAAAACAACAACAAAACAACAACAAAATAATAACAATAATAATAATAATAATAATAATAAAAAAAATAACCTTAATTATAAGTTGATTATAAGTTGTTCATTTAATTTATTGTTTACTCTGGAGGGATCTGAAAATCCCAATCGGAAGTAAGGATCCTCTCTAATTTTTTTTATGTTTTTTGTTTTGTAGTATATTTTTTTTTATTTATTTTTTATATAATTATTTAATTTCTACATTTTTATACTTTTTATTCATTTTGTTTTTCTTTAATTTTTTTTAATCTGTTTTTTTTTGTTTTTTGTTTTTTTTATAAATTTAAAACATTTTGGGGTCAACTAAAAATCCAGCTAAAAGAACAGAGAGAAAACAAAATAAAATAAAAACCAAAAAGAATAGAAATGAAAGAAAAATACGAATTGAAGAAATTGTTTAACAACATTTAAGAAACATAATTAGGTATAAACGTGTTCTTTGTGGGATTTTTGTTTTGTTTTATTTTGTTTTTTCTCTCTATTTTCCATTCTCTCTTTTTGGCATTTTAATGCCATTTTTTTCTTTAATCAAGTGATTCTTAAAATGTAAAAATTTTAAATAATTATAAAAAATTGATGAAAATATAAATCTGGTATGGTTATAAAACTGATTTTGGATAGAGGGTACGATTGATTATGTTTAAAGTATAAAAAAAACATAATTTATTGAGTAATAGGAGGTTAGGGGGATATTGGAATTGTGAAAAATTTGTTTTAACATTGCGGAGAGTTATTGTTACCAGTGTTTGCGTTATAAATTTAAATTGCTCAGTAAGGGCATAGGCGGGGGATTTCGAAACATTTGTTTTTTAGATTATGGACAGTTATTGTTACAAGTGTTTGAAGAATACTAAATTGCAAACAAAACTGCTGTCTTAAAGCTAAATTGTTTTTGATAAATTTGTTAACTTGAAAAATAGTAGTATTAGTCTTTCATAGTCTATAGCGTTTGACTATGGGATGAACAGCTTAAATCCATTTGAATACACAACTTTGAATACACGATTACATACAATATTTAGGATTTTTATGATATATATACTAATTTTAAAAGTGGAAAAGTGTATCTATAAGGATTTTTTAATTTTTTCAATTGTTAAAATATATTTCGGGAAATTAACTTAATGTTTCGGGTCAAATATTTTATAAATATTTAGAAGAGCTCTACATTAAAAATGGTAATATCTTACATATATATTAATTTTGTTTTGCTGTCTGAAGCTTTAGTTACAAAATTTTATGCATGTACAATTCGTAGGCACCAAATCCTCTATACAAATAATCCTCTATTCAAAATAATCGTTTTCATATACGTTATAAAAATGTACAGCTAAAAATATTAATTACCACAGTTACAACAACAATAATAATGAAAAAACAGTTAATTATGAATGAAAGAATGATAATTGAGAGAATAAATCAGTTTTTTTTTTTTTAAATGGATTATGGAAGTAGGTGTAGGTAAATTGTAGTGAGAAATATTGATGTATTATGATAAGAGAGATGATACATATTTACTTTACATTGTTGTTGGTGTTTTGAGTTAATAATTAAATTAGTAAGTTGTGAGTCGTATTGCATATAAATAAGAGATGCTGGCTTGATAAATCATGATGTGGTGATAAATAAATTTATAAATAAAAAATTAAGAGATGAGCACAAATCACTGTTTACAGTTTCTATCTATCTTTACGTTTAATAATAAAATAGTACAATACCCTCCTTCTAAAAATTAATTAAAGGTCTTATTTAACAAACTGTAGGCTTCCCAATAAATAAAATTTCTTCTATAGCAAAGTTATAAATTTGTTTTATTATTGTTTTTACATAATTTAATTACTATTAAACATTCGTGTCTGAAGTATAATTTTTTTCACTGTTCTTCTTCCATCTAATTTCACTTAAAGTCAGTACCTACTACCCATATCAAATTTGTATTCTATAAATTCTCATTTTTTAGTAATATTATTTTATTTCAACATCTAAATTTCAAAATTGGATTATATGGGCCATATTTCATTATCAATTCATTTAACGGTTATATTCAAAGCTAATTGAGACATCTTGAACTTTTTAATGACATTATTTGGATTGCAGGTTCTCGATTCGTGGGTGTTAATATAATTAATTACCATAGTTGCCCCAATTTGATTAGTACATATAATCTCTACAATATGGCGGTGTATACATTTTTAAACTGCACCAAAACTTTACTATATAAGCATTGGCATCATACTAGTATCTATGTATACATATATATATATATATATATAATACATATGTATATATATATATATATATATATATATATATATATATATATATATATATATATATATATATATATATATATTTAATATTTACAATCTGAATTTCAAACAACAATAAGTTAAATAATTTTGCGTACTATACTGGCTTGAAGAAAATTATTCAACAATTTCTATCTCTTATAGACTGTATTCCAAATTTTCCAGTTTTCTTGGATGTATTTTTGATTTATTTCTGTATTTTGTATTATTACCATTTCTTCAATATTTAAATTACATAAAAAAATAAAAACAATAACAACAATTATTATTGACCTTAGCTAATCGGTTTCGATCTGTATCGCTATCTGGAAAAAATCGGCTAGTCGTTGTGAATTAAATAATTTGTCACAAGCCCCACACCATCGACAACCACTCCTAGTACTTTGTTTTGAAATCTATGAATTATGTCAATGTTAAATTTAATTACAGCTACCTCATAGTTAGTTGAATTCTGTTTCACTATATATTTATATATTATAATATTGACACCCTTTTCAACATAAAAACATAGTAATTTATAAAGTCTTCCAACAAAAAGTTTAATTTCATACGTGGTAGAAAAAAATTAGTAAACATTTAACTATATTTTTTTTTATAATAAAAACCCAATCTTTAATAAACTCGTTTAGTCTACTTTCTAAATTATTTAATATCCTGATTTTTAAATTAAATCAAAGAAAAAAGTTTGAGAGTTACTATGTTCAGCGAACCAATAAGACCACCCAACAAAATTCACTTTAGAAACAAACACCAAAAAAACAAAAAAAAAAAAAAAACGAAAAAACAAAGAAAGTGGAAAAAACTTTTAATTTAAGGGGGTAAAGTTTAACCCAAAACAGATTTACTGGGATTTGACTAAAATAAAATCTGTAAAGTAAAATGTAGAAAAAGATTGAAAGAAAACAAAATTGTAAAAAAAAAAAATCATAACATAAAAATAAAAAAATAAAATAAAAAAAAAAAAGAATTTGTTTTTTTTTTTTTTCTTTTATAAACCATCCTTGAAGGGAAGATTATATTTTTTTGATGACTTTCGAAAAATAAAAATTCCTTGGACATTTAAAATCAAAATAACAACAAACAAAATTAAAAAAAAAAAAAAATGATTATCGTAAAAAAGTTAAAGTGTACAATGACAAAAAAATAAAACATAAATTGAAAATTTTGTTTCACATTTTAAAATGTAGATGGCTGAATGTTGAATAAAAAACAAACTAGAATAAATTGAATTTTGAAATATATGACTTCAGGTGCTAATAGGTTCGATCAAATTTCCATAATTAATTTTATGACTTTTCTTATTGGATATAATTCTATCTCATTTGATCTCATGCATCTATAGCAGAGTCTTAAACCAATTTTCTGTATCAATTAAAGACTACTTTGGATATTTTATCTTATTTGATCTCATGCATCTATATGGCGTATCTTAAAAATATTTTCTATATTAATTAAAGACTATTTTTGATATTCTATCTTATTTGATTTCTCAATAGGGTATCTTAAACTTGTTTTATACATCATTGATCTCATGTATCTTTATAGCGTATCTTAAAGATATTTTCTATATCAATCGAAAACTATTTTTGATATTCTATCTTATTTGATCTCTCAATAGGGTATCTTAAACTTGTTTTCCATATCAGTCAAAGACTATTTTTGATATTTTATCTTATTTGATCTCATGTATCTTTATAGCGTATCTTAAAGATATTTTCTATATCAATCAAAGACTATTTTTGATATTCTATCTTATTTGATCTCTCAATAGGGTATCTTAAACCTGTTTTCTATATCAGTCAAAGACTATTTTTGATATTTTATCTTATTTGATCTCATGTATCTATATAGCGTATCTTAAAGATATTTTCTATATCAATCAAAGACTATTTTTGATATTCTATCTTATTTGATCTCTAAATAAGGTATCTTAAACCTGTTTTCTATATCAGTCAAAGACTATTTTTGATATTTTATCTTATTTGATCTCATGTATGTTTATAGCGTATCTTAAAGATATTTTCTATATCAATCAAAGACTATTTTGGATATTCTATCTTATTTGATTTCTCAATAGGGTATCTTAAACCTGTTTTCTACATCATTGATCTCATGTATCTTTATAGCGTATCTTAAAGATATTTTCTATATCAATTAAAGACTATTTTTGATATTCTATCTTATTTGATCTCTCAATAGGGTATCTTAAACTTGTTTTCCATATCAGTCAAAGACTATTTTTGATATTTTATCTTATTTGATCTCATGTATCTTTATAGCGTATCTTAAAGATATTTTCTATATCAATCAAAGACTATTTTTGATATTCTATCTTATTTGATCTCTCAATAGGGTATCTTAAACCTGTTTTCTATATCAGTCAAAGACTATTTTTGATATTTTATCTTATTTGATCTCATGTATCTATATAGCGTATCTTAAAGATATTTTCTATATCAATCAAAGACTATTTTTGATATTCTATCTTATTTGATTTCTCAATAGGGTATCTTAAACCTGTTTTCTACATCATTGATCTCATGTATCTTTATAGCGTATCTTAAAGATATTTTCTATATCAATTAAAGACTATTTTTGATATTCTATCTTATTTGATCTCTCAATAGGGTATCTTAAACCTGTTTTCTATATCAGTCAAAGACTATTTTTGATATTTTATCTTATTTGATCTCATGTATCTATATAGCGTATCTTAAAGATATTTTCTATATCAATCAAAGACTATTTTTGATATTCTATCTTATTTGATTTCTCAATAGGGTATCTTAAACCTGTTTTCTACATCAGTAAAAGACTATTTTTGATATTTTATCTTATTTGATCTCATGTATCTTTATAGCGTATCTTAAAGATATTTTCTATATCAATCAAAGACTATTTTTGATATTCTATCTTATTTGATTTCTCAATAGGGTATCTTAAACCTGTTTTCTATATCAGTCAAAGACTATTTTTGATATTTTATCTTATTTGATCTCATGTATCTATATGGCGTATTTTAAAGATATTTTCTATATTAATTAAAAAATATTTTTGATATTCTATCTCAGGCGATCTCATGAATCGAGGGTGTATTCTAAATCTTTATTTTAGTATTCAATTTTCAAACAAAAAATGTTGTAAAACATTTTTGGGTCCTAAAATCTATCAGAATACACGTAAAGATAAATCTAATTTGTAATTTGAAATTTTAATGAAATTTAATGAATTTTTGATTTAATTAATTAAAAAAAAATTTTTTTTTTTGGTACAGTCATTTCAAGGATATTAAATTTTTTCATTACTGTAAGTGTAATTTAATTTCAATCAGTCTCACAGTAATTTACGTTTTCAATTTGAAAATTGTTCTCATCAAATGCCTTGATGAAAATGTATTAGATAGAATTCAATAGCTCAAAAAAATCGTACATGTACGTTTTAATGAAGCTCCCTGTTATTAATTTACTCCATGTTCGAATATAATTTCTAAGTATATGGCATTTTCATAAAAAAAAAAACAAAAAAAAAATCCTAATTGATTTTCTCAAATTAAAGTTTGATGTATTTTTAAAATTGAAAATTTTCCATTTATATATATATGTATATATATATATGTATATGGTTTTATGTTAAGTTCCTAATTTAAATATCATAATTTATTTTTCTAGGTGAATGTTTGTTTTTCGTTAAAAAAAAAAATAAAAAAAAAATTGTTTTTCTAGTCAACTTTAGGTGTATTAATTTTTGAAAGAGTAAAGTCAAAAAAGTTTTAAAAAAGTTTTTTTTTTTTTTTTTTTTTGTGCTTTTTGAGTATGAAAATAAAATGGCCGGAAGTGGTATTTTAAAATAAACTTTAAAAATTTTAATGTTTGCATAAAAGTTACACACACATACTACGTCGTAAACACATATATATATAAATATTAATTGAAGTTCAGATTTTATTTAAATTTATTTCCGTTAAAAGTTTTTATTTTATTTTTTTTTTTTTTTTTTTTTATTTTTTTTTCTACTTATTTAATTTGAGAATTTGTAATTAAAAATTAATGCATTTGAATAATAATTTAGTTTTAAAGTTAGGTGAAAAATTTTTTTTTGGAAATTTGTTTGTAAAAAAGGTAAATAATTAATAATATTATAAAAAAAAAATGTATATCAGGTCATGATTGTTTTATATTATTTTTATTTGTTTATATTTTGGGGTAAGTTTTTATTTTTTTCATTTTTTTTTTTTGTTTTAAAAAGTTTTGCTTTTATTTTAAACGCATTCAAAAAACTTTTATAATATGATTAATAATTAATTTAAATTACACATATTTATATTTATATTTTAATTCTGTTATTTTTTAGTGTAGAAAATGATCAATAGTTTTTGATGGGGTAAAATTTATTTGAAAAAAAGGGAATTTAAAGTGAAGAAAAAAACAAAGAAAATCCGATTTCCCTCAAGATCGAATATAGAATTGCAATTACAACTGGAATTCTATGGCAAACTAATAGTTCGAATTAATCTTTTTCAGCATCACGAAATTATCGTTGGGAAGTAGTGGTTAACGACAGTACGTCAACACCCTTAGACTAATAAGGTACGCTATGATCAAATTATCGATAACAAATAAAGAGTGAACGGATATAAATTTACACATTAGAAACTGAAATAGTTTTGTGGAAGATGATCTAGAAAGAAATATTTAAATTTGAAAGATCGGAAGCAACAATACCACATAGAAAAATTTCTATCCTTGAAACAAAATAAATGATTATTTCTCGATATTCTATCAGAGGTAGATTAAATCGCAGCTATAAATTAGTCGGAACCACTAATAAAGTTACTTGTATGAAATATCGATATTTGTAAAATCAAAATTGATTTAGGTCTATTAGTGAAAGGAAATTGGACTTTTGATTGCAAAATGTATGCTATATTAGATGTAAATTACTACATTGTGTATTTGGTTAACTGTGCTCGGCAGAGAATATTTTCAAAATCATGACTAGAGGCATGAAAATGTATTAGTTCAGTTCAACAGGCATAATATATTGATATAAATATAATATTATCTATTAAGTATGTAAATTTTTGTATATATATAACATTTATTATTATTTTACTTTTATATTTCTATATGTTTTATTTTTATTAATTAATTTTTTAGTTTTATTTTTATTGATTTAGTAATTTAATCTAATTATAAAGTTTAAACATTTTTCTTTTGTTATTTACTTTGTTTTTTTTTCTTTTTCTGTGTTTTATGTTTTAATTTGTTTAGTTTTAAAAATTATTCATTTTAGTTGTTATATGCTTAAAAGACTAATCGCCTTATATGTAAATGATTAAATAAAATAAATAAAAAAATATAGCAGAACATAACATAACATAACATAACATAACATAACATTTTTTTTTATTTTATTGTTGAATATATACAAAACATTATATTATAAAAACTAAAATAGTTTCCTCGCCTAGTGTGGCATTGTGGAAAGTTAAATACCTGGCAATTCTTAAATAAATATAAACAATGGTACTTATATAATAATATAATTAAAACAAAAATAATAAAAAAAAAAATAAAAATTTCATTCATTTATTCATTAAAACAAAATTTGAGTATGAAAAAAAAAGCAAATCATTAAATGATTTTATAATACGTCTCTACTTTAAGAAATAGGATTCAATTAATAAGTTCAACAAAAGTGAAATAAGAATTATTTATATAAAAGACCAGAGAGCCATTTTGTATGTTTGTAACATTTTAAATTTTAAAAAATTTTTAAAAAAAAATATTTTTCCTTTCAATTATTTTTATAAGATTTTTGTATTTTTAAATTTGTTCCTTTCAATTAAATTGTGAAAAAAAAGAAAAATGTGGAAAATAAATTATTAATTTGTTTTAAAAGTTCCGTATCTTTTTACTCGGAACCCGTTTTTAAACGGGCTGACTTACTAGTAATACATAATAAAATAATAAAATATGTAAAGTAGAATAGTAAAATAAAGTAGAATAAATTATAAATTTCATAACATAACAGAACATAACATACCATAACATAACATAACATAACATAATGTAACATAATATAACATAACATAACATAACATAACATAACATAACATAACATAACATAACATAACATAACATAACATAACATAACATAACATAACATAACATAACATAACATAACATAACATAACATAACATAACATAACATAACATAACATAACATAACATAACATAACATAACATAACATAACATAACTTAACATAACGTAACGTAACATTACATACCATAACATAACCTAGCATAACATAACATAACATAACATAACATATATTTTACCCTAAACAGGTGATTTTACCCTAAAGTTACTGTCAAGAGTGTAAAAAAAAATCTGTCGAGTTGTTGTGTTCAAATAATTGTTTTGCTTATTATGAATATATTCATTAAAATACGATTTATATTTTCATTTCAATAAAATTAAGAACGCGAACTTTAAATGTTAAATGTTAAAATTCGATAAACGAATTAGGAAAACGAACAAAGAATGGTACTTTTCGTAAATGTCACCAATTTGACAATCATTTGTTGAAGACTTTTGCATTTGATGTTAGCCTCGTTGATCTTAGCAATTATTTGCATTTGTCTTTGACGTTTTTAAAAAATAATTTGACGATTGATTTTCAAAATTGTTTTTGGAAATTAAAGTTTGAACAGACATTTGAAAAAAATTAGTGGACTATATACAAATACATATATTAAATAATTTAAGCATTTATTGTTTTAAAATGAATATCATTATTAAAAACATTTTAATACAGCAAATTCGTGAAAAAGTAGTACATAGTCAGTAGTACATTAGTATAGTACGTATAGAAAAATTTTTACTTTCAGTGTAGTAGCAATAAAACTAATGGTTTGTTGCTTTGATTTCTGTAAAAAAATTTAACCTTTACTTAACCTTAACTTAAAAAAAGTTTTTTATTATTTTTTATTTAGTAAATATATATTTTAAGTATTGTGTTTTATTATAATATGAATAAATGAATTGAAAATCTAAAAAATATAGTTTTAGAATTTCTGACTGAAGCGTCAAAAACGTTTATGAATTTTTGATTTTGATTATAGTCGAATTTTTAACGTTTACAAAAAGTACAAATCACTTGTTTGACTTCTAAACAACCAAAAATTAAAATCTAATTCAAATGATGTGATGCTATTAGATCTCCCTTATATATATATATATATATATATAATTATTTCAAGAGTATACAAAAATATTTTAAAGAGTATGCAAACATATTTTTCTATTTTTATGCAACACCATCCTATCAATAAATTATTATTATCATATAACAAAACCATTTAATAATCCAAACAAAAACAAAAAGAAAAAAAAATAATAATTAAAAAATATATTTTGTAGGAAGATTCATTTTTCAAAATAATTATGTAATCAGAAGAAAAGGATATTTTTATTTTAAATGTTCTAATTTTCAGCTGACGTCAGTAATTTATTTTTATTTTTTTTTTCAAATTAATTGTTTAGATTTTTTTTTGTATACAAATTGAACAATTTTTGAAGAAAATACAAAATAATAATAATGAGTCAATGACCACCAAAAATTAATTTTTGTAGTATAAAACATCTTAAATTCGTAATAAAAAATTATGAAAATATTTTCAAAAAAATTTTTATTATTAAAATATCCTTTTAATGAAGGAACAAACATTAAAAAAAAAAAAAACAATAATAATAATAATAAATAAAAAAGCATAAAAAATCGATAATTGCCAGTCCTACTAGACCAGTTCATCCTTTTTTGTTTTGATTTTATTTTTATTATTTATTTATAATTTTTGGAAAGAAAAAAACCCTTACCTAAACGTGCATCGCATAAAATTTTACACAAGAAAATCAAAAAAAGTTTTTCACAAAAAGAACGACATTTTCTTTATCATCTTAAAAAAGGACTTTTAATATTTTCAGGATTTTCAAAAATAATTATGGGTAAACAAAGGATATATACAAGTAGAGAATATCAAAATAATAAAAGGAAAAGTTGACATTTTGACTTCGAAAAATGAGAAAGGAATTCATTAAAACCGTTATCAAAATGTTGTTTTTTTTTGTGTAAGTTTTTTTTTTTTTTTTACTGTTAATGTAATTAGTCCTTCCTTTTCAATAAATACATGAAAAAAGAAAACGAAAGAACATATTAAGAAAATATTTAAAATACATTTTTTTTTTTTTTGTTGTATTTTGTATTTTTAAGAGTAAAATTTTCTTTAATTTATCATTCAAAAGAATTTTTCTTTATTCATTAAAAATTTTCGTAAAAATAACAAAAACAAAAAAAAAAAACAATAAAAACGAAAAGAATATATAACCTTCCTTCTCATAAATGCTTGATTTCATTTTATCCTTTGTTTAAAAAAAAAAAAAAAAAAAAAACAAAAAAGGAAAATACAAATTTTAACTTTTGATACCATAAAATCAACTTAATTCATTTTCCACAAAGAAAATTAAAAATAAAAACCAAAACAACAAAAACAAAAAAAAATCTTATTCATAATTGAACAATTAAGTAGCTCAAAATCTATATACGAAACAACTACAAAAATAACAAAAAACAATAATAATAAAAAAAAACAAAAAAAAACTTTTAAAGTTAATTATAATTATCCCAATTTTAAAGTTCACTTGGTCCTTAAATATTTATGCAAGCTGTATATGAAAATGGAAAACGTACACAGAACAAAAAATAAAAATTAAAGGTGGAGTAATTCAATGTTGATTTAATTTTTTTTTTTGTTTTCATTTTTTATTAAAATTTTTAATAATTCAGGGTGTTCATTTTGTTGTAAAATAATATGGGTCTTATATTCTGAACTTAGATTAAAACTGATTATCATTATTATTAAACTTTTTAATATATAATAAGTAATATTAGTTTATATATATTTTTTTATTACTAATAGATTTGCATTTTGTATTCATTAATACATCACAAAGTATATGTGAATAGCCTACTGTTAATATTTTGGATAGTGTTTGCACCTATGATCTTGCTTAATAAATAAATTCAATTCTATCTACCACGGGATTTGAAACTAGGCTTGCTTCATCGCTAAATTGCATTTTTCTTTTATGACGCTCCAATCAATTGGGCCTATAAAGCTATGGAGATATTGCGAAATGCCACTAGGAAGTGAAAGCAATATCCTAAAATGATTAATATGAACAATATAAAGCAATATAAAGCAATATGAGCAATATAGAGCAATATGAGCATAATTATGAGCTCAATATGAGCAATATGGGTAGTATAAAGCAATATCGTAAATGAAAGCAATATCCTAATATGAGCAATATGAGAATAATTATAAGTTTAATATGAGCAATATGAGAATAATTATAAGTTTAATATGAGCAATATGAGCAATATGAGCAATATAAGAAATATGAACAATATGAGCAATATGAGAATAATTATTAGTTTAATATGAGCAATAGGAGCAATATGAGCAATATAAGAAATATGAGCATAACTATGAGCAATATAAAGCAATATCCTAAATGAAAGCAATATTCTAATATGAGCAATATAAGCAAGATAAATCAATATGAGCAATATGAGAATAATTATGAGTTTAATATGAGCAATATGAGCAATATAAGAAACATGAGCATAATTATGAGCAATATAAAACAGTATATCCCAAATGAAAGCAATAGCCCGATAATCACCACTGAGTGCTAGTAGGACGAACAACGCTAAATTCGGGTAATGTGTAATGGAATCGTGAGGTATAAACAAATTTATTTAGCTCAGAAAAGAACAGAGATTCGTATAAACAATAAGACATTACATCTTTTACCGTGGTAGAGGACAAACAACACTAAGAGGGTTATGCTTAAGCCCGAAGCGGAATATCACCGGAAAAAGTTTAAAAAAAAATGTGTTTGACTGCAAAGTTTGTGCAGTAATCAAAATCATATGTTTCGAAATTTTTTTTTTATTTTTTTGACAGATCATTTTACACTTGTAACAATGTATGTACTAACACCCAAAGGCGGAGTTGAATAAACAGTTTGTTCGATATTTTTTAGTTTTCAAAAGTTATAAATTTTTTAATTATACATTTAAAATTATTCTGCAATAATTCAATTATCTGAAAGGCCCACATCCCGAAAGGGATAAGGACCTGAAGTAGATCTGCGAATTTATCTGCAAGTACACTGATAAATAAATAAATAAATAAAATAAATAAATTCAATCATAATTTTGTATTGCATTTTATTAGTTTGAAACAAATTTTTATTGCTAATGTCTGATTTACATTATCCTGATTACCAGCTACTGATTTTTCAACAATATGTATAAGCCATGTGTATAGCATTATCAACTGCTGATAAATGTAAGCTTAATGTAAAACCAGGCATAAATAAAAAAATATGTTTCATAGAAAAAAAAATTTATTTTATATTTTCTGCTTCCCCTGATACTTTCTAAACACCAAAATTTCTCGCTTGAAAAAAGTATCATCACTTTCGTTCTAATACTATTTCGAATACCTAAATACTCTGGTATACAATTTTCAAATTATTATCCATTTCGAGGAAGCACAACTCACAAAAAATTTAAAATGTCGGAAATAAAAATGACATTTGCAGGCCATGGAATCAAATACGCATTTCAGTAGACAAAATGTAAATCGAATTTGACATTATGACAGACTTCAGCATAATTTTCTGAATTCGTTGACCAACGTGTATGAATATAGCAAGAATCTGTCGGTATTAACAACCAAACTACTGCGGGAAAGGACTTGTGAAAAATTTTCCTAAAGAGTGAGAACCTAATAGTATTTATTTTCGCTTTACCCAATACACCAACCTTAAAAATGCTTTTCTACGTACAAAAAAAAACAATGTATGCAGAAGGTATATAAAATAACTACTCCTAATATTATTTATTATCCTAAATGTATAATATATTTTTCTATTCTACCATTTAAATTTAAATAATTAAATCTAAACATGTTGAATGAATAGCATGTGATATATTCTCTATATATAATAAATTTTTACAAAATATCTTGAAATTTTAGCCTTTGTCTAAATTCAAGGATTATCTAATCAAGGATTTGTTATTATTATCTTTTTTTTTTATGTATTTTTACTCTAATTATAATCCTACATCAAATATTCTTTATTTATTTTTTTTTTCTATTTTTTATTATAATCCTTATGATTAAAAATGATATAAAAAAAAAAAAACTAAATAAATCCAAAACAACGGAGAAACTGTAAAAAAAAACAAAAACAAAAAATGACAATTTGGTTATTTTAAATATAAATGTAAGTACTTTTTATTGCTATTCTTTTAATGAAAATTAAAATTTCATGAACGCATATATAAATAGTAACAAAAAAAAATAATCGAGAAAATAACAAACACATTCATGTACAGTAGTTGTATATAGTGTGTTGTGTATAGGTAGCGGTAATCATACAAAGAATTCTCTTAAGGACGAGTGTAAAAAGTGTGTGTAAGTTTTATACTTTTGTAGTGTATTTAAAGAAAAACATTTTTATTTTCTTATCACTTTTTTTTTTGTTTGTTTTTTTTTTTTTTTTTTTTTTTTTTTTTTTTATTATGTTTAATAATGTGAGATTTTCTTCTCTTGATTAGAAAATGAATAAGTAATAAACAACATTTGAAATAATATATTTGTGTTAATAAAAATGAAAACAAACAAATTTAAGGTATATGAAGGTAAGAGAATACAAATTTGAATTTATTGACTAATTTATTTAAAATGTAAGGTAAAGAACAGCTGTCAAATTCAGTTCGAAAAAAGAGAAATTATTTCGAAATTATAATATTTAAAATAACTGTGTTGGAAACAAATATATACGTATATGTTTGTAATGTCGATATCGTAAGTACAACTAATTTAAATTATCTTATTGTTCAACTTTTTCTTTGACGTACAACTTTTTTTTGTTTTTAACAAATTGTATAGCCTTTTGTGAATGCTATCTGCAGTATTATTTCTACTCTTCTGTGTCTATGTTTGCAATCTTGCAAGTCTGTATTCATTTTCTTTTTTAGTGGCTTTTGTCCATTGTACAACGTCTTGGATGTACATTTGAATGTTAATTCGAATGTTTCAATTCAAAAGCTATGAGAATTAAAGAAAATGTTGATGAGAGTAGTTAGAGGTGTTGGAAATGATTCTATCAGTATCCGTTGGTTATTTTTAGGTCTGTATTTCTGTTCTTATAATAACTTTGCAAAGGTAGTTTAAATCACCGTTCTACCTCTACGATAAACTTTATATATTACTGTAAAGTCCCTTAAAAGTATCAATGTTGATTCTAAGGGCGTTTCCGAACCTCTCACACTTGCACTTGATACTCGCACTAAACCTGTCAAATCACACTTGATTTGTTGTCAAAATTTTAGTGTAGTCTCAAGTACACTAGATATCGCAAAATTAAATTTATTAAATTTAGTGCGATTTTACAGGTTTATTGCGAGTATCAAGTGCAAGTGCGAGAGATTCGGAAACGCTCTAAGTCTCTCTTCTAATACTTACAAATAATAAATGTATATTTACAACATTTGGACCATTGTCAGTCAATTCAAATGTCAAATGATATCTCTATGTATAATACAATAACAACCCAAAAATCAGTACTCAAAATATTGGTTGTGAACTAAAATATAAATGAAAATTCCGAACAAAAAATAATAAATATACTTAAAAGACTTTGTATACTTTCTAAGGACACTTCATGGTATATATATATATGTATATATTCTGTTCGAACATAAACAAATATCCTTAGGTGTATGTTAATTTGTATATTATAATGAATTTAAAAATTTTTTTTTAAAAGAAAATTGTGTAAATAAATAAATAAAGAAAAACATTATTTCACAAAGATTTGATTCAGTTGGTATAAGAAATGAAACAAGTATATATATATATATATGTATACAGAAAGTTTTGGTGATTGGATGTTGTATTTGTATTTTTTTATTTATTTAATTAGGTCAATCTTATTGTACGAATACATATCATGTTTGTTTCTTTTGTTTTTAAACCCAGTTTTTGTATTTATTGCATCCAATCGATATATTGTGTATCGATTATGTCATCTGACTACTAATTGGAAGATTCGAATCCCGCTTATGTCATGTATGTTTGATTGAAATTATTTTTTTTCTTTCTTTTATTCGAATAATGAAATTAATGAGATTTTATAAAATTTGTTGAGAATATAATTTGGTTATGTTATTACCAATAAAGTGGATTCTATGTTATGTAAGAAAGTCTGCGGTGGTAGTTAAAAATTTTCAACATTTGAATAATTAAAATTATTAATAAAAATGATCATGCAAAATGACTTGTAGCACTCTGAATATGTATATATTAGTACTATAGTTACGGTGACCATCCGTCCTGTATTTTACAGGACAGTCCTGTTTTTTAACATGCTGTCCCGTGAGATTTTTTTTGTAAATACAGGACAGTACAATGTCCCTTATTTCCTAATTTGATATGCAAATGTCCTCTTTTTAGCATATACATTGCACGAACATAAATATAAAATTATCATAAAAATCCAACTGCATACTTTGCCTACATTTCCAAAAGTGAAAAATTTATTTACTGGGATATGGGAAATTTCCTACAATGTGGCAACATTGTGAATTGTCAACTTGAAATTGAATTGTCAATGTCAACTTGTTAAATTAAAAATGTGAATAAAAAAAACACATAACCGTCAATTTAAATTTATCTGGAAAATTTCACTGTTAAGATAGTTAACATAACAAACATTGATTATTTTAAAAGATACTTTTTTGATGTAGAATTCTTCAAATTTTTTATTAAGTTCTCTGAATAAACGAGTTAGAGAGTGAGAGTAATAGATAATTAAATAAAATAAAAATACTCAATTGTGGATTTAACTAATATTTTCATCATACGCCCACCAGGTATTTTTTTTCTTAGTAAATTATTTATTATAAAAGCTGAGCTTATTTTGGATTAATGTGTTCAGTCAATTGGTGATTGTTAATTTGTTTGGTGTTAAATTTTTGCTTTAAATTTTGGTTAGTAATTTATTTATTTAAATTCCAATTTAAAATAGCAAACCAACAAAAAGAAAATGTAATTTCAATAATGACTTAAAAAACGAGTTTCCATTTATTAAAACAACAAGTAGCTCCAATGAGGTGAGATGTGAAAAATGTTTGGCACATTTTTCTATAGCAAATAGTGGACGTACTAATATTAAACAGCATTTGCAAACACAAAATCATAAAAGAGCAGATTTAGCCAAATCATCAAGTAAAGTTTTAACGAATTTTTTAAGAAGTAATACATTCAATGATAAAGAAAAGAACCTGGCTATTGTTGAAGGTACTTGGACATTTCACAGTGTTTAGCACAATTTTTCATTTAGGCCTAACGATTGCACATCAAAACTGATTAAATCGTATTTCAATGAAAAATATTCTTGTGCTAGAACAAAATGTGAATCCATTGTTAACAATATTTTTACACCAATGTCATTAAATACAATCAAAGCAGATTTGTCACACGTTCAATGTATCACAATATATTCAGATTATTCCAATTACAAAAATGTTAAAATTTGTCTAATATTAATTCGATACTTTCTGCCGAATAAAGGAATTCAGATTAAGATTTTGGATGTTAAAGAGCTTGTTTGGGAAACTTCAGATATTATTTCAAAATATGTGCAAGAGACTCTTGAAAAAAATGAAATAATTAGTGAAATGATAGCGTTTTGTGGAGACAGCACAGATTTTAGTTTTGGTGGTGCAGCCAGAAAAGGTCAGAATAATATCTTTCACAAAATGCAAAATTACATTGGCCAAAAACTGATAGGTGCAAATTGCGCTGCACATATTTTGAATAACTGCATACAAACTGCAACAGAGTGCTTACCTATTGACATTGAAGTTATTATTGTCAAAATTTATTCTTTTTTTATATTTATACAGTTAGAATTGAAAATTTCAAAGAAATATGTGAGGATGTTGAAATAGAATATAAAAAGTTATTAGGACATAGCAAAACTCGATGGTTAACTTTAATGCCTGCTTTGGAAAGAATCATAAAACTATTTCAAGCTTTAAAATTATATTTTATGTCTGAACCAAAATGTCTGACAATATTACGAAGTTTTTTTATGAATCCTTGTGCTGAATTATGGTTATACTTTGCATATTGCCAAGCTTCAACATTTCATAAAGCTATTCTTAATGTAGAATCACAAAATATTTCAATGCCTGAGGCTTCAACTACTTTGAAAGATTTAAAATTTATATTGGTCAAACGGAAAAAGGAACTGTTTTTACCCCTTACCGTCAATTGCAATATTATACTTCAATTGCAGAAAAATAATGATTTTGATGAAACAATAACTAAAGAACATGTAACAAATTTTTACCAGACATGCGTTGATTATCTAAATCAGTGGGATAAAGCTTTTAGAGATGTAGAAATTTTCGACTGGATATTGTTACGAAATATGTTATCTTGGGACAAGTTTGAAAAAACTTTATCCTATCTAAATGAATTTAGAAATGATTTAAAAATAAATAATGAAGATTTATTTGATGAAGTGAGGTGCCTGAAAATTTTTGCAAATAATGAAAAAATAGAAGACTGGAGGGTAAAAAATATATCAGTAGATGAAAGATGGATTGAAATTTTCAATCACTTTAAGACAAATATGATTGCATATAATAATATTGTGATACTTGTTGAATTTTGTCTATGTCTACCACCGGCTTCAAATGCTGCTACCGAGAGAGTAATTTCAATAATGAATAATATTTGGACCAATTGTTTAAAGTATAATACAAAAAAAAAATTTATTCAACATTGCTTACATCAGGCAATGAAAATAAATAAAAAAAACATTTATAGATGCTTTTACTTTGGTTAAAATACTCTGGATATGTTTTGCAGTACCGATGTTCATACAGATCTTATAACCCTACACATATAATAAATGATGTCAAAATGCGATGTGTTGTCTGTCAAAAAAATTGTCAGACAATAGTCAATTATTATACATACTTTTATTTGACAATTATAACTATGTTCAGTTATTCAGCCGTACCGGTGAATTCGATCGAATAAAAATCGAGTACTCGTTCGTAAGTTTTCAACCGTCGAATTCGATTTAAAAAAAATTCGAATATTTTTGATCGAAAATTTCCTCGTTAAAAATTTTATAACATTATTTTTGTTTTTTGTTTTTTATACGTACATATGTGTTTTTTAATAATTTATTTCTAAAACAGCAATCTTATGTGGGAAATAAATGTGCAGAATTCTCATGCATCGCTGCATACAGATATGCATGCATATCTGCGTGCCAGACACATGTGCATATTTTATTTGTCAAAAATTGTTTTGTTTTGAAATAATGTAGATAATTGCCGCCATTGATACACATACAATTTGTTTGTATAGTAATAAAATACAAAATAAAATAATTTTTGAAAAATTTTAAAGTTAAAAGTGATTAAAAGTGTTTAATAATAGTTTTAATTTAATAATTTTTGAAAAAATTTTAATCACATATTTTGTTATCTATTACTATCATGAATGTAACAAAATATAATTATATGAATAAATTAACGCTAGTTTGTTGTGCATATATTTTGTTATATCTAAATATTTTAAAAATTTATGGTGAATATTGCAACAAAAAAGAAAGAAAATCTAGACTATGGACTAGGAAAATTTTCGTTCATATCAAAATAATTAGTTTTTCTTCAATTATGCCTGAAATACATGTGCAGAACTATGCATGCATCGCAGCAAAAATAAATTAGAATACATGGTTTTATATGGAATAAAATAAATTTTTACAAAATTGATTATAACCTATTTACTACAAAAAACAATAATAAATATGTAAATATTAAACAAATTTTATGACGTTTGTCATTATTTTTTTATTAGTATGAGTAAAATGACAATTTTTACAATCTTTCGTGTTGGTAGCTCTGCCGTTGCGCAGCAAGAATTAGAATTAGAGATATCATGCATCAAATTTTCTGCGTGCAGAATTACATGTAATTGGTTTCATATAAAACCATGTATTCTAATTTATTTTTGCTGCGATGCATGCATAGTTCTGCTCATATATTTCAGGCATTAATTTATTTTTTTAATTTTAAATTTTAACTTATTTGACATAAAAGTCATTACATTTCGTTATATTTCTTATTTGATTACATTTTTTGAAATGAGTACAGAATTAGTCTTTCGATCGAATTCACCGTTAAGAAATGCTCATCGAATCGAATCGAGATATTTGAATAATTTTATATCGAATCGAATTCACCGGTACGGCTGATTATGTTAGAGTCAATGAATAATGTTAGGATAAAATCATCAACAAAATCTTCTTAGCTGTTTGTTTGAATTAAAAATAGTCTTAATATAAAATATATCTTATAAAAAAATTAATTGTTATACAGGGTGTCTTGAAAATACTTGAAGCTGTTTCCAGGTTTTTATGTGCTGTTTCTATGTGTTGTTGTTACGTATTGTTTCATGATACATGTATTGATTCCGAGGCGATTTTTTTTCCATATAATTGTTCTGCTCAATTTGTAGGAGATTGACCTTTTGTTCTTCATTGTGCAATACACAATAATTAATAAAAAATATTTTAAATTTTCCGACTTTTTAAGAAAAAACTACAGTTTTTTGTACCAAATTTTTTTTTTTACAAATATTGCTTGAAGATGGTAAGTTTGATATCATTCAATGAGTGCACTTAATTCAGAGCATCAGATATAATATATTATACATTTAGAAATACATATTTGTTCCATATTTGCTATCAATTTATAGATTTGAATAGTCATATAAATTGATTGAAATCGAATTGAATTAATCCAAATACCCAAAAATTTAATTGAATATTTGTCAAAAAACATAGATTGTGCTAAAAATAGTTAAAGTGATAAAAATAGTTAAAATGCAAAAAAAACTTCAATTTACTTAAAAATTCCTAAAATTGGACACATAAATGACTCTTCCTGCCTCCACTTTCATAACAATACTTATACTTATAAATCTATAAATTCAATTAAAACCTTTTAATAACCAAAATATGTTATTTTAAAATTTTATCATAAACAAGTAAACAAACTTTAAAAATTTCACATTACATATTATCTTTATGTAAACAAAATTCGACAATATTTACTCAAAAAAAAAAAAAAATATAATAAAAAAAAATATTTAAAAAGTTATTTGTCATAAAAACAATTCAAATGTATTGTTCCGTTTCTTGATTACCCAATTTATTAAAGCTCTTCGATTCAATAAAACCAATATAGGAAATCTTTTATGATTATTTAAGAATTATTATTTTTTTTTTTTTTTTTTTTTAATATTGATTTAACAATATTATTATTTGTACAACCATCAAGTTGAATTTTGTACACAAAACTACAAAATTTTCATAGATAAAAACATAAGCGTGATATAAACATGATTTTAAATTAACGTCGTAATGTCTTAACAACACTATATGTTATTAAGAACAATGTTTATTGAACTGAACTAAAATTACATTATTATTTATTAGAGTATAAAGAATGCAGTCGTCAGTTGATTTTCGAAAAATTTATATTGTGCAATAAATTAATTCTATAAATTTAAACACCTATATATGCATGCATATATATATGTAATTATATAAGTGATGTATCTTATGTACATATACACATTTTTTGATAAAGTGTTAATTTTACTTTGAAAAAAATAAATAATGTACATATATATATATATATATACAACACAAATTGTCAAAACAACGTTCTGATAATATACAGTATAGTATTTTAAAGTCGACCTCTTTTATATTTTATATATATATATATATACTCGTATATATTTATTATTTGAAATGGTTATTAACTTAACTTAAGCAAATAATATCAAATAAAAGACAAATAATAAGAATGGAATCGTAAATCATTTGTAAAGTCAGATAATAATAAAAAAATAATAATAATAACAATAATATTAACAATAATAATAATAATACAATGTTAGTTATATTATTTACTATTCAACACAGTCCAATGAACTTTTAAAAAAATTAAATTAGATCATAAAAAATTGTCTCAGACTTATTGTTATTACCTACAGCTGCAACAAGTGCTGTTATTGTTGTTGTTGTTGTTATTATTATTGTTAAGATCAATTGAACGTAAAAGTTTTCATTTTGTTCAAATTCATTTAAATATAGTGAATTAAAATGAATTCTATGATGTGTACAATGTAATAGATATATATATATATATGTGCATATATAAGTAATAAAAATATTGTTGATTTTAATTTCAGGTTTTTGACTCCATTGTTTAAGGTTAGACAAAAAAAAACAACATTTCACTGAACTTATTTAGAAATTATAAAATTCAAATTGTAGTAGATAACACGTTGGCTTATATTATGTATAATTTAATGAATTACTAGTATTTGACTGCATCCAGAAATCCGACGAAGCTTGATATACTATACTTAATATGAATTCTTTTCCATCATTTCAATTATTATTATTTTATTATGCCTTAATTTCATTTTACAATTTTCCTTATTTCTAATTTTAATAATTATGTATTTCAAGTTATCGTGGACATTATGTTTTTTTTTGGATTTATCTTAAACAACAACCTTATACGTAATAATTTATTTAAAAAAATAAAAATTCAATTAAATCGGGGGTATTCATATTGGTGTGGCATGTTTTTATAAATTATAATTTTTTTATATTAAAATAAATTATACATGGGGTGAAATTTTAAATTGAAATTTGTCATCATCATTTTATAGCGCTACAGCTCTGGGTGAGCTTTGACCTCCAAAAAAGTCGATCTTGTGCCGCTTGTCTCCAATTAGGGATTTGTAGGGTGTGAGCATCGTTTTTTACGTCAAATTTAAATTTGTAATTTTTAAAATTAAAAAATTTTTTGTTAATTTATTTGAATTCGCTACGTCTCTTTTTGAATATTTATCGTTTAAAAGTATAATAATGAAAATCGATTTTGAAATGATTTAGATATTTGTACCGGACTTACAGGTTAAATATAATGATTAAAATTAATAAATGATTTCCAGAATTTTATGTCATAGCAAGTGTTTTTTATACCAGGTCGGGTGTTCCAGAGCATACGTATCAGAAAATATCGTATCGTAAAAAAAAAATTATCAACTAAATCGAGGGTGTTATATCGATTGGTGATATTGTCAACTGCCGGGAAGGATCACAAAATGGGTTGTTTAATACCAAAATCGCCGAAATTGACCGAAAACGAGATTTTCAAATGGGAAGGGTTTTTACTTTTTTATGCAAAAATTCGGATTTTAAGACAAAGGTTCTAAGACAAAGATTTTACAATTTTTGAAACTTAACATGATGTATATCCATCCTCATAATCATATTTAATCATACTGAAGAGAAACTGAAGATTTATGCTTGAGGCAAACTCAACGCCGTAGAAAATTCTTTATGCGCAGAACGGCGAAAGTTAATTTAACCAGGCAAACTGAACGGCGTTAAATGACATTTAAATCTATATTTTTTAAGATGTCAAATTTCAATTGTAATTTTTTTACTTTATTGTGAAAATTTTCTGTGCGCTTCCCAAAATTAAATATTCTGTTTTTTAAAATTTTTAGATTTCTTTAAATAAATTATGTTTCATCAACATTTTGTGGTTTAAATTGTGTTTTTTAAACATTGATAAACATTTTGTGGTTTAAATTGTGTTTTAAAATTAAATATTTTGGATTTTTTAAAATAAATTGTTTTTTTTTTTTTAAAAACTTTTATAAAGGTTTTGTGCTTAAACTTTTGTGTTCTTAAATTATATATTTTTGAGTTTTTTCAATTGCTTCTTAATGGACTATGAAAATGTAGTTCATAATTTCATTTATAATCATTAGCACTATATATTTAGCATATTTTTGGTTACATGAAGCAAACAGATCAAGAAGATTTTACTGTAGATTGTAGCAATTTTTTTTTTATTTAAAAAAAATGTTTTAATAAATATTTAATAATTTTAATAAAATATTTTATATATGTATCAAAAACCAAACTACATAAACTATATTTATCTAACTTTTAATTGTTTCAAAACACTTATTTAAATGTTCCAAATACTTTCTAACTTAATTTTCCAAACACTTACTAATTCTGTCAATTACATTTGCACCATCAAATGTCATTTAACGCCGAAAAAGTTAAACTTGATTCAACTTTTATTTTCTTCGCCGAACAAACGCAGTAGAACGGCGTCGAGTTTGCCCACTTATATTATTTTCATATGATTTAAATTTTTTTTTGACAGTTCGCAGATCATATGCCGTACAGACGCCGTCGAGATTGCCTCGAGCTTAATAGTGTCGACACTCGTACAAACAACGTACAAAAATTACAAAATATGAGTGTAGTTGAAAGAAAATAATGAAAAATAAAATCATACATGAATTTTGCTATTTAATTTTATTACAACAATAAAGCGTACACAAGCGACGAATATTTATAGCACTAAATGCTGTTAAATGAAAACGTAGTTAAAAAATAATGAAAAAAAATACTATACGAACATACGATTAAATCAAATTGAGAAAATGTGCTTAATTTTCGAAGATTATTTTATGAGTTGGCTTTTAATATCCAACAGTGTTAATGTGTTATAGCTTATACTTATAACATATAAAAAACGTTACTCGTCTGAAACAAAATCTGTAACAAAACAAAATCTGAATTTTGTTACAAACAACAGAAACATTAGTGTGTATGTGACTCAAACCTGACGTTCAATGACAACAAAAGGACATTATCGTCGACAAAATATGTCAAATTATGTTTTGAACAAATGTTGTGAACAATTTGATAAAATGTTTTGGATAAATGTGATGACATCATAAAAATATAACGATACAACAAAGTTGACAACGAAAGTTCGATCAAAATTCAAAATTTATCATTATCGCACGCCTATTAACAGTTCTAAATCATTAAATTAAAACCCTAATTATATCCTCGGGTGTATAGGAATTTTCAATTTTATGTGAAAATTCACCCAATATGTAAATTTTCTTCGGGTGAAATTTTACCCATTTCAATTTTTATATGTTAATGCATTATAACTAGATACTTTACGGATTTTTAAAATGGATATTTAGTTGGCTGTGTTCAAAAATTGATCAAAATTTAATCACAATTTAAAAAAAAACAACTCCGTTTAATGGTCAGCACAACCTCCAGTGTCAAGTAGAAAAACTTCAGTAGAAAATGTAATCAAAGATCGACTTGGAGTTACTTCGTGTATGCTGCTGCAAGAGTTCACAATATCAAAGTATTTAAATGCATTTGAGTTGTGTTTTAATTCCGCTATGGTAAAAATTGTGATGGATAATAAAAACTTGAAGTGAAAACGAGTGTTTGGGACTTATTTATTTATTTATGCAACATTCTATGTCGACAATCTAAGACGACAATGCCGTTAAGTTTTCATTGGAGGCTAAGCATGAACATTTTTTGTTCGAACTAATAATTTAAACCCCATTGAGTTGATTAACTAAGTTTTCAATTACCAGGTACTTTATGAAAAGCATTTATTTTTTTTTTATGATTATATTGTGGTGACCATAACAACAACAATTTTTTTTTGCTTTTTAACTACAATTGTTACTTTTATATTTCCACGAATTATATCACTTTTTATTACACAGTACATATTTTGCTTAACCTTCGAATTTTATCCTTCATGGTTTTTTTTATTTGAATACATTAAAATTAAATTAATTTGTTTTTTTTTTTTCGTTTTTTTATTACGGAAATATAATCTTCAAAATAAGTTTAACGAGAGACTTTTTATAGTTATTATTGTTTTCTTAATTTTTTTTATGAAATGGACGAAGTTTAATCGGGTCATATTTGAAGTGTTATCAACTTTTGTTTTAAATTACAACATGTTGAAATATTATTTTTGATTGTTTCACTACTTTAAATTTAAATTAAACATTCATTTTTGTTTTTTGAAAGATCATTTACAGAGATCAGATGATCAAAGGATTCCATTCACATAATATTTGGTTTTTTTTTTTTGTTTTTTGTAGAATTAATGTTGTTTTTCTCTTTTTCAATTTCTGTTGAATAATAATCTCTGCATCCTCATCATTGTTTATTGTAATTTTATAACCTAGAGAAATTTAAGTTACAATAGGTATACTGTTTTTTTTACTGTTTTTTGTTTTTAACTATACTGAATCATATTTATCAATTCATTATTCTGTTGAAAATAAACCCCCCCGCCCCTCAGTCCTTCTTTCAGTTCATTAAAAATGTTAAAGTTAACCTTCTACAAATTTAAATGACATGAAAATGAGAGGAAATTTTTTTTTTTATTTTGTTTGAATAACATACAAAAAACAATGTATATATATATATGTGTATGTATATGTATACATAATATTAAATTAATTAAAAATTCAAAATAATTATAAACTTCAAACTTATTATAAGCAAAGATAACAATTCTATATTAGTGCCACCTCATTTTAACATTTATACAACATTACATATATATATATATATATATATAGAAAAACAAGTAGAGTAGAGAAAAGAAGAGAATATAGAAAAGAAAATAGAGGTGAAAAATTGTGAGACATTATGAAATGTTGAAGGACGTTAACTTATATACTCTAACAGTGAAATGATGACGACAGTGAAAATAAGTGAAAATAAGTGAAATTCAGGAAATGGTTAAATAACCTCTTAGGTTGTATTCCTGCCTTGTTTTATTTTTCTTTTTATATTTTTAATGTTATGTTCATATATTTTTTTTTTTTTTTTTTTTTTAAATTTCTGTCATTACATTTTTGTTTGCATTATTTTTTTTTTTTTTTAGTCTTGTTTGAAATGAGCATTTTCTGTTTTTTTTTTTAAATATTATTTTTTTATAAAAAAAAATTAAAATACAAACTAAAATCTAAGCCCAAAGGGTAACAAAAATGAAGAAAAAAAAACAAAAAAACAAAATAAAAACCAAAAGTAAGAAAAAACTATACTAAAATATTTTTTAATGTCGAATGTAAACATAATACGAGTATACATGGTTCTATAACTGTATCATAAGTTATGTACATGTAACTGTAAAAAAAAATATATTATCCGATAAATTTATTTAAGGGGTTTCATTTAAGTTAACTGCATTTTGTTTTTTTTTTATTTATAAATTAAACTGAAGGATATGAACGATGAAAAACTTATATATGTATATAGGTACGGTATTTTAAGTTCTTAGTGTTATCTGATACCCCAGTTTTAGAGAAAATTGAATTTACAAAAAAAAAAAAAAAATAATTGTTTTTAAGAAATTTCTAAGAACTATACATTCTTTTGCCGGAAAAACATTTTTGAAAAATATTTTATAATTATATTTATATAACTTCAATTTTAACTTCAATTTTATAAAAAATTTTAATTTTTGATGACTTGTTCTACTTTCTAGTGGTTTGTGTACAAAATAAAATTAATATTTTTGATGTATTAGATTTCATTAGACTTTTAACAGAGTGTTGATCTCTAAGGCTCAATCTTGCTACAGCGGTTAGGCCTATACCTTACTGGAACTATAATAGTCTATGTTACTTATATATATTGTTAGATAACATTAGGTAGAACACCAGTTGATATTTTACCTTCAATCTCACTACAGTAGTTAGGCCTATTATTGAAATATCTTTCTAGATCTCGTTTAACATATTTATATCAATTATATTACATGAGTTCAGATTTTTTAACAGAGTAGTGCTGATCTTTTTGTCTGAATTGCATCAACATCGATTAGACCTGTTATAACATACCTTCCTGAAACTAGTCTATGTTATTTTAATGAATTAGATTTCATTAGATTTATATTCTTAACATAGTTTTGATCTTTTAGTTTCAATCTTAGTACAGGTGTTACCCCTATTATTACATACATTGTTGGAACTATGTATAATCGGTAGTTCTCGACTTACGACCATTCACACTGTCAACCAATTTTGTTTCTTCAATTTTAAAATTTTTTGTTTTTTTTTCGACAATATCAACTATTTTAATAAAGAAGGTTCGAATTTTTGGAAGCAGAGAAGTCTATGTCAGGACTTATGGTATTTAAGGGTAGAATAACAATTTTATTGAGTTGAAATATTGCTGGTTATAAATTGTACCCATCTTAGCGAATTTACACCCTAATATAAAACTTATATTCTAACCACCGGTATTTTAAAGCCAATGGACCTGGGCGATATTATAGCTTAAAAAAAATTACGTTAAGCCAAGCAATTGAGGCTTTTAAAAAATTGATAACATTAAAAATTTTTTGGTCGAATAACAATATTTTGCAAGTGGTAATAGAGAGAAAATATAGACAGTGGATGGCAAGTAGTCCTGCCTTCTTGTAAGCTACAAAACGATTTGAACAAAATACTAGTTCGATAAGTGAAAAAGAAAATGACATTGATCAAATTACAGATCAAATCGTAGAGCCAGCAGCTTGATTTAGATGTTGCCAGCGATGATATTAACCAACTTATAGCATTCAACCTGGACAGTCTTCCGAATGAAAATTTATAGGATAATACAAAGTAATACAAATGATGAAGATAATCTACAAAAAAATTTCATAAACAAAAGAAATGGCTAAAGCTTTTCAACAAATTAGTAAGGGATTACAAAAATAGAACAGATGGATGCAAATGAAGAGAATATAGCTAGCATGTTATTGTGCAATTTTCCAGCCTTTTGTTTGCCATCTTGTCACACTCAACCAAAGTGTATTCAATTTTATTTGTTAATCTAGAAATATTTCTATTCGGATAGGACTTCTGAACTTCTAAATTGAGTAGGATTTGTTATGATCAAATAAATTTCGTTAACACACTAACACACAAGATGTGTTCTATTTGAAAATCCATTATGATTCATGAATCCATCCACCATGTGTGATGCCTTAAAATTCTGAGTAAGTTGAATTTTTAAAAAAATATTCAAAATCTTTGGGAAGTCTATACTTTCGAAAATTATTTAAAACAATTTAAATGGTGTTGAGTTGTTTGACCAATTGATTTAGGTATGGATAAGAGGGTATAACATGTGTTTGCCCTATGGGTATAGTATTCTGTAATGTAGAGCTTCAGTAATTTAAATCTAAAAATTTTATATGAATTTTTAAATACATTTACAGTAGAAGTCACCAATGCTACCCCCACATGATTATTTGCAAGGTACAATGGGATACATGAATATCTCGAAATAATTACGGTAAAAAAGGGAATAAAAATCTATTGCATCAAGTATGTAAAGGAAAACTATGACTCCACTACAACATTGCTTGAAGTTTGATAAACGGAGAAGCAAAACTCATGCGCCTGAAACTATGGGATATTTTTTATGTATTTTTAATTTTCGTGACTACGTTCATGTCATTATAAAGCTTATTGAATTCGGAATTATATCTTCTCTTGCAAATTCAATCGTTGTTTTCAGGACCAGTACATATTCGAATTTTCTTGTCGAAAGTGTTTTTGGTTATTTTAACATTGATGTTTCCGGATAAGAACTTTGACTGGAGATGTCTTCACAAGCTTAAGCTGTAAAGTTTTTGAAAAAGTTGTATTGTTCACCAGGCATTCATATTGATGTTATATTTGGGAATAAAGCTGACTTCATATCATCATCATTATCCTGCAACCCCATCCGTGGGGCATAGGGCGGATGGCTTCATATGGTAAATGTTTTATTTGCTATTTAATATGTAAGTATGTAATCGTAATGTTAATGGTCGTACTTGTAATGTAACTGGTACTTGAAATTTACAATCAATGAAGCTTAAATTAATTTAGTACCTGAATTATATCTCGAAATTATATGTACTGACTGACAGTGACTTTTTTTTGTTTTTTTTTAAAGATTCTGAGACCAGAAGACTGCTTTGTTAGTAGTAGTTTAGTATCGAACGATTGAAGAAGGTAATCAGATAGACTAAATCCGATTTCAGAACGTTGACATGGTTTATCACAGGTTATTTAACAAGCATATATGTTCAAGATTGGTAGATCGAACACAGATAGGTACAGATTCTGCCTAGAAGAAGATCTTCAACGCCATACCTCGCAAAAGACATAAATATTTCCATAAATACACATCTTCTGATATATATTGAAACTGAATATACATCGCCTGATTCTGAAATCGACATCAAAGCAATAATAGCGTTCATCAAGGATATAGACTTACAATTGTGTCTATTAAAAGCAAAACATACTGTTCCACCAAAAAAAAAAATTTATTTGACATATTGATACCGTTAGATTCGTAATTTAAAACTGTACGTTATGAACGGAAAAATAAATGCAAATATTTTTTTTGCTTTTTCTTAAAATTACTTGTGATGGACAAGAGCATGTTTTGCTTTTAATAGACACAATTATTATAAGATAATAAACGGGGAAGTACAATAGATTTTAATAGGTTGCTCCCCATCGAAAAAAAAGTAGTAGATATATGTATGACTTACATGAAGCCATCATTCTATTTAAGTTAAACATAATTATTAGATCGTAATCTGGAATTAAAATAAAAGTTGAGCTTCATGAGAGAAATTGAGTAGAAGAAATAATCCCTTTGATTAATTCAGCTCAGCGTTTTTCAAGCGTATTGACATATAGTAAATTCAGTCTGTGCTCATGGGCATATCCCATGAAAAATTGTGCAAAGCAAATATTTTGGACCGGAATTTTTTTCGGACCGACTCAATTATGTTAATATATTAAATTCTGATGCTTTATCGTAAAGTGGACGTAGTCCCGAAAATTAAAATTATATGAAAAATTTATGCTGTAGAAAAGATTTCATATCTGGCTGCTGGCATATTCCGAATTAGATCTAATTAACCAGGTGTAAAGAAATTTGAATACATATAGAGATCGTTATTAGTTTTGAACAAAATGATGCTCAGATGCCCTTATCTTTTAATTTAAAATTTATTGTACTTATGGGTTAACTATTAAATAGAAGTAAAGTTGTAGATACTCTGTACTGTATACAGTGTAGTATTACATCTCATGTATTTACAGTTATATAAAAAAAAAATATTTTAAATATCTCATTTTTGAAAAAAATAAAAAAAATTCTTTGGACCTTTTTGAAAAACATGCTGTTTTTTTTTTTTAACATTCAAAGGAGATGAATGAAAATCTTCAAATAAATAAAAAAAAAAAAACTAAATATTTTGTTTTTTTATTTAAGTTTTTTTTTATCAAAAATTTTTTTAATTTGAGTACCTTGAAATAAGAACAATTTATTTAACGTCAACTAAAGAAATTCTTTTTGTAACAAATTTTTTAACTTTTTTTTTAACTCTTACACAAAAAAAAAAATTGTAACCATACATTATAAATAATTTTGTCATATTAAAGTGTCCACTTTATACGATATTACCTACCTTTCAGGTAAAAAGGTAAATAAAAAAAAAAGTAGAAAAAAAAAAAACTCTTATGATTAGTTTAGGGTTGTTGCAAATAAAGTTTCTTTTATGAAAAGTTGGTTTCTTAGGTTTGCGTTTTTCTGTGTATGTGTGTGTGTGTGTGTGTGCTTTTTTGGTTTATTTCTTGTTAAAAAAGGACAAAGAAATGTTTTTTTTTCATAATAAAAATAAAAAAATTATATTATAAAGAAAGTAGGGAACTGATGTTAAAAAAAAATAAAAAAAAAGGAAATTAAAGTAAAGAAGAATGATGATTGAAAACAAAATACAACATTAGAGAATGAATTTGAAGATCCAGGGATGTTTATTTTATTTGTTTTACTGATATTATTTTTGCATTTTTGTATGTAGAAGTATCTTATTCTCACTATTTTGCAATTTGTATAGTGGAAATAATTTTTAAGAGCTGGTAGGCTGCCAATACCATGTATTGCTATACTCACGCTGAACGTAAATAGCTTGGAAAAAATGATATTATCTAGAGCGTATTCGAAAGTAGCAACAGTAAAAAATGTTTGAAAATAAAGTTTAATAAAAATTTGTTTACGATTTAACAACCACTAAACATTAATGTCTAAATGTCTAAATGGCGATTTTAAAAATTAACAAATGACTAAACAAATGTCTAAATGGCGATTTTAAAAATTTCATAAAGAAAAACAGTGTCAAATTTGAATATTTTCAGTGGCAGCACAGTTTTGCGATACGTTTTTGTTACATGGTAACAATTAATTTACGAAATCCAAATGCACACATTTTTGGGACCCGTTTGCTGTTAAATGGTGGGGCCTCTAAAATAGGTATTCAAATAAAATGTGTATATGTAGTTATATCAATATAACTGTCGATACACAGATGATTGCTAGTGTTACATATTTGGTATATTTAATATTTATTTATTTAATTTATTAACTATTTTATCATTACAATTCACAAATTCATTTTTTAAAAACCACTAGTAACACAATTCAAAATTCAATTTTCATAAATAGTACATAGAGTTTTAAAACAAATGTAATAAAATAGGATAATAACAATCAAATACTATAATAAGAGCATGTTTTGATTGCATTGCACCCACTTAAAATATAAATTTACAGAAATTCAACAAGGGGTTATAAAATATAGTGTCATATATCGACAAGTCTTTTTCTGAATATAAATACAAATTAAGCAAAGTTTATGTGATAAACACCTTAAGTGGTGATTTGTATACTGTACTGTACTGTCCTGTACACATTTTAACTTCATTATTAACAAAGCCAACTCTATTCTAGTATTTATAATGCGCAAATTTGTGTTTTTATCTTGTAACAAACCTATTTTTTCCAATAATCTAAGAAATCAAATTACAATAAACTGTAAACATTATTCATATAACTATATAAGCTTTGTATACTGTATCAGGCTTCCATATTAAATTTTTTTTCCAAACATTACATTTCGTATTATTTTCGTCTAAAATTACAATCACAATTGAACGTTAATTTTTTAGGATTTATTTTTTGTTCTTATATTTTTAATCTACTGGCCTGTTAAACAATATACTAGAACTAGGCAATGTTCATATTATTATAAACTTAATCAAAAAAAAATTTCTAAATTTGACAAATAACTTAAATAATAATGAATATAAATGTGAGCGCTTCTACTTGTTAGCCAAGAACATTGAAATATAGTCATAAATGAATTTGTTTAGTTTTATTTGGAATTATTATGTATATATTTTGTCAAAAATAAAACATTAAAAAAAAAAAAATATATGTATATATATAATGCGCTAATCAAAATATTTTACTGACCCCTATATTACGAATAATTTTTACATTATATACTTTCGGTGATGGTTACTAACATACTAGATGATGATTTAATCACTTTGCAACATGATGTAAGCTTTAGTTTATAATAAACATCTGATTTGGTTGTTCTAAGCAATATCTGACATAATGCGGACAACATAAGCAACAATCACAGTTTCCGGCGATTGTTTTTCGATTGAAGTTGTATCCAGTTTCAATAATAGCATTGATATTGTATGAATGAACATATTTTAAACAAAAAAAAAAAAATTGTATCGCATTGAAATAGAACTACAGACTTATAGAAATCAAGTTGACGGTCTACAAGGTAATGAAGATTGTTATCGATAAAAGGCTAATCATCTTGATCAGTAATATGGTTTTAGATCACAACGTTCCACTGATGATTTAATGGCTTGTTTTAGCGAGAAGATCAACACTAACGTGATGATCGACACTAATTTCAAAAGCCTTTGATCGAGTCTGACCAAAGGCAAAGCTATAGGCCTGGGTTCTGTTTTCATAAAGTGTTCCTTGAAAATCGTTTGATTTGTGTCTTAATTGACGGACTCATATCCGTAAATATCATTTTAACGCTGGTGTTCCACAAGGAACAGTTTTTTCACCTTTTTGATATTTATCAATGATCTTCACCAATCAACTTTCAATCCCATCTATATAGTTTTGCAGACGATATCACTCTAGTAACATTCTTCGATTGGCTTCGTAAATCACATGCTACAATACCAGTTACTGATACTAAACGTAACATGATGGTTAGCACACTTAACCATGACTTAGCCATTATTTTCGACAGGGGAAAAAACTAAAAGTGCTGTCTAGTTTTGCGAAAAACTACCCAACTAGTATATATATATTATTTAGTTGGAATATATTATTTATTTATATATATAATAAAATTATATATATTTTATTTATTTATTTTATTTCGTACATATACATGAGACGGTAAGTCTCTATAGGAGTATATAAAGTATATGATATGGAATGACTATATATTTGACAGTGCGAAAAATTCCGTGAGATGTTTCGTGAGGTTGGTTTAGTTGTTGCAATACGTATATTTCCCCCTTAGGATATGATAAATATCTATAAATAATATATACGACCCAAGTTGTAATACAATTCACATATATGAGCCGGTGCATTTCCAACCGTTTTAAATTTTCTAGATAGAGTTCAAAAGCGTGTCAATTATACAATATAATAATACAATTATTGTACTTACAAGTGATGTAGTTTAAAGTACTTTAGTACCAAGAAAATAGAGAGCTTCAGTATAACAAAAAAATACCTGGTATTTACTCAGTAATCGCATTGGAAGGGTACTTGTACTTGAAGTGTACAGGATGTATTATTAACAAGTAATAAAAGTTATTTCCACTGCGAGAACATCAAATCGAATTCATGTCATTTATATACCTAAATAAATGTCTAGACGACATGATATTTGCCACAGGTTAACTTACGAATAACAGAAAAACAGATTAACATACTAATAAAACATGACTGTATCTTTAGATGAACTTAAAACTTCAAATAAATCTCACTCAATTTGATTAAAAAAAAATAAAATATTTGTGTCGAAATTTGTACCCTCTCTGTTTTATATACTTTTGTAATATATAATTTTTTAATGTAATCACAAACATTACTTTTACATAATAAAACTTTTTTAATTCTCTTTTTTTTTTCCTTTGTATTAATTTTTAAGACAAATTGACATACAATACAATTTTTTTTTATTATTGTAATTTCTAATGAAAGCTTTCACATTGATGAAAGAATCAAATCAAATTTCTTACGAATGCTTTTTATCTACTGTTTTATTTATTTAATTCCGTTTTCATACACAATATATTCAAAAATTCATTAAATAAGACATTATATAAGATATAATATAAGATATTAATTTTTGTATTATTTATAAATACTTATACATATATATATATACACATACCTGCATTAATGGATTTATTATATTTACTTATATAATACCTGTGATAATATGAAATTCACTCGAAACATATATTCACAAAATTTTATCTTATAATTCAGTAAAAAAAAAAAAAAAAAAAAAAAAAAAAACAGAAATGTTTCTATACTCTAACCAATACCCACCTGTATGTAACCAGAATTAAAACTAAGTCCAAAAATAAAATCTTCAATTTAAGCTAATTTTTTTTTATTTTTTTTTTATTTTTTTTTTTAGATAAAAGTTGTGTATACACACCAAAAGGCATGCATACACGAGACAAAAAAGTAAAAAAAATATATATAAATAATGATAAGAAAAAGAAAATAAAACTGTACAATAAAATGAAAGAAAATAAAAAAAAGAGAAAAAAAGAAAATTTGTTTTTCAAAATAAACAAACCTTACGTTGCAGAAAACGAGCCAACACACAAAGAATAATAAAAAAAAAAATAAAATAAAAAAAAAAGCAAATGAAAATGGAAAAATATAAGTATGGAAAAAAAATATTATAAGTACTGCAAAAATAAAATTGGAAAAAATGTAAAGAATTACAGGGACATATGAAAGGAGTGTAAAGTACATTTTTTGGTTGGTTAATATAGCAGTGGCATGCAAACTTTTACAAAAAATTTTCCAAGGACATTATTTATATATACCAAAAAAAAAAATGTTGTTTACCTAATACTGAGTTAGTTATTTTTTGAAATAAAAATTTCAAATTTCATTTTTATTCTTTTAACCTATTTTTAAAATGTTTACCTAATAATGTAAATATTATTTTAATACACGTAATGTAATTTGGATATAACATTTCTTGTTTTTGATTCTAAACTGTTTATTCATGATTACATTTTTTAGATTTTGATTAATGAAGGATTTTGAAAAAATAAAACTGGAATTGAAAATTTTCTGGCGATCATTTTGTTTTGGTTTTTAATGTTCTAATATTTGTTATAATTTTAAACAAGTTTTAGTTTGTAGATGATTTTTCGATTGAATTAAACAACCATGTTTAAAACGACGGGAAAATACATAATTTTTCCAAGCAAGGAGCAAAATATATCCAGTTAGGAAAATATATAGACTATGAAAAATATACTAGAAAGTATAAACATCGTAGGTACAGTATGAGCACTCGTCTTCGGGATTTACAATATTTATACAGATTAGATTAAATTAGGTTAGATTAGGTACTTTCATTAATACAAGAATTTTATTTATTTATTTTTTTCATATTTTTATATTTTATTTCATTTATGTTTTTATAAAATTTCAATAATTTAGGCCATACACTTAAAATTCAAATTATTAAAATTAGGTACTATTAAATATAAATAAAATATGTATCGAAAATAAAAATAAAATATGTATCAATATATAATTATTATACATCAAAAAATAATAAATGTAATTTAGATCGATTTTGTTGTTTCAAGTACAAAATGTTGATGTATATGTAAATGTGTGACTTCGAAAGTGCAGGGGTGGCATTGTGTAATTTGAAACGTCATTTTGTTTCAATCTTTTCAAAATTGGTACGAATTATTTTGGTATTGCGTAAGGTTGAAACGCTTTTTTTTTTACGTTTGATATGACCAAATTTTGAAAAATAGGTAAGTTTTAAAAAAAAAATAAATGAATACATGATTTTTATTGGAATATTTATTTTAGAAACGCACAGAAATAAAAATTCCAATAAAATGAAAAATTAAGTAAATTTATAATGATTTTCTTTCAAGAAGAAACATCTTTAGAATAAAAAAAAAAAAAAATTTTGGTATTATTATTAGCTTCTTTTTAGCTGCAATTTCTTTTAGTTCCATTTTTTTTTTTTAATATTATTTTCTAGCAGTAATTGTTGAAATTTTAACGAAAAAAAATCAAAAATGGACTTCTGTAAAGTGTTTCACTTTTTTTTCGAGCGTTTCAAAATAAATTAACGTTTCAAATTACGTAATGTCATCCAAATATTGTTTCGAGAACATTTTGTTTCGACCGAAATGTTTGAAATAAAGTTACATAATGCCACCCCAGAATAAATTGTTTAAATACCGTTCAAATATAGTTCTACTACCGTTTAAAATCTTTTAAAACCACTTCATTGTAAAAAAATATATAGCAAAACTTTGTGCTACATTTTGGAATACTACTTTGACAATATAACTAAATACACATATATACATTTTGACATTTGAATTATAATTTTGTTTTTTTGTAATATAAATCGGTAATAATCTGATTTTTTGTTTATCTTTCATTACGTGAAAATTAATATTGTCAAGCTTTCATTGGTTCAGCACATACATCGAAAAATATGTTTTAATAGCTGTGTTCTTTTCATCCGGTTCAAGGTCCAGGTCAATCGTTTAATATGAAAATACAATAACAACTCAAAACCCACATATTTATCTGGTTTCTATACAGGTCTCAAATATTTGGTAATGCTACTTGTCACGGGTGGCGTTTGCATAGTTTTGTAATAGAAATTTTTGATAATTCAATTAACATGTTTGCCAACTTAAAAAAATTAATCAGATCATTAACCTACATCGTTCTTTTGATTTTGATAAAACCTATACCTTGAACCAGATGAAAAGAACACAGCTAATATCATACTAGTGAATTTCATAAACAAACAATAACAAAATGCTTGTCAATATATAGGCAATATTATAATATATATTACTATAGTATATTGCCAATATTGCCTATATATTGACAAGTATTTTGTTCATAAACAAAATGTTGCAAATTAAGTTTGTTCATAGACATTTCTAGTGGAGTAGGAAAATTGCAAAATTATTGTTGATAGAGCATAACAATCAGTTGTGTTGCTGTTTTTATTTCGAGCACAAAACTGCAAATGTAGAAAATTCAATTTTTAACAAGTCTGTCAAAAAAAATTTTATGCACTCTTTTGTTTTTGCAGTCTGTGCAGTTTAACCCTATTTTGCTACAAATTGACAATAAATTTATTTTACTGCCCAGAATATATGCTAATCTATAATTTAATTAATTCTGATATGACATGTATACAAAATGTTATTTTATAATGCTGTTATTTTACATTTCCACTACGTATTTTAAACAATTTGGAATAGTATACAAAGTCAAGAGATTGTGGTTTATACATTGTGGAAGATACTAAATTGTAAATTTTACGGTATCACTGCATTTTGGAAGTCACAGAATATAAAAAAAAAAGCAGAGCGGTCCTATTTTACTAGAAATGTGGGCCAAAATTTAGTACAAGAATGAGAAGGTTTTGAATTTGCATATATATATATTTTTAAATATCTTTAAGCTCTCTAGAATAATTTTAAATTTTAATATCTTCGTGTTTTTGTTTTAGAAATTTATTTCTTTGTTTGTTATATAATCATCATCATCATTGTCCAGTAACCGGATATGTGGGGCATCGGGCGGAAAATATTTTTGTTATTATTTATTATTTATAAGATCTTTGTTATGGGCTTATCAACCACGTGGGTTTTGTCAAGCCCTCATTCTTTAAAGTTTTTAACATAATTATTTTTAGTTTATTTCATTATTATTTTTTAACATAATGTTGTTTTAAATTTAGATTTTTAATTTACTTTTTTGTTTCTTTTTTTTTGTATTTTAATTTCAAATTAATTTAATATTTTTGTTATATAGCAATTATTTATTACTGAATATCCTATGAACTCTGTTTGAAAAATATTTTAAAAATGTAAAGTTAAAGAATTAGGTTTGTTTTGTTATTACAATTTTGCTTTAAATTTTTTTTTATAGATTTGGGCTATTACACTCAGCATCAAGATTTGGGTTATAGCACCTATAATCTTTAAGTTGCACTATTTGTTGTATCATTTATGATTTGATAAGCCTAACAAAAAGTCAAACAGTGTTAGCATTGTATGCCGGTGTATTTTTCACTCTTCTATTTATCGTATATAGAAAATTTTATTGCTTAGATAATTATTATTGACATAATTGTTCCAGAACTAACTAAAATATTCAATTTCACCGACCTGCCAAATTATGATAATATAAAAAGTTTATTTTTGTTTGACGTTTTTAGTGTTTGCTTTCATTAGCATCTATTTTTATTACAACTCGGGGATGACAATCGACTCTGTTCAGAATTTTATTCAAAGTATATCCCGTAAAATAATCCCGTAACTAAATATTTTGACAGTTTTTGTCCGTGACTTTATCTAACCATCAATTCAAAAATTGTTTGTTTTTTTTAAATTTTTTAACGTTACATTTAAATTTAAGACATTCTAAAATTTTTAAATGGCATTTAATAATGTCATATTGCCATATATATCATAGACATATGCCATAATGTCATAATATCACATTATATAACATTGCCATAATGTAACATTAATAATCATGATGCGGTATCACTTTTGTATCAGTTCAAAATTCATGATGTAATTTAGCAATGACACTTTGTGTTGCTGATGCAATCAATGTATTTTCAACCTACCAGAATTTGACAGTGATTCTTTGAAAATTTAATTAAAATAAAAAAAAACATTATTTAATATCGTTTTGAACGTAATTTTGGAAAATTGTGAACCATCAGAATATGATAATGTACTACTAGAATATAAAAATTTGTTAAGAAAGAAAACAAAGAATCGGACCTTTGTAATAAAATTAATGGAAAAAAATTAAGCAGTATAGCTAAGACAACAAATTATTTTAAGTAATTAGCACTTTCAAAAATGTTTTTTTTGTCCCCATTTTTCCTTTAAATAATAAATTAAATAATGAATAAATTAGTCAGCTAGCCTAAATAATAATTAAGAATAGTCATAGATGTTAATAACAATAGTATAAGCTACAAAAGAAGTTAAAATTATTAAAAATTGTGAATATTTATCATGGCAAAATATAAATAAATAAATAAATAAATAAAATAAATCAAGTAAAACAATTGAACGAATGGAATGACAAATAAAACTTGAAATGTCAACCAGCTGTTTTTTACAATAGCAAACAAAGCAAAGAAAAATAATATAATGCAAAGTTTGCTCAAATTTGCGCATCACAAACAGCAATGTTGCTAAAAAGGACTAGATACATTTTGATGTTGCATTTTAGAATATGGAGCTTTTATGATGCGTGATGCTTATGCATTTCCGTATTTACTATTTGTTAAATATTTTCTAAATTAAGTAGCCATTTTTTTAAATTAATTTGAAATTAAATAGGACAATTCAGATTCTATAATTAATATGTAATTATAAGTTATTTACTATACCTACCAATAAAACAAAAATATATCTTCTCAAGACTTATAAATATCATGCCAATATCATGATATTTTCCAAAAATTTACTGCTCTATTAATCATTGGATCTCCTACATCTCTGTATATACATAAATATATATATATATATTTTATTATTAACCCACTTTTAAATTATTCTATTTGAATTATTTTATTTTAATATTCTATTTTGTCATAGAAATTACAAATTAATTTCTATTTTTTCAATTTTAATTTAAGGACTCATTAGTTTTTCTGTATACAAACGCATTTCTATTAAACTAGGTTAAATTAAGTTTAGGTGAATGGTTAGGCTTTTACAAACCAAATATACAACATTTTCTATATATATATATATATATATATATATATATCGGTACGAGTATATGCAAAACTATTTCAATGAATAAAATATTTTAATGGTTGAATTATTTTTGGTTAAAAAAAAAAAAGGTTAGTTTTTCTAAATACGGTTTGAATACCACTGTTTTACACAGTTATATCAAATATTTTTCTTTTATATTTTTTATTTAAGCTTGAGGATATAACGTTGGAATTTACTGTTTGCTGTTGTAATAAAAAACAAAATGTACAATACAAAAGGATATTCTGAATATTTTATAAATCTAATCCGCCTACAAAATAACAAAAAACAAAAAAAAAGAAGAAAATAACAAACAAAAAACAAATTTTCAATTTTCTTTTTTAGTCTTTCATTTTGTCCAAGGTATAAAAACTTATAAGTGGGTTGAAAATACAAAGAAAATATTAGTAAAGAAAAAAAAATATAAAAAAAAAAAATAAGGTATATAATTGAAGTATGTATATATATACAAGAGAAAAACGTCTAAGGACTAACTTTAAGAATTCAATTGAATTGAATTGAAATGGCTGAGGCGTATTACATTTTCAAACGCAATTAATATCTTTATTTTCTTTTTCAAAAAAAAAAAATAAAACAAAAATAAAAATATTACACTAAACAAAATAACATAATATATAATTTATTTGAATTCAAATTATCAAATTATCAGGTTGATTAGGTGGTATTGTTGTTCCTTTCACATTTTATACATTTTACACATTTCCCGTTATTTTTTCGTTTTCTGTTTTTTTTTTGTTTTATATATTTTGGTTTCTCGTCATTAACATGCAAACAAAATTACATTTTATTTTATTTTTCATTATAAAAATTGTTTTACACGTCAAGGTATAATTTTCATCGAATAAATTTGAGGACAGCTGTAATACATTTCTTCAGAATTTATTTTTAATTTTTTATATACAATATTTTATGACAAAAAATAGTCATATACACATCCATGAAAGCTATGGAATTTAAAAAGAGATGTTTATTTGGTTGTTCACTACTTACTTAAACCAATTGTAAATTCTGTAATTTCGGAAGGGAATCTGTCGCCTATTACACAGCAGCCGCAAATGGGCTTATTGTGATTTATTACAGCCAGTAAAATTAATGTTTCAAATGAAGGTGTGGAACAGTAGTGGAACAGGGACTTTTAATGACATTATAAATAGACTTAAAGGACACTACCCACATTTGTCAAGCGTATGAGATTGCAAAAAAATAATAAAAATATTTAAAAATTGCAAAAACAAAAATTGATAAAAAATTTTAATTCAAGCTGACTTCATTCCAAGTACAAAAATTGTCAGTAGGTAAAATTAAGATTAATTTTAGATTTTGCAAGTTTGTTTGCAAAATTATAAATTTATTGTTTTGTGTACTTGAAAAAAATTTAGCAATAAATAAATAAAATTTTAAATAAAAAACAAAATGCTGTGGCCTTGATAGCCGAGTGGTAAAGCACTCGAGAGTAGTAATGTAACGACCGAAGAAGCACGGGTTCAAACCTTATGAGAACCGAAAATTTTTTCAAATGATGGAAATTACTAAAAATGTAATTATCAATAAATACAACCACATCGGTTCAAATATAATTTAATAATTAATAAAAATATAATATAACTAATAAAAAATAATAATATAAATATATAATATACAAAAATATATACCAAATAATTAATATAGTTTAATAAAAAAAAGGGCCACATTTCGAAAGGGAAAAGGAACTATAAAGTTGGCTAACAGATTTATCTGTAGGATAAACTGTTAAAATAAATAAATAAATAAATAAAAAAAATGCCGTTGCAAAATAAACGGTTATTGAATGAAAAACGTCGGTTATTCCGCTTTCTGATTAAATTTTTATAATTGCCGAAACTTACATTTTTGATAGCACCGTAGTATGAGTTTGAAATTGTTAAGTTTTAAAGTCAAACAAAAAATAAATCATGTATAAAAATTTTTTCAAAGAATGGTAAATTCGATTCGAATGAGAAAAGTCGACTAAGATTGTACTGATGGGTAAACAGTAGCCATTTACATGATTTAAATAAAAAAGATAAGATTTTAAATTGAAACCACAACTGGATTGATACAGTTATGATGTGAATATTATTGCATATTATTCCAATAATAAAATTGGTTATTGAAACAGAAAAAATGCAAATATTTTTAAAACTATACTTCAATATGCTTATTCTGATTTAGCAGAAATATTTTTGGTCATATTGAACAGTCTTATCATCAAGGTCAAACTTTCCAAATGTACATTACAAGAGTTATTAAAAAATCTGAATAGTAAAAGATCAGAAAGTGGAAGTTTCGCAGTGATCTCTATATATGTTCAATGGATTTGAAGCCGATAGAAAATGCTTCGAAGTGATTGGCAAGAAGAGTATATTAAAGTTTTAGGTACTTTGAAATAACAAAAGGGTTAACAGAAGCAAATAAGGATAATACTTAGAGTTATATAGTTCGTTAAATTATTTAAAATTGTTCTATGATTCGATGTCTGAACAAGTTTAAGTAAATTTCGATAGATGGAGGTACCACAATTGATTAAAATTAATGAAAATATAATAAAATTAAATATTTAGAATATTGTCCTGGCTTTGATTAATGGTTTTGAATTTTCCTTTTAATATTTTATGGTTTTTTTTATTTAACTGTACAATCTATCTTTTAAATTTAATATATCTATATCATATTAGATGATTAAATATTTGTTTGTGAGCAATAATTTAAATAGATAAAACTCTTGGCTTGAAACGGTTATATTGTGTTATGTATTCAAAAGCCCAAATAAAATAATGTGCCGAAATAAAACTAATAGTATCTATACTGTTCACAGACAAATTTATACATTTTTAAAATTCGTTAAACATTCAACCTATGAAAACAGAAATTATAGTCTTTAATTTACCAAATATTTAAATTATATTTTAAATGAAATAATTTATTTTGCTTTCATTGATAATTTGTTTTTAGATTTGGTTACATTTGTCGATATTTCGAAAGCAA